>OY829914.1:74224369-74634383 GCA_963691935.1 Nephrotoma guestfalica | reverse complement strand
AGGCTGAAAAAGCAGAAATCTATATGCCAGATTCGCTTTTTGGGTGTTTAAGTAACTATGTGTCCGATCTTCAATGGATATCAATCATAGTTTGCAAGAATATCTTTCAATTATTGATATATGTATCTTGATATGAAGATTTTTCTGTTAATAACATTTTGATACTCAGGGCCTAACACGTTTGCTAGAAAAACCTGCATTCTTAACCAATAATTTTTTGAGAGGTTCCGAATTTTTCTTGACAAGCCTCGAGGCTAAATCGAGCAACCGGCGCAGTGGTTATATACCTTTGACTTTTTTATCAGGAGGTGTCAGGTTCGAATTACGATAGGGATATGTTTTTATTGTTGTATTTCTGTAATTTTAATCTTCATCGAACCAATTTTGAGTTTTGTTTTTTGAGATTGAAATAAGCCATATTATTGGCTTATGGTCCGTTATAATTTTCAATTTTAACCGAATGTATATGGTCTGAAATACTTTGTGAACCAGACGATGGCTAAATACTCCTTTTTTATTATGGACTCCGTTACCGTTAAGGTTCTAGATAAATAACAGATAGGTTTATCCTTTCTAACGGAACCTTGCAAAAAAATTGCTCCAATAGCTACGTTACGGTAAGGATAAACTATTTGGAAAATCGGGATATTGCAAGATTGGTTCGTTACACAACAACTCCTTGCAATATTTAAAATATTGTAAATATCTAACTTAAATCAAGAATTTTTTTCATGAGTTTTAACATTGAGTTAATGATTTAGTGACGTCGAAGAAATTCTTTATAAACTTTCGATAATATCCCAGAATTCCGAAAAAGCTTTTAATTTGTTTCCCGTGTATTAGGAACGCAGAATTTCTTATTAAATTTGATTTTTTCAGGGTTGGGCTTAACTCCGTTAAGGGACATTCTTTAGACCGAGAGCCAGTCTTATGTAGCCATAGTGCACATGATCAACGCAAAATGCTGTTTAGGTATGTCTTATTTTCTCTCACTTGCTATATCTGATGGAATCCAAATGGCAGATCCAGAGCAGATACAAACATTTATCTAGTTTGTTGAGTATATTTGTGATGTTTGGTATGGGCTACCACCTTTGTGAAGTTATCCCGGAAACTCAGCCCGAAAAATGATTATAGTTAAATATGGTAACACCTTTATATATTTAAGAAATTATAATGAAACTACAACTATCACGATATAAAAATATAAAGATAGTAAGAAAAATTTTATTATGAAAAATAATATACAAAATGGCGGGCATTATAAATAAAAACATATTGACATTTTTTAACTTGTACTATAGCTAATTACTATAGCACAAAAAAAAATTATATAATTTATATACAAACAGGTGGGTTTATTGATATAATAAGTAATTATTCAATTTGTAAAAAACAACAATGTCACAAAAATTTAGTTTATAGCTCCGCTATAGTCGTCTGAATTCGTAGTACATGTCCATTACCAGAAACCGGACTATATACGTTTTGTAGTTCAGGGATTGGCCTGTTTAAATAACAAGTGGCAAAAAAATTCTATGATTTAGAGCTCCGCTATAGTCGTCTGAATTCGTAGTACATGTCCATTACCAGAAACCGGACTATATACGTTTTGTAGTTCAGGGATTGGCCTGTTTAAATAACAAGTGACAAAAAAATTCTATGATTTAGAGCTCCGCTATAGTCGTCTGAATTCGTAGTACATATCCATTACCAGAAACCGGACTATATACGTTTTGTAGTTCAGGGATTGGCCTGTTTAAATAACAAGTTGCAAAAAAATTCTATGATTTAGAGCTCCGCTATAGTCGTCTGAATTCGTAGTACATGTCCATTACCAGAAACCGGACTATATACGTTTTGTAGTTCAGGGATTGGCCTGTTTAAATAACAAGTGACAAAAAAATTCTATGATTTAGAGCTCCGCTATAGTCGTCTGAATTCGTAGTACATGTCCATTACCAGAAACCGGACTATATACGTTTTGTAGTTCAGGGATTGGCCTGTTTAAATAACAAGTGACAAAAAAATTCTATGATTTAGAGCTCCGCTATAGTCGTCTGAATTCGTAGTACATGTCCATTACCAGAAACCGGACTATATACGTTTTGTAGTTCAGGGATTGCCTGTTTAAATAACAAGTGGCAAAAAAATTCTATGATTTAGAGCTCCGCTATAGTCGTCTGAATTCGTAGTACATGTCCATTACCAGAAACCGGACTATATACGTTTGTAGTTCAGGGATTGGCCTGTTTAAATAACAAGTGACAAAAAAATTCTATGATTTAGAGCTCCGCTATAGTCGTCTGAATTCGTAGTACATGTCCATTACCAGAAACCGGACTATATACGTTTTGTAGTTCAGGGATTGGCCTGTTTAAATAACAAGTGGCAAAAAAATTCTATGATTTAGAGCTCCGCTATAGTCTTCTGAATTCGTAGTACATGTCCATTACCAGAAACCGGACTATATACGTTTTGTAGTTCAGGGATTGGCCTGTTTAAATAACAAGTGGCAAAAAAATTCTTTGATTTAGAGCTCCGCTATAGTCGTCTGAATTCGTAGTACATGTCCATTACCAGAAACCGGACTATATACGTTTTGTAGTTCAGGGATTGGCCTGTTTAAATAACAAGAGGCAAAAAAATTCTATGATTTAGAGCTCCGCTATAGTCGTCTGAATTCGTAGTACATGTCCATTACCAGAAACCGGACTATATACGTCTTGTAGTTCCGGATTGGCCTGTTTAAATAACAAGTGGCAACAAAATTCTATGATTTAGAGCTCCGCTATAGTCGTCTGAATTCGTAGTACATGTCCATTACCAGAAACCGGACTATATACGTTTTGTAGTTCAGGGATTGGCCTGTTTAAATAACAAGTGACAAAAAAATTCTATGATTTAGAGCTCCGCTATAGTCGTCTGAATTCGTAGTACATGTCCATTACCAGAAACCGGACTATATACGTTTTGTAGTTCAGGGATTGGCCTGTTTAAATAACAAGTGGCAAAAAAATTCTATGATTTAGAGCTCCGCTATAGTCTTCTGAATTCGTAGTACATGTCCATTACCAGAAACCGGACTATATACGTTTTGTAGTTCAGGGATTGGCCTGTTTAAATAACAAGTGGCAAAAAAATTCTTTGATTTAGAGCTCCGCTATAGTCGTCTGAATTCGTAGTACATGTCCATTACCAGAAACCGGACTATATACGTTTTGTAGTTCAGGGATTGGCCTGTTTAAATAACAAGTGGCAAAAAAATTCTATGATTTAGAGCTCCGCTATAGTCGTCTGAATTCGTAGTACATGTCCATTACCAGAAACCGGACTATATACGTTTTGTAGTTCAGGGATTGGCCTGTTTAAATAACAAGTGGACAAAAAAATTCTATGATTTAGAGCTCCGCTATAGTCGTCTGAATTCGTAGTACATGTCCATTACCAGAAACCGGACTATATACGTTTTGTAGTTCAGGGATTGGCCTGTTTAAATAACAAGTTGCAAAAAAATTCTATGATTTAGAGCTCCGCTATAGTCGTCTGAATTCGTAGTACATGTCCATTACCAGAAACCGGACTATATACGTTTTGTAGTTCAGGGATTGGCCTGTTTAAATAACAAGTGGCAAAAAAATTCTATGATTTAGAGCTCCGCTATAGTCGTCTGAATTCGTAGTACATGTCCATTACCAGAAACCGGACTATATACGTTTTGTAGTTCAGGGATTGGCCTGTTTAAATAACAAGTTGCAAAAAAATTCTATGATTTAGAGCTCCGCTATAGTCGTCTGAATTCGTAGTACATGTCCATTACCAGAAACCGGACTATATACGTTTTGTAGTTCAGGGATTGGCCTGTTTAAATAACAAGTGGCAAAAAAATTCTATGATTTAGAGCTCCGCTATAGTCGTCTGAATTCGTAGTACATGTCCATTACCAGAAACCGGACTATATACGTTTTGTAGTTCAGGGATTGGCCTGTTTAAATAACAAGTGACAAAAAAATTCTATGATTTAGAGCTCCGCTATAGTCGTCTGAATTCGTAGTACATGTCCATTACCAGAAACCGGACTATATACGTTTTGTAGTTCAGGGATTGGCCTGTTTAAATAACAAGTGGCAAAAAAATTCTATGATTTAGAGCTCCGCTATAGTCGTCTGAATTCGTAGTACATGTCCATTACCAGAAACCGGACTATATACGTTTTGTAGTTCAGGGATTGGCCTGTTTAAATAACAAGTGGCAAAAAAATTCTTTGATTTAGAGCTCCGCTATAGTCGTCTGAATTCGTAGTACATGTCCATTACCAGAAACCGGACTATATACGTTTTGTAGTTCAGGGATTGGCCTGTTTAAATAACAAGAGGCAAAAAAATTCTATGATTTAGAGCTCCGCTATAGTCGTCTGAATTCGTAGTACATGTCCATTACCAGAAACCGGACTATATACGTCTTGTAGTTCAGGGATTGGCCTGTTTAAATAACAAGTGGCAACAAAATTCTATGATTTAGAGCTCCGCTATAGTCGTCTGAATTCGTAGTACATGTCCATTACCAGAAACGGACTATATACGTTTTGTAGTTCAGGGATTGGCCTGTTTAAATAACAAGTGGCAAAAAATTCTATGATTTAGAGCTCCGCTATAGTCGTCTGAATTCGTAGTACATGTCCATTACCAGAAACCGGACTATATACGTTTTGTAGTTCAGGGATTGGCCTGTTTAAATAACAAGTGGCAAAAAAATTCTATGATTTAGAGCTCCGCTATAGTCGTCTGAATTCGTAGTACATGTCCATTACCAGAAACCGGACTATATACGTTTTGTAGTTCAGGGATTGGCCTGTTTAAATAACAAGTTGCAAAAAAATTCTATGATTTAGAGCTCCGCTATAGTCGTCTGAATTCGTAGTACATGTCCATTACCAGAAACCGGACTATATACGTTTTGTAGTTCAGGGATTGGCCTGTTTAAATAACAAGTGGCAAAAAAATTCTATGATTTAGAGCTCCGCTATAGTCGTCTGAATTCGTAGTACATGTCCATTACCAGAAACCGGACTATATACGTTTTGTAGTTCAGGGATTGGCCTGTTTAAATAACAAGTGGCAAAAAAATTCTATGATTTAGAGCTCCGCTATAGTCGTCTGAATTCGTAGTACATGTCCATTACCAGAAACCGGACTATATACGTTTTGTAGTTCAGGGATTGGCCTGTTTAAATAACAAGTGCAAAAAAATTCTATGATTTAGAGCTCCGCTATAGTCGTCTGAATTCGTAGTACATGTCCATTACCAGAAACCGGACTATATACGTTTTGTAGTTCAGGGATTGGCCTGTTTAAATAACAAGTTGCAAAAAAATTCTATGATTTAGAGCTCCGCTATAGTCGTCTGAATTCGTAGTACATGTCCATTACCAGAAACCGGACTATATACGTTTTGTAGTTCAGGGATTGGCCTGTTTAAATAACAAGTGGCAAAAAAATTCTATGATTTAGAGCTCCGCTATAGTCGTCTGAATTCGTAGTACATGTCCATTACCAGAAACCGGACTATATACGTTTTGTAGTTCAGGGATTGGCCTGTTTAAATAACAAGTGCAAAAAAATTCTATGATTTAGAGCTCCGCTATAGTCGTCTGAATTCGTAGTACATGTCCATTACCAGAAACCGGACTATATACGTTTTGTAGTTCAGGGATTGGCCTGTTTAAATAACAAGTGGCAAAAAAAATTCTATGATTTAGAGCTCCGCTATAGTCGTCTGAATTCGTAGTACATGTCCATTACCAGAAACCGGACTATATACGTTTTGTAGTTCAGGGATTGGCCTGTTTAAATAACAAGTGCAAAAAAATTCTATGATTTAGAGCTCCGCTATAGTCGTCTGAATTCGTAGTACATGTCCATTACCAGAAACCGGACTATATACGTTTTGTAGTTCAGGGATTGGCCTGTTTAAATAACAAGTGGCAAAAAAATTCTATGATTTAGAGCTCCGCTATAGTCGTCTGAATTCGTAGTACATGTCCATTACCAGAAACCGGACTATATACGTTTTGTAGTTCAGGGATTGGCCTGTTTAAATAACAAGTGCCAAAAAATTCTATGATTTAGAGCTCCGCTATAGTCGTCTGAATTCGTAGTACATGTCCATTACCAGAAACCGGACTATATACGTTTTGTAGTTCAGGATTGGCCTGTTTAAATAACAAGTGGCAAAAAAATTCTATGATTTAGAGCTCCGCTATAGTCGTCTGAATTCGTAGTACATGTCCATTACCAGAAACCGGACTATATACGTTTTGTAGTTCAGGGATTGGCCTGTTTAAATAACAAGTGGCAAAAAAATTCTATGATTTAGAGCTCCGCTATAGTCGTCTGAATTCGTAGTACATGTCCATTACCAGAAACCGGACTATATACGTTTTGTAGTTCAGGGATTGGCCTGTTTAAATAACAAGTGCAAAAAAATTCTATGATTTAGAGCTCCGCTATAGTCGTCTGAATTCGTAGTACATGTCCATTACCAGAAACCGGACTATATACGTTTTGTAGTTCAGGATTGGCCTGTTTAAATAACAAGTGGCAAAAAATTCTATGATTTAGAGCTCCGCTATAGTCGTCTGAATTCGTAGTACATGTCCATTACCAGAAACCGGACTATATACGTTTTGTAGTTCAGGGATTGGCCTGTTTAAATAACAAGTGACAAAAAAATTCTATGATTTAGAGCTCCGCTATAGTCGTCTGAATTCGTAGTACATGTCCATTACCAGAAACCGGACTATATACGTTTTGTAGTTCAGGGATTGGCCTGTTTAAATAACAAGTGGCAAAAAAATTCTATGATTTAGAGCTCCGCTATAGTCGTCTGAATTCGTAGTACATGTCCATTACCAGAAACCGGACTATATACGTTTTGTAGTTCAGGGATTGGCCTGTTTAAATAACAAGTGACAAAAAAATTCTATGATTTAGAGCTCCGCTATAGTCGTCTGAATTCGTAGTACATGTCCATTACCAGAAAACCGGACTATATACGTTTTGTAGTTCAGGGATTGGCCTGTTTAAATAACAAGTGGCAAAAAAATTCTATGATTTAGAGCTCCGCTATAGTCGTCTGAATTCGTAGTACATGTCCATTACCAGAAACCGGACTATATACGTTTTGTAGTTCAGGGATTGGCCTGTTTAAATAACAAGTGACAAAAAAATTCTATGATTTAGAGCTCCGCTATAGTCGTCTGAATTCGTAGTACATGTCCATTACCAGAAACCGGACTATATACGTTTTGTAGTTCAGGGATTGGCCTGTTTAAATAACAAGTTGCAAAAAAATTCTATGATTTAGAGCTCCGCTATAGTCGTCTGAATTCGTAGTACATGTCCATTACCAGAAACCGGACTATATACGTTTTGTAGTTCAGGGATTGGCCTGTTTAAATAACAAGTGGCAAAAAAATTCTATGATTTAGAGCTCCGCTATAGTCGTCTGAATTCGTAGTACATGTCCATTACCAGAAACCGGACTATATACGTTTTGTAGTTCAGGGATTGGCCTGTTTAAATAACAAGTGACAAAAAAATTCTATGATTTAGAGCTCCGCTATAGTCGTCTGAATTCGTAGTACATGTCCATTACCAGAAACCGGACTATATACGTTTTGTAGTTCAGGGATTGGCCTGTTTAAATAACAAGTGGCAAAAAAATTCTATGATTTAGAGCTCCGCTATAGTCGTCTGAATTCGTAGTACATGTCCATTACCAGAAACCGGACTATATACGTTTTGTAGTTCAGGGATTGGCCTGTTTAAATAACAAGTTGCAAAAAAATTCTATGATTTAGAGCTCCGCTATAGTCGTCTGAATTCGTAGTACATGTCCATTACCAGAAACCGGACTATATACGTTTTGTAGTTCAGGGATTGGCCTGTTTAAATAACAAGTGGCAAAAAAATTCTATGATTTAGAGCTCCGCTATAGTCGTCTGAATTCGTAGTACATGTCCATTACCAGAAACCGGACTATATACGTTTTGTAGTTCAGGGATTGGCCTGTTTAAATAACAAGTTGCAAAAAAATTCTATGATTTAGAGCTCCGCTATAGTCGTCTGAATTCGTAGTACATGTCCATTACCAGAAACCGGACTATATACGTTTTGTAGTTCAGGGATTGGCCTGTTTAAATAACAAGTGGCAAAAAAATTCTGTGATTTAGAGCTCCGCTATAGTCGTCTGAATTCGTAGTACATGTCCATTACCAGAAACCGGACTATATACGTTTTGTAGTTCAGGGATTGGCCTGTTTAAATAACAAGTGACAAAAAAATTCTATGATTTAGAGCTCCGCTATAGTCGTCTGAATTCGTAGTACATGTCCATTACCAGAAACCGGACTATATACGTTTTGTAGTTCAGGGATTGGCCTGTTTAAATAACAAGTGGCAAAAAAATTCTATGATTTAGAGCTCCGCTATAGTCGTCTGAATTCGTAGTACATGTCCATTACCAGAAACCGGACTATATACGTTTTGTAGTTCAGGATTGGCCTGTTTAAATAACAAGTTGCAAAAAAATTCTATGATTTAGAGCTCCGCTATAGTCGTCTGAATTCGTAGTACATGTCCATTACCAGAAACCGGACTATATACGTTTTGTAGTTCAGAGATTGGCCTGTTTAAATAACAAGTGGCAAAAAAATTCTATGATTTAGAGCTCCGCTATAGTCGTCTGAATTCGTAGTACATGTCCATTACCAGAAACCGGACTATATACGTTTTGTAGTTCAGGGATTGGCCTGTTTAAATAACAAGTGGCAAAAAAATTCTATGATTTAGAGCTCCGCTATAGTCGTCTGAATTCGTAGTACATGTCCATTACCAGAAACCGGACTATATACGTTTTGTAGTTCAGGATTGGCCTGTTTAAATAACAAGTGGCAAAAAAATTCTATGATTTAGAGCTCCGCTATAGTCGTCTGAATTCGTAGTACATGTCCATTACCAGAAACCGGACTATATACGTTTTGTAGTTCAGGATTGGCCTGTTTAAATAACAAGTGGCAAAAAAATTCTATGATTTAGAGCTCCGCTATAGTCGTCTGAATTCGTAGTACATGTCCATTACCAGAAACCGGACTATATACGTTTTGTAGTTCAGGGATTGGCCTGTTTAAATAACAAGTGGCAAAAAAATTCTATGATTTAGAGCTCCGCTATAGTCGTCTGAATTCGTAGTACATGTCCATTACCAGAAACCGGACTATATACGTTTTGTAGTTCAGGGATTGGTCTGTTTAAATAACAAGTTGCAAACAAATTCTATGATTTAGAGCTCCGCTATAGTCGTCTGAATTCGTAGTACATGTCCATTACCAGAAACCGGACTATATACGTTTTGTAGTTCAGGGATTGGCCTGTTTAAATAACAAGTTGCAAAAAAATTCTATGATTTAGAGCTCCGCTATAGTTGTCTGAATTCGTAGTACATGTCCATTACCAGAAACCGGACTATATACGTTTTGTAGTTCAGGGATTGGCCTGTTTAAATAACAAGTGGCAAAAAAATTCTATGATTTAGAGCTCCGCTATAGTCGTCTGAATTCGTAGTACATGTCCATTACCAGAAACCGGACTATATACGTTTTGTAGTTCAGGGATTGGCCGGTTTAAATAACAAGTGACAAAAAAATTCTATGATTTAGAGCTCCGCTATAGTCGTCTGAATTCGTAGTACATGTCCATTACCAGAAACCGGACTATATACGTTTTGTAGTTCAGGGATTGGCCTGTTTAAATAACAAGTGGCAAAAAAATTCTATGATTTAGAGCTCCGCTATAGTCGTCTGAATTCGTAGTACATGTCCATTACCAGAAACCGGACTATATACGTTTTGTAGTTCAGGGATTGGCCTGTTTAAATAACAAGTTGCAAAAAAATTCTATGATTTAGAGCTCCGCTATAGTCGTCTGAATTCGTAGTACATGTCCATTACCAGAAACCGGACTATATACGTTTTGTAGTTCAGGGATTGGCCTGTTTAAATAACAAGTGGCAAAAAAATTCTATGATTTAGAGCTCCGCTATAGTCGTCTGAATTCGTAGTACATGTCCATTACCAGAAACCGGACTATATACGTTTTGTAGTTCAGGGATTGGCCTGTTTAAATAACAAGTGACAAAAAAATTCTATGATTTAGAGCTCCGCTATAGTCGTCTGAATTCGTAGTACATGTCCATTACCAGAAACCGGACTATATACGTTTTGTAGTTCAGGGATTGGCCTGTTTAAATAACAAGTTGCAAAAAAATTCTATGATTTAGAGCTCCGCTATAGTCGTCTGAATTCGTAGTACATGTCCATTACCAGAAACCGGACTATATACGTTTTGTAGTTCAGGGATTGGCCTGTTTAAATAACAAGTGGCAAAAAAATTCTATGATTTAGAGCTCCGCTATAGTCGTCTGAATTCGTAGTACATGTCCATTACCAGAAACCGGACTATATACGTTTTGTAGTTCAGGGATTGGCCTGTTTAAATAACAAGTGGCAAAAAAATTCTATGATTTAGAGCTCCGCTATAGTCGTCTGAATTCGTAGTACATGTCCATTACCAGAAACCGGACTATATACGTTTTGTAGTTCAGGGATTGGCCTGTTTAAATAACAAGTGGCAAAAAAATTCTATGATTTAGAGCTCCGTTATAGTCGTCTGAATTCGTAGTACATGTCCATTACCAGAAACCGGACTATATACGTTTTGTAGTTCAGGGATTGGCCTGTTTAAATAACAAGTTGCAAAAAAATTCTATGATTTAGAGCTCCGCTATAGTCGTCTGAATTCGTAGTACATGTCCATTACCAGAAACCGGACTATATACGTTTTGTAGTTCAGAGATTGGCCTGTTTAAATAACAAGTTGCAAAAAAATTCTATGATTTAGAGCTCCGCTATAGTCGTCTGAATTCGTAGTACATGTCCATTACCAGAAACCGGGCCATATACGTTTTGTAGTTCAGGGATTGGCCTGTTTAAATAACAAGTGGCAAAAAATTCTATGATTTAGAGCTCCGCTATAGTCGTCTGAATTCGTAGTACATGTCCATTACCAGAAACCGGACTATATCCGTTTTGTAGTTCAGGGATTGGCCTGTTTAAATAACAAGTGGCAAAAAAATTCTATGATTTAGAGCTCCGCTATAGTCGTCTGAATTCGTAGTACATGTCCATTACCAGAAACCGGACTATATACGTTTTGTAGTTCAGGGATTGGCCTGTTTAAATAACAAGTGACAAAAAAATTCTATGATTTAGAGCTCCGCTATAGTCGTCTGAATTCGTAGTACATGTCCATTACCAGAAACCGGACTATATACGTTTTGTAGTTCAGGGATTGGCCTGTTTAAATAACAAGTTGCAAAAAAATTCTATGATTTAGAGCTCCGCTATAGTCGTCTGAATTCGTAGTACATGTCCATTACCAGAAACCGGACTATATACGTTTTGTAGTTCAGGGATTGGCCTGTTTAAATAACAAGTGGCAAAAAAATTCTATGATTTAGAGCTCCGCTATAGTCGTCTGAATTCGTAGTACATGTCCATTACCAGAAACCGGACTATATACGTTTTGTAGTTCAGGGATTGGCCTGTTTAAATAACAAGTGTCAAAAAAATTCTATGATTTAGAGCTCCGCTATAGTCGTCTGAATTCGTAGTACATGTCCATTACCAGAAACCGGACTATATACGTTTTGTAGTTCAGGGATTGGCCTGTTTAAATAACAAGTGGCAAAAAAATTCTATGATTTAGAGCTCCGTTATAGTCGTCTGAATTCGTAGTACATGTCCATTACCAGAAACCGGACTATATACGTTTTGTAGTTCAGGGATTGGCCTGTTTAAATAACAAGTTGCAAAAAAATTCTATGATTTAGAGCTCCGCTATAGTCGTCTGAATTCGTAGTACATG
This sequence comes from Nephrotoma guestfalica, assembly GCA_963691935.1. Taxonomy (NCBI): domain Eukaryota; kingdom Metazoa; phylum Arthropoda; class Insecta; order Diptera; family Tipulidae; genus Nephrotoma; species Nephrotoma guestfalica. Next base: position 74,622,399 of record OY829914.1, on the reverse strand, counting down.
TCCATTACCAGAAACCGGACTATATACGTTTTGTAGTTCAGAGATTGGCCTGTTTAAATAACAAGTTGCAAAAAAATTCTATGATTTAGAGCTCCGCTATAGTCGTCTGAATTCGTAGTACATGTCCATTACCAGAAACCGGGCCATATACGTTTTGTAGTTCAGGGATTGGCCTGTTTAAATAACAAGTGGCAAAAAATTCTATGATTTAGAGCTCCGCTATAGTCGTCTGAATTCGTAGTACATGTCCATTACCAGAAACCGGACTATATACGTTTTGTAGTTCAGGGATTGGCCTGTTTAAATAACAAGTGGCAAAAAAATTCTATGATTTAGAGCTCCGCTATAGTCGTCTGAATTCGTAGTACATGTCCATTACCAGAAACCGGACTATATAAGTTTTGTAGTTCAGAGATTGGCCTGTTTAAATAACAAGTTGCAAAAAAAATCTATGATTTAGAGCTCCGCTATAGTCGTCTGAATTCGTAGTACATGTCCATTACCAGAAACCGGACTATATCCGTTTTGTAGTTCAGGGATTGGCCTGTTTAAATAACAAGTGGCAAAAAAATTCTATGATTTAGAGCTCCGCTATAGTCGTCTGAATTCGTAGTACATGTCCATTACCAGAAACCGGGCTATATACGTTTTGTAGTTCAGGGATTGGCCTGTTTAAATAACAAGTTGCAAAAATATTCTATGATTTAGAGCTCCGCTATAGTCGTCTGAATTCGTAGTACATGTCCATTACCAGAAACCGGACTATATAAGTTTTGTAGTTCAGGGATTGGCCTGTTTAAATAACAAGTTGCAAAAAAAATCTATGATTTAGAGCTTCGCTATAGTCGTCTGAATTCGTAGTACATGTCCATTACCAGAAACCGACTAATGTAAATCTATATTTTTCAAAGTTTAGGTTTTTAGGCCGTCCGCCTCGAAAATTCGACATTTTTATACTGAACTTTCAAATGTAAAATAGAAATTGAATAACGTGCGAAAATAACGAACTTTTATACTGTCATAGCATAGCCGTTAAAAATCTTGCATCGTGCGTGATAAATAAGTCTATTTCATAAAAGATGGCGCGGACGCATATAATCTATTGAAATTTGTTATTTACTCCAAAAAAACTGGTATCAGGGAACAGGCACACAGTATTAGGGGTTTCAACGTTAATTTTAGACTAATAATAATAATGAATGATGTGTGCCTTAAACGACTAAAGTTTAATATCACCCGTTATGAAATTTTCAAGTTTCTGCTATTCCTCACTATGCGGCAAATGAATCTATGATTTTTAATCACTTTTTATTTAATTTTTATAATTTTCCTTTATTGTAATAACTTCGAACATGATCAATTATTCGTTGTCATATAAATTAATAAATAAAAGACACTAGTTAAAAATTTCTTTTTAGTGACACCTGTTATTAAATTTCAACAAATTTTTTCAAAAATATTAATTTACCAATGCAGGTAAGTCAAAACATAAAATAAACAAGTATAAGAAAGCAAGAAATATTACATTTTATGAGCCAGTGCGACGCTAACGCCGCTTCCAATATATTACTTTTCGGTACTACACATTACGCGACACAGCATGAAATAGTTTATTTTATTTATGAAAAATATTTCAAAGCAGAAATACTAGATTTACTTTCACCGCTGTATACGTACAAAAAAATATTTTTTTGTTATATTTCATTCGGTTCGATCTTCGTTTCGTTTTTCTGTTGATCGGTTTGTTTTGGTTTATAAAAAATTTAAAGAGCCTATACAAAATATGTAGAGAATATACCAAAACAAGCTGTGCCTGTGTGTTATAAAAACAAGGTTTTTGTTTTTGTAATTTTGAATTTCTATGAAATAGAATGAAAGCAAACATTTTCCGTACCTAAAATAAAAAATTGTTCTTATGCCGTGATATACGAGTACATTATCAGATATAATTGTTGATACGAGTATAATAAAATATAGTTATTGAGCGTTTATAATTCAAATTAAGTAAAGATGTCGTTATGTTTTTTTTTTAAATAATATTTTTATTTCTAACCGACGTTTTGATCTTCAGGTTTTTTTGAAATATTTATGTGTACAAAATTAATTGTAAAAACTTACAAATATTAATACTCATGTAAAATAATTAAAAATTTGTAAATACTAAAGTTTAAGAATTTAACAAAACAAAATAAGCTAATCCAAAAATGTTTAATTCATTTTTAATACCTATGTAATTTATATTGTTGCCCTGAAGAGTTCAAAAATTGTAATTTCTTAAGACCGCTATCTTCTTTGCTATCTGTAATGTCGACAAACGGCCTCAACTTATGACCCGATTTTTGGGTTTCGGCGAAGGATTCGCGATTCTAACAGAATTTTTCGTGCAAAATGACCACGAACGAATAGTAGTATTAACACATTGAAAATGTGCTTTATATTATAAAGTCGTAATTTAAAAGTAGGTATGGGATTAAATCTTGGAATATAATAAAGCTATTCGATCAGCAATTTTAAACAAATTATATCATGAAACGTGAATTTTTAAAATAATTTGAATAATTATCGAAATTTTGACACATAATGGTGACTGGCTCACTGTCTTTAAATAGCTGAACCAATATTTTAGGTGTCCCTATGTAGCTACTCTAGCACACTGATTCTCTAACCTAAAAGTTAATGCGTAAAAGTGAACACCATAGTAAGTTTTCGACTTTACACAAATTACAATGCTATGTGTTTGTTTGTGTTTAATGTTTACATCTTATATTGTTTCTTAGATAATCAAGGTGCATTACGTAAATTATTTCAATTGGACATGTCATATGCTCGTCTGAAGTCTACAAATCATTTGTATATCTCAAAAGAAATGTAATTGCAAATAATTGTTTAGCTAACTTTTTAGCTCCTTTCTGACTAATTTCCTTCTATCGAACACGATGCAATCTCTGACTTGAGCCCTCTGACACGAACGCCACCAGAAAATTATGTTGTACAACAATTACAGAAAATTATGTATTGTGCATTTGTGCAAGCTCTTCCACTTCTTGAAGATTGAACAGAATACCATTTAAGTGCGCATGTGCAAACTAGTTTAGGACTCAAATTTCTTGAAATAAATTTAGTTTTATTGGTGGTGTGGTTCCACTCAAGTTAAAAGCCATGCTCCAGTGCTTAAACCAAAATTTATTGCCAAATCCTAATTGCAATAAATAAACCTATGTTTCATAAGAAATAGGGTTCGTTTCACCCCATTGAGGTACTGTTTCAAAACAGTTCCTAGTACTAAATTTATCTCCACCTAATATACCAAATTTTATTGAACTGTTAAATTTTCAAACAAATTTCATCCATAGCATTGGCTATGCTATGGACGAAACGCCGTTAATGTTTACTCCCAACTAATTCACGTTTTGGCCAAGCTTATTGCAAGTATTACTCCAAGTGTTCGAATTACCAAACCATGAAAGTATAATCGATCAAAACATTTTATTGAAATTGAGGATGGTGTTCGAGACCGCGATAAAATATTGTTTAAAATACAGGGATATTTAACAAAAAAATTTAGGACAACAACTTGAACTAACTTCAAGTCAATCATTTTAACTAACTTTAACTTAAAATTAAATATTTTTGGTTTATAATTAAACACAATAATATCCAATATTAAAATAAATTAATTAATTTCACCAGCAAACATTAAGATAACCATTTTTTCTTATTAAAAATACAATTCAGTCATTGTATTTTCATTCTTTCAAATTTCCAGTTGTAAATGAAGTAAGGAACAATCAAAAAATTGTGTACTAAAAAAATTAACCTGTTTCGTCAGTTCAGGAATTATTAAAATTTTTGATGAACTCTGTTGTACTCTACATAATATCAAGAGTTGTTCAGAGTTGTTGAGAACAAGCATAAACTTTATTCGTATATATAATGCAAGATAGTGACTTAGCGTAAGCTCTTTAGGATTCGATTGAGTAAATCCGAAGCATAAATATTTTAATAATTCGTGAATTGGTTAAAAAATCAAAATATAATATATAGCGGTCTAGAGCAGCTTTTTCAAAAAAACGCAGCAGATATGATACACATAATATTTTGACATTACCTGCACTGTTAAATTAATATTTTTGAAAAACTTGTTGAAATTTAATAACAGGTGTCACTAAAATGAATGTTTTTACCTAGTGTCTTTTATTTATTAATTTATATGTAAAAGAATAATTAATGTTATTCGAAATTACTACAATAAAGCAAAATTATTAAAATTAAATAAAACGTCTGCATAAATCTAAATTAACTATTCATACGCCGCGTAGTGATGAATAGCAGAAGCATGAAAATTTCATACAAGCGAAATCACTCATGAATGGTATACTCAAATTTTAGTCAAATTCGCAAATTTAATTAGACTTTTCACGATTGGCAAAGAATTTATTATCGATAATGGATAATTATCAATTTATTACGCAATTTATGTCATAAATATTAGGCACAGTATGATTTAATATTTCATAAATACAATGCCATCTATCAATGAGTAGTACAGGCAATTTAAGCTGAGTTCTGTTATAAGTTTCGATAGATGGCGTAAATTAATTAATCAAGTAGTTCTCGACGTTGTCGACGTAGTTGAAGAGTTGTCGACTTTGTCGACGAGTATTCGACGTTGTCGACGAGTATTCGACGTTGTCGACGAAATCTTGTAAAAATTAGTAGTCGACGCGTAATCGCCCATCCCTGTGTTACGTTCGCGTATCACTAAAAGTGAACATTATGGGAACGAATATTTCGATAAAAAGTCTAATTATGTTAGAATAGTAACACCGTTAACTATCGTTTTTGAGCTGCAAAATCGATTCGTTTGCCAACTATTATATGAAGTGTAGTATTCGTTTATGATTCGTAAACGGTTCACCTTGTTTAGCTAGTAGTTGTATGAAAAAAAAGGTTATTTTACTATAGCAGATCTCAAAATCATAGAATTTTGTTGCCTATTGTTATTTAAACAGGCCAATCCCTGAACTACAAAACGTATATAGTCCGGTTTCTGGTAATGGACATGTACTACGAATTCAGACGACTATAGCGGAGCTCTAAATCATAGAATTTTTTGCCACTTGTTATTTAAACAGGCCAATCCCTGAACTACAAAACGTATATAGTCCCGTTTCTGGTAATGGACATGTACTACGAATTCAGACGACTATAGCGGAGCTCTAAATCATAGAATTTTTTTGCCACTTGTTATTTAAACAGGCCAATCCCTGAACTACAAAACGTATATAGTCCGGTTTCTGGTAATGGACATGTACTACGAATTCAGACGACTATAGCGGAGCTCTAAATCATAGAATTTTTTTGCCACTTATTATTTAAACAGGCCAATCCCCGAACTACAAAACGTATATAGTCCGGTTTCTGATAATGGACATGTACTACGAATTCAGACGACTATAGCGGAGCTCTAAATCATAGAATTTTTTTGCCAGTTGTTATTTAAACAGGCCAATCCCTGAACTACAAAACGTATATAGTCCGGTTTCTGGTAATGGACATGTACTACGAATTCAGACGACTATAGCGGAGCTCTAAATCATAGAATTTTTTTGCCACTTGTTATTTAAACAGGCCAATCCCTGAACTACAAAACGTATATAGTCCGGTTTCTGGTAATGGACATGTACTACGAATTCAGACGACTATAGCGGAGCTCTAAATCATAGAATTTTTTTGCCACTTGTTATTTAAACAGGCCAATCCCGGAACTACAAGACGTATATAGTCCGGTTTCTGGTAATGGACATGTACTACGAATTCAGACGACTATAGCGGAGCTCTAAATCATAGAATTTTTTTGCCTCTTGTTATTTAAACAGGCCAATCCCTGAAGTACAAAACGTATATAGTCCGGTTTCTGGTAATGGACATGTACTACGAATTCAGACGACTATAGCGGAGCTCTAAATCAAAGAATTTTTTTGCCACTTGTTATTTAAACAGGCCAATCCCTGAACTACAAAACGTATACAGTCCGGTTTCTGGTAATGGACATGTACTACGAATTCAGAAGACTATAGCGGAGCTCTAAATCATAGAATTTTTTTGCCACTTGTTATTTAAACAGGCCAATCCCTGAACTACAAAACGTATATAGTCCCGTTTCTGGTAATGGACATGTACTACGAATTCAGAAGACTATAGCGGAGCTCTAAATCATAGAATTTTTTTGCCACTTGTTATTTAAACAGGCCAATCCCTGAACTACAAAACGTATATATTCCGGTTTCTGGTAATGGACATGTACTACGAATTCAGACGACCTTAGCGGAGCTCTAAATCATAGAATTTTTTTGCCACTTGTTATTTAAACAGGCCAATCCCTGAACTACAAAACGTATATAGTCCGGTTTCTGGTAATGGACATGTACTACAAATTCAGACGACTATAGCGGAGCTCTAAATCATAGAATTTTTTTGCCACTTGTTATTTAAACAGGCCAATCCCTGAACTACAAAACGTATATAATCCGGTTTCTGGTAATGGACATGTACTACGAATTCAGACGACTATAGCGGAGCTCTAAATCATAGAATTTGTTTGCCACTTATTATTTAAACAGGCCAATCCCCGAACTACAAAACGTATATAGTCCGGTTTCTGGTAATGGACATGTACTACGAATTCAGACGACTATAGCGGAGCTCTAAATCATAGAATTTTTTTGCCACTTGTTATTTAAACAGGCCAATCCCTGAACTACAAAACGTATACAGTCCGGTTTCTGGTAATGGACATGTACTACGAATTCAAACGACTATAGCGGAGCTCTAAATCATAGAATTTTTTTGCCACTTGTTATTTAAACAGGCCAATCCCTGAACTACAAAACGTATATAGTCCGGTTTCTGGTAATGGGCATGTACTACGAATTCAGACGACTATAGCGGAGCTCTAAATCATAGAATTTTTTTGCCACTTGTTATTTAAACAGGCCAATCCCGGAACTACAAGACGTATATAGTCCGGTTTCTGGTAATGGACATGTACTACGAATTCAGACGACTATAGCGGAGCTCTAAATCATAGAATTTTGTGCCACTTGTTATTTAAACAGGCCAATCCCTGAACTACAAAACGTATATAGTCCGGTTTCTGGTAATGGACATGTACTACGAATTCAGACGACTATAGCGGAGCTCTAAATCATAGAATTTTTTTGCCACTTGTTATTTAAACAGGCCAATCCCGGAACTACAAAACGTATATAGTCCGGTTTCTGGAAATGGACATGTACTACGAATTCAGACGACTATAGCGGAGCTCTAAATCATAGAATTTTTTTGCCACTTGTTATTTAAACAGGCCAATCCCGGAACTACAAGACGTATATAGTCCGGTTTCTGGTAATGGACATGTACTACGAATTCAGACGACTATAGCGGAGCTCTAAATCATAGAATTTTTTTGCCACTTGTTATTTAAACACGCCAATCCCTGAACTACAAAACGTATATAGTCCGGTTTCTGGTAATGGACATGTACTACGAATTCAGACGACTATAGCGGAGCTCTAAATCATAGAATTTTTTTGCCACTTATTATTTAAACAGGCCAATCCCTGAACTACAAAACGTATATAGTCCGGTTTCTGGTAATGGACATGTACTACGAATTCAGACGACTATAGCGGAGCTCTAAATCATAGAATTTTTTTGCCACTTGTTATTTAAACAGGCCAATCCCTGAACTACAAAACGTATACAGTCCGGTTTCTGGTAATGGACATGTACTACGAATTCAGACGACTATAGCGGAGCTCTAAATCATAGAATTTTTTGCCACTTGTTATTTAAACAGGCCAATCCCTGAACTACAAAACGTATATAGTCCGGTTTCTGGTAATGGACATGTACTACGAATTCAGACGACTATAGCGGAGCTCTAAATCATAGAATTTTTTTGCCACTTATTATTTAAACAGGCCAATCCCCGAACTACAAAACGTATATATTCCGGTTTCTGGTAATGGACATGTACTACGAATTCAGACGACTATAGCGGAGCTCTAAATCATAGAATTTTGTTGCCACTTGTTATTTAAACAGGCCAATTCCTGAACTACAAAACGTATATAGTCCGGTTTCTGGTAATGGACATGTACTACGAATTCAGACGACTATAGCGGAGCTCTAAATCATAGAATTTTTTTGCCACTTGTTATTTAAACAGGCCAATCCCGGAACTACAAAACGTATATAGTCCGGTTTCTGGAAATGGACATGTACTACGAATTCAGACGACTATAGCGGAGCTCTAAATCATAGAATTTTTTTGCCACTTGTTATTTAAACAGGCCAATCCCGGAACTACAAAACGTATATAGTCCGGTTTCTGGTAGTGGACATGTACTACGAACTCAGACGACTATAGCGGAGCTCTAAATCATAGAATTTTTTTGCCACTTGTTATTTAAACAGGCCAATCCCTGAACTACAAAACGTATATAGTCCGGTTTCTGGTAATGGACATGTACTACGAATTCAGACGACTATAGCGGAGCTCTAAATCATAGAATTTTTTTGCCACTTGTTATTTAAACAGGCCAATCCCTGAACTACAAAATGTATATAGTCCTGATTCTGGTAATGGACATGTACTACGAATTCAGACGACTATAGCGGAGCTCTAAATCATAGAATTGTTTGCCATCTGTATTATAATATTTAGTTTTTTTATATTCTTCTCATACCTCGCTAAATGAACGCCCTTTCGTTGTCAGCTGACTGTTGTGATTTATTATGAATTTTTTTGTCGTTTATATTTATTGCACTGTCTTGGTAACGGATGGCTTATAATTTCTACGAATTTATATGAAATATATTGATTCGATAAACGGAATTTCGGTTTAAGGTTTGCTTTTCCGGAACGTATGCCTATCCGTAATGCGAGGTATGAATGTACTTAATTAGCCTATTTTATCAACTTTATACAATCTATAGGAAAATTATAGTGACATAATTTTTTCCGGGTTGGTATCAGTTTTTCAATACAAATTGTTTATAAATTTTTATGGATTGATATAGTAAAAAACTGTCATGACATAATTTTTTCCGGGATGACATTCAAAAATATCGTGATATAAATATTTTTTCGGGATGACATTGAAAAGTGTCGTGATATATGTACTTTAGTGTTGCCATCGCATTTTTGCGGGATCGTTTCCGGGCTAACTTCACAGACATGTATAAAGGGCCAACCAGTCAAAACTAAAAACTTAAAATAAAAAATAAGAATTTTAAGGATACCAATAATTGTCTGTCTTGTTAAGTAATAACAAGATCAGCTGGACGTTGGTTTAAAACTTTTATGATTAAAACTTGATTCGATTTTTATGTATTTTTATTAATTTATTATAACAAACATTTAATAACAGAATAGCCTCGACTAATATTTAATTTTGAGTTTCTTAAACAACGTGCATAATTCAAATTAATTTATAGGTTAGGTTTCATAAATTTAAATAATTTTATTATATATGAATGAAAGATGCTTTATTGAAATAACTTTATATCTAATTTAGTACCTAATTATATAATTTCCAACTGTTTAATTATTATCAGATTTTCCGTACAGTTTGGCGAAAAATTTCACTGTTTTAAGCGACACCTAAAACTTAATAAACACTTGTTTATTATTTCACAAAAAACATTTTTCTTTAATTTGTTGAAAATGTTTAAAAAATCACTCGATCGATTTCGATTTGTTAGATCATCATCAGGAGTATCTACTGATTTGTAAAAATAAAAATTTAGTTATATATAGTAGAAATAAGCAAAATAAAATAAAACAAGGAGGGACAAACATGGGCAAAAAAATCTATTAATCGTTCCAACTATCTGTTGTTTACTCGGTATAATTACTAATAAAAAAGGGGGTGGGTAGCAGGTAAGCGATTAGTCATCGGTTGAGTAACAAAATTCAAGGTATATTGAAGTACATTTAATTACCCGACATATTAGTCATATTATTAAGAGCGTGAGAATAGAACAGGGCGGGATCCGTAATTGGTGAGAAACGGATTTCTCTCTGTTCGTTAAGGATACTTTGGTTAAGGAATATGGATTTTCGAATTTCGTAGGAGTCTAACGTTTCTAAACGTCTGCTTCTGGGTTGTATATGTAATATGTCTAAATTTTTAAAGCTCTAACTGTATGATCTATAAAATTCTAAAGCAATAGTAAATCTTTCGAGGGAAGAACAGCTATCAATCTAGCCCGTTGTAGTTGGAGGAATAACGAGCTACGTAAAGGGTATGCTACCAGGAACAACTTATATCTCCATCTTAAAGTTGTTCACACTGAGTTAGCGATTCGTTTGCACTCTATTGAGTTCGATTGGCTGGACAAAAAATTTCGTATAGAGGTATCCGAAATTTCACATATTCAATATGTGAAACAAAGAGCTAAGCTGAATGTGTTGCGAGATAAGGCTTATCCATTTAACCGTAGAGGTAATAGTGGTTCGTCTGGTTTTCAATTTCATCCACGTTTTAAAAACTTGTCCGCAGTCGGTTTCAGTAGCGCAGAGACTCAAATGCTGAGTGATGGAGTTAATTTTGCTCCTACGCCAAATAAAATCATCCGACAGTCATTCGAGAATCTTGCTGTAGATGCTGAAATTGCCTTATTTGACCAGCCGACCCAACTAAAATCAGTATGTGCACTACAAATAAAGAAAGGTATTGATAACTCTTCTTCTCCTTCTAACTCTTTTTCTGCTGCTTCTCTCGCTCCTGCTTCTCCTAATACTAACCTCAAAGTGTTTTGTGCGGTAAATAAAAAGCTACATAAAGGCAATACAATTATTGTGCTCGAAAAAATCGATTACTGTAATAAAATTTCTGAATTTATTACAGAAAGCAAAGCAATATTGCTTGGTAAGGATCCAACTAGGTCTTTTAAGACTTCTGCCAGTAAGTGTATCAACCAATGCCAAAAGTTATTTAATGGAACTGGTTGGAAGTACTCTGTCATGAATCCATCTGCTCCGATTCTTTATGGTTTACCAAAAACCCATAAGGATGGCATCCCGATTAGACCAATAGTTGCGTATTGCAATGCTCCTGCCTACAAGTTATGTAAGGGTTTCATAAACTTTTTCAATGATCATACTAATTTCTTTTCGGCTTACTCGGTTAAGAACTCGGTAGAATTGATTAGCAAATTTCAAGACGTCGAAATTCCACTACATTAAAAACTAGTTTTGTTTGACGTTGTCAGTCTTTTCAATTCCAATTAAAACTTTATTTACTTTTTACTTTATAACTTTATTACTTTATTTTTTTAAATGATTTTTTAAATTATTTCTGCTTTGATAATACATATTTTAAATTCGCTGGTGGTCTACCCATGGGCTCCCCTCTGTCACCTTTGTTAGCTGAAATTTTCATGAATTTCTTCGAACAAACGATTTTATCAAACAACAATCCTTATTTTCGTCATATAATCTTTTGGTATAGATATATTGATGCCAATGGAATGGAACTGATAGACTGTTAGACTCATTCCTTACTTGGTTAAATTCTCAGTATCCCACAATTGATTTTCCGTTGGAAATGGAAGAAAATAAATGTATTAATTTTCTAGATATAATAATAACCAGGATTAATTCCTCGTTGGACTTCAAAATTTATCGGAAACCCACGTATACAGACGCTATTATCCCTAGTTCTTCAAACCATCCACATAATATTAAAATATCAGCTTTCCACTCACTTATAGATAGTCTAATAAATATCCCTTTGTCAAATTCAAATTACGACATAGAGCTTAATATAATTCTACAAATAGCAACGAATAACGGATATGCAACTAAGACTATATTAAAGTTATTAAATAAAAAGCTAAAACGTAACACTCTATCGGGTATTTATCCACTGGATAAACCAACGCAGAAAAATTGGCGTCGCTAGAGTATATAGGAAAAACTTGCCAACGCATTAGCAACATCGTGTCCGATTATACCAATATTAGTTTTGCGTTTTATAATAATAACACAATAAAGAAAATTGTTTTTAACAATAAACCTAGAGTTGATCGCCTTTCCAAGTCTGGTGTTTATAGGATTAATGGTCTGGTGGCAATCAATCAACAGTCCGTAATCATTTAACTTTAGAAAATCAAACAGCTAGCTTAAACAATTTAGACATATTACATATCTAACCTAAAAGCAGACGTTTAGATAGAAGAGTTTAGTTAGACCTTAGAATCTTACGAAATTCGAAAATCAATATTCCTTAACCAAAATATCCTTAAAGAACAGAGATAATTCCGTTTCTCATCAATTACGGATCCCGCCCTGTTCTATTCTCACGCTCGTAATAATATGACTAATACGTCGGGTAATTAAATGTATTTCAATGTACCTTGAATTTTGTAACTCAGCCGATAACTAATCACTTACCTGCTGTTCCATCCCCCCGTTTTATTAGTAATTTTTCCGTGTAAACAACAGATGATTGGAACGATCAATAGATTAATTTTTATTGCCTATTTTTTGTCCCTCTTACTTTTATTTTCGAACAAATGAGACTATTGATTTGAAAAAATCAGTCTTCTCATCAGGTCGCGACGACTGATGTTGTATTACTACATTGGAATATTGTCTATATATATAAAACATACCATGTAGTTGTACTACTAGCGAATTACTGCATAGCGTACGAAATTTGATTCTTGACATTTCCATCTATATTCTATTTTAACAACTAACTTTTTCGCATTCACGAATTTTTATATATTTATTTTACTTTTGGTTTTTGCAATTGTAATGGTGTAATTGTGATTGTTCTGTATATTGGTATATTTCAGCACTCTCGAATTAAATTCACAAATCGTAGGAAATTCTTTCATTTAGCGTCACTTATCTGTGTGACAAACGAATATGATAATCGACACTTACTTATACACAATCAACTTCCCAACCACCCCATACTTGCTTTCCTTTTAACGCCGGATCGCGGATAAATTTGAATTTTTGACTTATAGATGGCTAACGTGTAAGAATCACAACAATCAGTTTCGAACAAATGAGACTATTGATTTGAAATGTAAATAATCAAATTTCGTACGCTATGCAGTAATTCGCTAGTAGTACAACTACATGGTATGTTCTATATATATAGACAATATTCCAATGTAGTAATACAACATCAGTCGTCGCGACCTGATGAGAAGACTGATTTTTTCAAATCAATAGTCTCATTTGTTCGAAACTGATTGTTGTGATTCTTACACGTTAGCCATCTATAAGTCAAAAATTCAAATTTATCCGCGATCCGGCGTTAAAGGAAAGAGAGTATGGGGTGGTTGGGAAGTTGATTGTGTGTGTATAAGTAAGTGTCGATTATCATATTCGTTTGTCACACATATAAGTGACGCTAAATGGAAGAATTTCCTACGATTTGTGAATTTAATTCGAGAGTGCTGAAATATACCAATATACAGAACAATCACAATTACACCATTACAATTGCAAAAACCAAAAGTAAAATATAAAAAAAAATGTTTTTGCGAAATAATAGACAAGTGTTATAATGTGTTGATCAAGTATTAATGTGTACACAAATTTAAGAAAAGGTTATTTTCACCTGATATGGACATAGAGTGTTTTGTACGTCTTAGCTAGTACATTGGCTTATCTGACTGTGTACGCAATTGGATGGATATATCTCTAGGTATTTCAGTGCAGAGTTTAATGTGGGCCCATGGTAACTACACAAAATATCGTCTTTCGATTAGAATAACAAAAAAAGGTTATTTTCACCTGATATGGACGTAGATTAGTTTCTACATCTTAGTCAGTACTATGGTTACTGGCTGTATATTCCGCTGTATGACGGTACAGGGAGATATTTTTCAATGTATAATTTACGCATAATTTAATTTTAAATATTATTTATCTTCTTCCTTTGTGGTTTTAATATTATTTCAAATCCATGTTTTATTTCCTTGTGCTTTCGAAAACATTATTTTACACTTTAATACTTAAATTTTGAAAATTGCTTTAATATATCAATTATCAATTGTTTTCGGGATGAGGCTACATTTTTTATACTATTTACACTTTTTCTGGAAGACTTCACTTATCTAAGACAAACAACCAAACAAATTCGGGTTCTGGCTAACTTCAGTAACTTTTTATTAACGTACCCGTTCAACCAAAAGTGACTTCATAGCTGAACAAAATTTTGTTTAGAAAATCAACATCAATATCAATCATTTGTGTTTCGGCCCCGCGGCGTGTGCGATGGTCGGATACTTTAATTCCTGCACACGTTGAATTTTGTAAGCACGTTAACCAAGACCCTTAGATAAAATCTTCCATAAAATGAACACATCTCTAATTGCTGAGAACGACGTGGGTTGGTTGCTTTGGGTCTTTCTCAATGCAACGCTGTACAGCGTCTATCGCTTGTTCGGTACACACTGTTTGACATCTTACTGGATGCGCATTATCATTTGGAGTATACGTGGTGCGAAAACGATCCATAGTTAACTGAATTATCCGCTGTGATGGACGATTATGACGACCGTAAAACGGACGTAATGCGTGTGAGGTTATTTATTATGAAGTGGCAAATCAAATGTGCGCTGTCAAATCGGTTGTCAAACACAACAGTGTTGTCTTCTTAAAGATGTGAACCTCTAAAAAACATCCTTTTGTAGTCGAGCTTAAAAAGCATAACACACGACTGTCAAGTATTTATCACTGGACACCGGTTAAAAACACTATTGTTGACTTATTAAATTGAATATTTTAGTTTCTCTGAAAAATTTTAAAATTGGAATCACTCATGTGATTCTTTATTGTTGTGGAAATAAGGTCAAGTGCAATGACTAAAATTTCAAGAAATATCATCAACTAAAATTGTTCTCGGTTTATTACTAACAGTAATAACATTAATAATCTAACAAATTTATATTATTTTAGATCGAGATGGTTTTACTGCATTGGAATTCGGTTAAATCAGTGTTAAAGGTGTTTAGGGAATTTAACTTGCCAGTAATATGCAGTCTTCACTATGAATGCTTTGTAGTAGTGGTTGTGATTAACACATAAACTTTAAATAACTGCAAAGCGTGCGGCTATTGTTTGAGATTGACGAGCTCTTCGTCGACAAACTGGATGAGTCGATGTTAGTGGACACGTGCGCACGTCATATATAAATTGAACTCATAGCACTTAATCTTATTTTATTTCGGTGTTCAATATTTTTGAGTTTGGCGGATCTGCTTGCGATTGAGGCTATATTCTGACATTTTTTAGGGTTAAATTGTGTAATGGTATGAAAGAGAGTGCACATCTGGTTATCTTCATATACCGTATTAAGATTCATCAAGTTTTTAACATGTGGTTCGGTGTGTAGGCCGTAATGAGTGTTAATTTCTTGGTTTTTTCAAATATGAATGGGAATTTTGTTTTAGTTTTATTATTAAAGCTTTTAACTTAATGAGTTTATTACCACTGGGCGTGAATATTTTTTTCTTTATGTTGGATGTAATCTTAAAGTTATGCCATCAATTTGTTGCTCAGAACAGAACAATATCTGTGTTTTACAAATATTGTAAAAAGGAAATAAATATGAATGTTGATAATCCTGTCTTTACCAATAGTTATCGAAACCATCATGATCATAAAAAGGAGGTCAAAAGACAAATCGATAAGAAATAACAGGATGAAGTCTAAATCTAAGCTTCTCACCCTGGTCGTCTCCCATTTAGATAGTACCCAAAAAGTTCCATACCAGCGAAAAAGTCAAGTGACGATCAGTAATCGACTATCGCAAGTTAATCGAGAATATTTTTGAAGATCGGTAGCCCAATGTCTGTGAAGTTAGCCCGGAAACGATCCCGCAAAAATGCGATGGCAACACTAAAGTACATATATCACGACACTTTTCAATGTCATCCCGAAAAAATATTTATATCACGATATTTTTGAATGTCATCCCGGAAAAAATTATGTCATGACAGTTTTTTACTATATCAATCCATAAAAATTTATAAACAATTTGTATTGAAAAACTGATACCAACCCGGAAAAAATTATGTCACTATAATTTTCCTATAGATTGTATAAAGTTGATAAAATAGGCTAATTAAGTACATTCATACCTCGCATTACGGATAGGCATACGTTCCGGAAAAGCAAGCCTTAAACCGAAATTCCGTTTATCGAATCAATATATTTCATATAAATTCGTAGAAATTATAAGCCATCCGTTACCAAGACAGTGCAATAAATATAAACGACAAAAAAATTCATAATAAATCACAACAGTCAGCTGACAACGAAAGGGCGTTCATTTAGCGAGGTATGAGAAGAATATAAAAAAACTAAATATTATAATACAGATGGCAAACAATTCTATGATTTAGAGCTCCGCTATAGTCGTCTGAATTCGTAGTACATGTCCATTACCAGAATCAGGACTATATACATTTTGTAGTTCAGGGATTGGCCTGTTTAAATAACAAGTGGCAAAAAAATTCTATGATTTAGAGCTCCGCTATAGTCGTCTGAATTCGTAGTACATGTCCATTACCAGAAACCGGACTATATACGTTTTGTAGTTCAGGGATTGGCCTGTTTAAATAACAAGTGGCAAAAAAATTCTATGATTTAGAGCTCCGCTATAGTCGTCTGAGTTCGTAGTACATGTCCACTACCAGAAACCGGACTATATACGTTTTGTAGTTCCGGGATTGGCCTGTTTAAATAACAAGTGGCAAAAAAATTCTATGATTTAGAGCTCCGCTATAGTCGTCTGAATTCGTAGTACATGTCCATTTCCAGAAACCGGACTATATACGTTTTGTAGTTCCGGGATTGGCCTGTTTAAATAACAAGTGGCAACAAAATTCTATGATTTAGAGCTCCGCTATAGTCGTCTGAATTCGTAGTACATGTCCATTACCAGAAACCGGACTATATACGTTTTGTAGTTCAGGGATTGGCCTGTTTAAATAACAAGTGGCAACAAAATTCTATGATTTAGAGCTCCGCTATAGTCGTCTGAATTCGTAGTACATGTCCATTAACAGAAACCGGACTATATACGTTTTGTAGTTCGGGGATTGGCCTGTTTAAATAATAAGTGGCAAAAAAATTCTATGATTTAGAGCTCCGCTATAGTCGTCTGAACTCGTAGTACATGTCCATTACCAGAAACCGGACTATATACGTTTTGTAGTTCAGGGATTGGCCTGTTTAAATAACAAGTGGCAAAAAATTCTATGATTTAGAGCTCCGCTATAGTCGTCTGAATTCGTAGTACATGTCCATTACCAGAAACCGGACTGTATACGTTTTGTAGTTCAGGGATTGGCCTGTTTAAATAACAAGTGGCAAAAAAATTCTATGATTTAGAGCTCCGCTATAGTCGTCTGAATTCGTAGTACATGTCCATTACCAGAAACCGGACTATATACGTTTTGTAGTTCAGGGATTGGCGTGTTTAAATAACAAGTGGCAAAAAAATTCTATGATTTAGAGCTCCGCTATAGTCGTCTGAATTCGTAGTACATGTCCATTACCAGAAACCGGACTATATACGTCTTGTAGTTCCGGGATTGGCCTGTTTAAATAACAAGTGGCAAAAAAATTCTATGATTTAGAGCTCCGCTATAGTCGTCTGAATTCGTAGTACATGTCCATTTCCAGAAACCGGACTGTATACGTTTTGTAGTTCCGGGATTGGCCTGTTTAAATAACAAGTGGCAAAAAAATTCTATGATTTAGAGCTCCGCTATAGTCGTCTGAATTCGTAGTAGATGTCCATTACCAGAAACCGGACTATATAAGTTTTGTAGTTCAGGGATTGGCCTGTTTAAATAACAAGTGGCAACAAAATTCTATGATTTATAGCTCCGCTATAGTCGTCTGAATTCGTAGTACATGTCCATTACCAGAAACCGGACTGTATACGTTTTGTAGTTCAGTGATTGGCCTGTTTAAATAACAAGTGGCAAAAAAATTCTATGATTTAGAGCTCCGCTATAGTCGTCTGAATTCGTAGTACATGTCCATTACCAGAAACCGGACTATATACGTTTTGTAGTTCAGGGATTGGCGTGTTTAAATAACAAGTGGCAAAAAAATTCTATGATTTAGAGCTCCGCTATAGTCGTCTGAATTCGTAGTACATGTCCATTACCAGAAACCGGACTATATACGTTTTGTAGTTCAGGGATTGGCCTGTTTAAATAACAAGTGGCAAAAAAATTCTATGATTTAGAGCTCCGCTATAGTCGTCTGAATTCGTAGTACATGTCCATTACCAGAAACCGGACTATATACGTTTTGTAGTTCAGGGATTGGCCTGTTTAAATAACAAGTGGCAAAAAAATTCTATGATTTAGGGCTCTGCTATAGTCGTCTGAATTCGTAGTACATGTCCATTACCAGAAACCGGACTATATACGTTTTGTAGTTCAGGGATTGGCCTGTTTAAATAACAAGTGGCAAAAAAATTCTATGATTTAGAGCTCCGCTATAGTCGTCTGAATTCGTAGTACATGTCCATTACCAGAAACGGGACTATATACGTTTTGTAGTTCAGGGATTGGCCTGTTTAAATAACAAGTGGCAAAAAAATTCTATGATTTAGAGCTCCGCTATAGTCGTCTGAATTCGTAGTACATGTCCATTACCAGAAACGGGACTATATACGTTTTGTAGTTCAGGGATTGGCCTGTTTAAATAACAAGTGGCAAAAAATTCTATGATTTAGAGCTCCGCTATAGTCGTCTGAATTCGTAGTACATGTCCATTACCAGAAACCGGACTATATACGTTTTGTAGTTCAGGGATTGGCCTGTTTAAATAACAAGTGGCAACAAAATTCTATGATTTAGAGCTCCGCTATAGTCGTCTGAATTCGTAGTACATGTCCATTACCAGAAACCGGACTATATACGTTTTGTAGTTCAGGGATTGGCCTGTTTAAATAACAAGTGGCAAAACAATTCTATGATTTAGAGCTCCGCTATAGTCGTCTGAATTCGTAGTACATGTCCATTACCAGAAACCGGACTATATACGTTTTGTAGTTCAGGGATTGGCCTGTTTAAATAACAAGTGACAAAAAAATTCTATGATTTAGAGCTCCGCTATAGTCGTCTGAATTCGTAGTACATGTCCATTACCAGAAACCGGACTATATACGTTTTGTAGTTCAGGGATTGGCCTGTTTAAATAACAAGTGGCAAAAAAATTCTATGATTTAGAGCTCCGCTATAGTCGTCTGAATTCGTAGTACATGTCCATTACCAGAAACCGGACTATATACGTTTTGTAGTTCAGGGATTGGCCTGTTTAAATAACAAGTTGCAAAAAAATTCTATGATTTAGAGCTCCGCTATAGTCGTCTGAATTCGTAGTACATGTCCATTACCAGAAACCGGACTATATACGTTTTGTAGTTCAGGGATTGGCCTGTTTAAATAACAAGTGACAAAAAAATTCTATGATTTAGAGCTCCGCTATAGTCGTCTGAATTCGTAGTACATGTCCATTTCCAGAAACCGGACTATATACGTTTTGTAGTTCAGAGATTGGCCTGTTTAAATAACAAGTTGCAAAAAAATTCTATGATTTAGAGCTCCGCTATAGTCGTCTGAATTCGTAGTACATGTCCATTACCAGAAACCGGGCCATATACGTTTTGTAGTTCAGGGATTGGCCTGTTTAAATAACAAGTGACAAAAAAATTCTATGATTTAGAGCTCCGCTATAGTCTTCTGAATTCGTAGTACATGTCCATTACCAGAAACCGGACTATATACGTTTTGTAGTTCAGGGATTGGCCTGTTTAAATAACAAGTGGCAAAAAAATTCTATGATTTAGAGCTCCGCTATAGTCTTCTGAATTCGTAGTACATGTCCATTACCAGAAACCGGACTATATACGTTTTGTAGTTCAGGGATTGGCCTGTTTAAATAACAAGTGGCAAAAAAATTCTTTGATTTAGAGCTCCGCTATAGTCGTCTGAATTCGTAGTACATGTCCATTACCAGAAACCGGACTATATACGTTTTGTAGTTCAGGGATTGGCCTGTTTAAATAACAAGAGGCAAAAAAATTCTATGATTTAGAGCTCCGCTATAGTCGTCTGAATTCGTAGTACATGTCCATTACCAGAAACCGGACTATATACGTCTTGTAGTTCCGGGATTGGCCTGTTTAAATAACAAGTGGCAACAAAATTCTATGATTTAGAGCTCCGCTATAGTCGTCTGAATTCGTAGTACATGTCCATTACCAGAAACGGGACTATATACGTTTTGTAGTTCAGGGATTGGCCTGTTTAAATAACAAGTGGCAAAAAATTCTATGATTTAGAGCTCCGCTATAGTCGTCTGAATTCGTAGTACATGTCCATTACCAGAAACGGGACTATATACGTTTTGTAGTTCAGGGATTGGCCTGTTTAAATAACAAGTGGCAAAAAAATTCTATGATTTAGAGCTCCCCTATAGTCGTCTGAATTCGTAGTACATGTCCATTACCAGAAACGGGACTATATACGTTTTGTAGTTCAGGGATTGGCCTGTTTAAATAACAAGTGGCAAAAAATTCTATGATTTAGAGCTCCGCTATAGTCGTCTGAATTCGTAGTACATGTCCATTACCAGAAACCGGACTATATACGTTTTGTAGTTCAGGGATTGGCCTGTTTAAATAACAATAGGCAACAAAATTCTATGATTTAGAGCTCCGCTATAGTCGTCTGAATTCGTAGTACATGTCCATTACCAGAAACGGGACTATATACGTTTTGTAGTTCAGGGATTGGCCTGTTTAAATAACAAGTGGCAAAAAAATTCTATGATTTAGAGCTCTGCTATAGTCTTCTGAATTCGTAGTACATGTCCATTACCAGAAACGAGACTATATACGTTTTGTAGTTCAGGGATTGGCCTGTTTAAATAACAAGTGGCAAAAAAATTCTATGATTTAGAGCTCCGCTATAGTCGTCTGAATTCGTAGTACATGTCCATTACCAGAAACCGGACTATATACGTTTTGTAGTTCAGGGATTGGCCTGTTTAAATAACAAGTGGCAAAAAATTCTATGATTTAGAGCTCCGCTATAGTCGTCTGAATTCGTAGTACATGTCCATTACCAGAAACCGGACTATATACGTTTTGTAGTTCAGGGATTGGCCTGTTTAAATAACAATAGGCAACAAAATTCTATGATTTAGAGCTCCGCTATAGTCGTCTGAATTCGTAGTACATGTCCATTACTAGAAACGGGACTATATACGTTTTGTAGTTCAGGGATTGGCCTGTTTAAATAACAAGTGGCAAAAAAATTCTATGATTTAGAGCTCCGCTATAGTCTTCTGAATTCGTAGTACATGTCCATTACCAGAAACGGGACTATATACGTTTTGTAGTTCTGGGATTGGCCTGTTTAAATAACAAGTGGCAAAAAAATTCTATGATTTAGAGCTTCGCTATAGTCTTCTGAATTCGTAGTACATGTCCATTACCAGAAACCGGACTGTATACGTTTTGTAGTTCAGGGATTGGCCTGTTTAAATAACAAGTGGCAAAAAAATTCTTTGATTTAGAGCTCCGCTATAGTCGTCTGAATTCGTAGTACATGTCCATTACCAGAAACCGGACTATATACGTTTTGTAGTTCAGGGATTGGCCTGTTTAAATAACAAGAGGCAAAAAAATTCTATGATTTAGAGCTCCGCTATAGTCGTCTGAATTCGTAGTACATGTCCATTACCAGAAACCGGACTATATACGTTTTGTAGTTCAGGGATTGGCCTGTTTAAATAACAAGTGGCAAAAAAATTCTATGATTTAGAGCTCTGCTATAGTCGTCTGAATTCGTAGTACATGTCCATTACCAGAAACCGGACTATATACGTTTTGTAGTTCAGGGATTGGCCTGTTTAAATAACAAGTTGCAAAAAAATTCTATGATTTAGAGCTCCGCTATAGTCGTCTGAATTCGTAGTACATGTCCATTACCAGAAACGGGACTATATACGTTTTGTAGTTCAGGGATTGGCCTGTTTAAATAACAAGTGGCAAAAAAATTCTATGATTTAGAGCTCCGCTATAGTCGTCTGAATTCGTAGTACATGTCCATTACCAGAAACCGGACTATATACGTTTTGTAGTTCAGGGATTGGCCTGTTTAAATAACAAGTGGCAAAAAAATTCTATGATTTAGAGCTCCGCTATAGTCGTCTGAATTCGTAGTACATGTCCATTACCAGAAACCGGACTATATACGTCTTGTAGTTCCGGGATTGGCCTGTTTAAATAACAAGTGGCAAAAAAATTCTATGATTTAGAGCTCCGCTATAGTCGTCTGAATTCGTAGTACATGTCCATTACCAGAAACCGGACTAAATACGTTTTGTAGTTCAGGGATTGGCCTGTTTAAATAACAAGTGGCAAAAAAATTCTATGATTTAGAGCTCCGCTATAGTCGTCTGAATTAGTAGTACATGTCCATTACCAGAAACCGGACTATATACGTTTTGTAGTTCAGGGATTGGCCTGTTTAAATAACAAGAGGCAAAAAAATTCTATGATTTAGAGCTCTGCTATAGTCGTCTGAATTCGTAGTACATGTCCATTACCAGAAACCGGACTATATACGTTTTGTAGTTCAGGGATTGGCCTGTTTAAATAACAAGTGGCAAAAAAATTCTATGATTTAGAGCTCCGCTATAGTCGTCTGAATTCGTAGTACATGTCCATTACCAGAAACGGGACTATATACGTTTTGTAGTTCAGGGATTGGCCTGTTTAAATAACAAGTGGCAAAAAAATTCTATGATTTAGAGCTCCGCTATAGTCGTCTGAATTCGTAGTACATGTCCATTACCAGAAACCGGACTATATACGTTTTGTAGTTCAGGGATTGGCCTGTTTAAATAACAAGTGACAAAAAAATTCTATGATTTAGAGCTCCGCTATAGTCGTCTGAATTCGTAGTACATGTCCATTACCAGAAACCGGACTATATACGTTTTGTAGTTCAGGGATTGGCCTGTTTAAATAACAAGTGGCAAAACAATTCTTTGATTTAGAGCTCCGCTATAGTCGTCTGAATTCGTAGTACATGTCCATTACCAGAAACCGGACTATATACGTTTTGTAGTTCAGGGATTGGCCTGTTTAAATAACAAGTGACAAAAAAATTCTATGATTTAGAGCTCCGCTATAGTCGTCTGAATTCGTAGTACATGTCCATTACCAGAAACCGGACTATATACGTTTTGTAGTTCAGGGATTGGCCTGTTTAAATAACAAGTGGCAAAAAAATTCTATGATTTAGAGCTCCGCTATAGTCGTCTGAATTCGTAGTACATGTCCATTACCAGAAACCGGACTATATACGTTTTGTAGTTCAGGGATTGGCCTGTTTAAATAACAAGTTGCAAAAAAATTCTATGATTTAGAGCTCCGCTATAGTCGTCTGAATTCGTAGTACATGTCCATTACCAGAAACCGGACTATATACGTTTTGTAGTTCAGGGATTGGCCTGTTTAAATAACAAGTGGCAAAAAAATTCTATGATTTAGAGCTCTGCTATAGTCTTCTGAATTCGTAGTACATGTCCATTACCAGAAACGAGACTATATACGTTTTGTAGTTCAGGGATTGGCCTGTTTAAATAACAAGTGGCAAAAAAATTCTATGATTTAGAGCTCCGCTATAGTCGTCTGAATTCGTAGTACATGTCCATTACCAGAAACCGGACTATATACGTTTTGTAGTTCAGGGATTGGCCTGTTTAAATAACAAGTGGCAAAAAATTCTATGATTTAGAGCTCCGCTATAGTCGTCTGAATTCGTAGTACATGTCCATTACCAGAAACCGGACTATATACGTTTTGTAGTTCAGGGATTGGCCTGTTTAAATAACAATAGGCAACAAAATTCTATGATTTAGAGCTCCGCTATAGTCGTCTGAATTCGTAGTACATGTCCATTACTAGAAACGGGACTATATACGTTTTGTAGTTCAGGGATTGGCCTGTTTAAATAACAAGTGGCAAAAAAATTCTATGATTTAGAGCTCCGCTATAGTCTTCTGAATTCGTAGTACATGTCCATTACCGGAAACGGGACTATATACGTTTTGTAGTTCAGGGATTGGCCTGTTTAAATAACAAGTGGCAAAAAAATTCTATGATTTAGAGCTTCGCTATAGTCTTCTGAATTCGTAGTACATGTCCATTACCAGAAACCGGACTGTATACGTTTTGTAGTTCAGGGATTGGCCTGTTTAAATAACAAGTGGCAAAAAAATTCTTTGATTTAGAGCTCCGCTATAGTCGTCTGAATTCGTAGTACATGTCCATTACCAGAAACCGGACTATATACGTTTTGTAGTTCAGGGATTGGCCTGTTTAAATAACAAGAGGCAAAAAAATTCTATGATTTAGAGCTCCGCTATAGTCGTCTGAATTCGTAGTACATGTCCATTACCAGAAACCGGACTATATACGTTTTGTAGTTCAGGGATTGGCCTGTTTAAATAACAAGTGGCAAAAAAATTCTATGATTTAGAGCTCTGCTATAGTCGTCTGAATTCGTAGTACATGTCCATTACCAGAAACCGGACTATATACGTTTTGTAGTTCAGGGATTGGCCTGTTTAAATAACAAGTTGCAAAAAAATTCTATGATTTAGAGCTCCGCTATAGTCGTCTGAATTCGTAGTACATGTCCATTACCAGAAACGGGACTATATACGTTTTGTAGTTCAGGGATTGGCCTGTTTAAATAACAAGTGGCAAAAAAATTCTATGATTTAGAGCTCCGCTAAGGTCGTCTGAATTCGTAGTACATGTCCATTACCAGAAACCGGACTATATACGTTTTGTAGTTCAGGGATTGGCCTGTTTAAATAACAAGTGGCAAAAAAATTCTATGATTTAGAGCTCTGCTATAGTCGTCTGAATTCGTAGTACATGTCCATTACCAGAAACCGGACTATATACGTTTTGTAGTTCAGGGATTGGCCTGTTTAAATAACAAGTGGCAAAAAAATTCTATGATTTAGAGCTCCGCTATAGTCGTCTGAATTCGTAGTACATGTCCATTACCAGAAACGGGACTATATACGTTTTGTAGTTCAGGGATTGGCCTGTTTAAATAACAAGTGGCAAAAAAATTCTATGATTTAGAGCTCCGCTATAGTCGTCTGAATTCGTAGTACATGTCCATTACCAGAAACGGGACTATATACGTTTTGTAGTTCAGGGATTGGCCTGTTTAAATAACAAGTGGCAAAAAATTCTATGATTTAGAGCTCCGCTATAGTCGTCTGAATTCGTAGTACATGTCCATTACCAGAAACCGGACTATATACGTTTTGTAGTTCAGGGATTGGCCTGTTTAAATAACAATAGGCAACAAAATTCTATGATTTTGAGATCTGCTATAGTAAAATAACCTTTTTTTTCATACAACTACTAGCTAAACAAGGTGAACCGTTTACGAATCATAAACGAATACTACACTTCATATAATAGTTGGCAAACGAATCGATTTTGCAGCTCAAAAACGATAGTTAACGGTGTTACTATTCTAACATAATTAGACTTTTTATCGAAATATTCGTTCCCATAATGTTCACTTTTAGTGATACGCGAACGTAACACAGGGATGGGCGATTACGCGTCGACTACTAATTTTTACAAGATTTCGTCGACAACGTCGAATACTCGTCGACAACGTCGAATACTCGTCGACAAAGTCGACAACTCTTCAACTACGTCGACAACGTCGAGAACTACTTGATTAATTAATTTACGCCATCTATCGAAACTTATAACAGAACTCAGCTTAAATTGCCTGTACTACTCATTGATAGATGGCATTGTATTTATGAAATATTAAATCATACTGTGCCTAATATTTATGACATAAATTGCGTAATAAATTGATAATTATCCATTATCGATAATAAATTCTTTGCCAATCGTGAAAAGTCTAATTAAATTTGCGAATTTGACTAAAATTTGAGTATACCATTCATGAGTGATTTCGCTTGTATGAAATTTTCATGCTTCTGCTATTCATCACTACGCGGCGTATGAATAGTTAATTTAGATTTATGCAGACGTTTTATTTAATTTTAATAATTTTGCTTTATTGTAGTAATTTCGAATAACATTAATTATTCTTTTACATATAAATTAATAAATAAAAGACACTAGGTAAAAACATTCATTTTAGTGACACCTGTTATTAAATTTCAACAAGTTTTTCAAAAATATTAATTTAACAGTGCAGGTAATGTCAAAATATTATGTGTATCATATCTGCTGCGTTTTTTTGAAAAAGCTGCTCTAGACCGCTATATATTATATTTTGATTTTTTAACCAATTCACGAATTATTAAAATATTTATGCTTCGGATTTACTCAATCGAATCCTAAAGAGCTTACGCTAAGTCACTATCTTGCATTATATATACGAATAAAGTTTATGCTTGTTCTCAACAACTCTGAACAACTCTTGATATTATGTAGAGTACAACAGAGTTCATCAAAAATTTTAATAATTCCTGAACTGACGAAACAGGTTAATTTTTTTAGTACACAATTTTTTGATTGTTCCTTACTTCATTTACAACTGGAAATTTGAAAGAATGAAAATACAATGACTGAATTGTATTTTTAATAAGAAAAAATGGTTATCTTAATGTTTGCTGGTGAAATTAATTAATTTATTTTAATATTGGATATTATTGTGTTTAATTATAAACCAAAAATATTTAATTTTAAGTTAAAGTTAGTTAAAATGATTGACTTGAAGTTAGTTCAAGTTGTTGTCCTAAATTTTTTTGTTAAATATCCCTGTATTTTAAACAATATTTTATCGCGGTCTCGAACACCATCCTCAATTTCAATAAAATGTTTTGATCGATTATACTTTCATGGTTTGGTAATTCGAACACTTGGAGTAATACTTGCAATAAGCTTGGCCAAAACGTGAATTAGTTGGGAGTAAACATTAACGGCGTTTCGTCCATAGCATAGCCAATGCTATGGATGAAATTTGTTTGAAAATTTAACAGTTCAATAAAATTTGGTATATTAGGTGGAGATAAATTTAGTACTAGGAACTGTTTTGAAACAGTACCTCAATGGGGTGAAACGAACCCTATTTCTTATGAAACATAGGTTTATTTATTGCAATTAGGATTTGGCAATAAATTTTGGTTTAAGCACTGGAGCATGGCTTTTAACTTGAGTGGAACCACACCACCAATAAAACTAAATTTATTTCAAGAAATTTGAGTCCTAAACTAGTTTGCACATGCGCACTTAAATGGTATTCTGTTCAATCTTCAAGAAGTGGAAGAGCTTGCACAAATGCACAATACATAATTTTCTGTAATTGTTGTACAACATAATTTTCTGGTGGCGTTCGTGTCAGAGGGCTCAAGTCAGAGATTGCATCGTGTTCGATAGAAGGAAATTAGTCAGAAAGGAGCTAAAAAGTTAGCTAAACAATTATTTGCAATTACATTTCTTTTGAGATATACAAATGATTTGTAGACTTCAGACGAGCATATGACATGTCCAATTGAAATAATTTACGTAATGCACCTTGATTATCTAAGAAACAATATAAGATGTAAACATTAAACACAAACAAACACATAGCATTGTAATTTGTGTAAAGTCGAAAACTTACTATGGTGTTCACTTTTACGCATTAACTTTTAGGTTAGAGAATCAGTGTGCTAGAGTAGCTACATAGGGACACCTAAAATATTGGTTCAGCTATTTAAAGACAGTGAGCCAGTCACCATTATGTGTCAAAATTTCGATAATTATTCAAATTATTTTAAAAATTCACGTTTCATGATATAATTTGTTTAAAATTGCTGATCGAATAGCTTTATTATATTCCAAGATTTAATCCCATACCTACTTTTAAATTACGACTTTATAATATAAAGCACATTTTCAATGTGTTAATACTACTATTCGTTCGTGGTCATTTTGCACGAAAAATTCTGTTAGAATCGCGAATCCTTCGCCGAAACCCAAAAATCGGGTCATAAGTTGAGGCCGTTTGTCGACATTACAGATAGCAAAGAAGATAGCGGTCTTAAGAAATTACAATTTTTGAACTCTTCAGGGCAACAATATAAATTACATAGGTATTAAAAATGAATTAAACATTTTTGGATTAGCTTATTTTGTTTTGTTAAATTCTTAAACTTTAGTATTTACAAATTTTTAATTATTTTACATGAGTATTAATATTTGTAAGTTTTTACAATTAATTTTGTACACATAAATATTTCAAAAAAACCTGAAGATCAAAACGTCGGTTAGAAATAAAAATATTATTTAAAAAAAAAACATAACGACATCTTTACTTAATTTGAATTATAAACGCTCAATAACTATATTTTATTATACTCGTATCAACAATTATATCTGATAATGTACTCGTATATCACGGCATAAGAACAATTTTTTATTTTAGGTACGGAAAATGTTTGCTTTCATTCTATTTCATAGAAATTCAAAATTACAAAAACAAAAACCTTGTTTTTATAACACACAGGCACAGCTTGTTTTGGTATATTCTCTACATATTTTGTATAGGCTCTTTAAATTTTTTATAAACCAAAACAAACCGATCAACAGAAAAACGAAACGAAGATCGAACCGAATGAAATATAACAAAAAAATATTTTTTTGTACGTATACAGCGGTGAAAGTAAATCTAGTATTTCTGCTTTGAAATATTTTTCATAAATAAAATAAACTATTTCATGCTGTGTCGCGTAATGTGTAGTACCGAAAAGTAATATATTGGAAGCGGCGTTAGCGTCGCACTGGCTCATAAAATGTAATATTTCTTGCTTTCTTATACTTGTTTATTTTATGTTTTGACTTACCTGCATTGGTAAATTAATATTTTTGAAAAAATTTGTTGAAATTTAATAACAGGTGTCACTAAAAAGAAATTTTTAACTAGTGTCTTTTATTTATTAATTTATATGACAACGAATAATTGATCATGTTCGAAGTTATTACAATAAAGGAAAATTATAAAAATTAAATAAAAAGTGATTAAAAATCATAGATTAACTATTCATTTGCCGCATAGTGAGGAATAGCAGAAACTTGAAAATTTCATAACGGGTGATATTAAACTTTAGTCGTTTAAGGCACACATCATTCATTATTATTATTAGTCTAAAATTAACGTTGAAACCCCTAATACTGTGTGCCTGTTCCCTGATACCAGTTTTTTTTGGAGTAAATAACAAATTTCAATAGATTATATGCGTCCGCGCCATCTTTTATGAAATAGACTTATTTATCACGCACGATGCAAGATTTTTAACGGCTATGCTATGACAGTATAAAAGTTCGTTATTTTCGCACGTTATTCAATTTCTATTTTACATTTGAAAGTTCAGTATAAAAATGTCGAATTTTCGAGGCGGACGGCCTAAAAACCTAAACTTTGAAAAATATAAATTTACATTAGTCGGTTTCTGGTAATGGACATGTACTACGAATTCAGACGACTATAGCGGAGCTCTTAATCATAGAATTTTTTTGCCACTTGTTATTTAAACAGGCCAATCCCTGAACTACAAAACGTATATAGTCCCGTTTCTGGTAATGGACATGTACTACGAATTCAGACGACTATAGCGGAGCTCTAAATCATAGAATTTTTTTGCCACTTGTTATTTAAACAGGCCAATCCCTGAACTACAAAACGTATATAGTCCCGTTTCTGGTAATGGACATGTACTACGAATTCAGACGACTATAGCGGAGCTCTAAATCATAGAATTTTTTTGCCACTTGTTATTTAAACAGGCCAATCCCTGAACTACAAAACGTATATAGTCCGGTTTCTGGTAATGGACATGTACTACGAATTCAGACGACTATAGCGGAGCTCTAAATCATAGAATTTTTTTGTCACTTGTTATTAAACAGGCCAGTCCCTGAACTACAAAACGTATATAGTCCGGTTTCTGGTAATGGACATGTACTACGAATTCAGACGACTATAGCGGAGCTCTAAATCATATAATTTTTTTGCCACTTGTTATTTAAACAGGCCAATCCCTGAACTACAAAACGTATATAGTCCCGTTTCTGGTAATGGACATGTACTACGAATTCAGACGACTATAGCGGAGCTCTAAATCATAGAATTTTTTTGCCACTTGTTATTTAAACAGGCCAATCCCTGAACTACAAAACGTATATAGTCCGGTTTCTGGTAATGGACATGTACTACGAATTCAGACGACTATAGCGGAGCTCTAAATTATAGAATTTTTTTGCCACTTGTTATTTAAACAGGCCAATCCCTGAACTACAAAACGTATATAGTCCGGTTTCTGGTAATGGACATGTACTACGAATTCAGACGACTATAGCGGAGCTCTAAATCATAGAATTTTTTTGCCACTTGTTATTTAAACAGGCCAATCCCTGAACTACAAAACGTATATAGTCCGGTTTCTGGTAATGGACATGTACTACGAATTCAGACGACTATAGCGGAGCTCTAAATCATAGAATTTTTTTGCCACTTGTTATTTAAACAGGCCAATCCCTGAACTACAAAACGTATATAGTCCCGTTTCTGGTAATGGACATGTACTACGAATTCAGACGACTATAGCGGAGCTCTAAATCATAGAATTTTTTTGCCACTTGTTATTTAAACAGGCCAATCCCTGAACTACAAAACGTATATAGTCCCGTTTCTGGTAATGGACATGTACTACAAATTCAGACGACTATAGCGGAGCTCTAAATCATAGAATTTTTTTGCCACTTGTTATTTAAACAGGCCAATCCCTGAACTACAAAACGTATATAGTCCGGTTTCTGGTAATGGACATGTACTACGAATTCAAACGACTATAGCGGAGCTCTAAATCATAGAATTTTTTTGCCACTTGTTATTTAAACAGGCCAATCCCTGAACTACAAAACGTATATAGTCCGGTTTCTGGTAACGGACATGTACTACGAATTCAGACGACTATAGCAGAGCTCTAAATCATAGAATTTTTTTGCCACTTGTTATTTAAACAGGCCAATCCCTGAACTACAAAACGTATATAGTCCCGTTTCTGGTAATGGACATGTACTACGAATTCAGACGACTATAGCGGAGCTCTAAATCATAGAATTTTTTTGCCACTTGTTATTTAAACAGGCCAATCCCTGAACTACAAAACGTATATAGTCCGGTTTCTGGTAATGGACATGTACTACGAATTCAGACGACTATAGCGGAGCTCTAAATCATAGAATTTTTTTGCCACTTGTTATTTAAACAGGCCAATCCCTGAACTACAAAACGTATATAGTCCGGTTTCTGGTAATGGACATGTACTACGAATTGAGACGACTATAGCGGAGCTCTAAATTATAGAATTTTTTTGCCACTTGTTATTTAAACAGGCCAATCCCTGAACTACAAAACGTATATAGTCCGGTTTCTGGTAATGGACATGTACTACGAATTCAGACGACTATAGCGGAGCTCTAAATCATAGAATTTTTTTGCCACTTGTTATTTAAACAGGCCAATCCCTGAACTACAAATCGTATATAGTCCGGTTTCTGGTAATGGACATGTACTACGAATTCAGACGACTATAGCGGAGCTCTAAATCATAGATTTTTTTTGCCACTTGTTATTTAAACAGGCCAATCCCTGAACTACAAAACGTATATAGTCCGGTTTCTGGTAATGGACATATACTACGAATTCAGACGACTATAGCGGAGCTCTAAATCATAGATTTTTTTGCCACTTGTTATTTAAACAGGCCAATCCCTGAACTACAAAACGTATATAGTCCGGTTTCTGGTAATGGACATGTACTACGAATTCAGACGACTATAGCGGAGCTCTAAATCATAGAATTTTTTTGCCACTTGTTATTTAAACAGGCCAATCCCTGAACTACAAAACGTATATAGTCCGGTTTCTGGTAATGGACATGTACTACGAATTCAGACGACTATAGCGGAGCTCTAAATCATAGAATTTTTTTGCCACTTGTTATTTAAACAGGCCAATCCCTGAACTACAAAACGTATATAGTCCGGTTTCTGGTAATGGACATGTACTACGAATTCAGACGACTATAGCGGAGCTCTAAATCATAGAATTTTTTTGTCACTTGTTATTTAAACAGGCCAGTCCCTGAACTACAAAACGTATATAGTCCGGTTTCTGGTAATGGACATGTACTACGAATTCAGACGACTATAGCGGAGCTCTAAATCATATAATTTTTTTGCCACTTGTTATTTAAACAGGCCAATCCCTGAACTACAAAACGTATATAGTCCCGTTTCTGGTAATGGACATGTACTACGAATTCAGACGACTATAGCGGAGCTCTAAATCATAGAATTTTTTTGCCACTTGTTATTTAAACAGGCCAATCCCTGAACTACAAAACGTATATAGTCCGGTTTCTGGTAATGGACATGTACTACGAATTCAGACGACTATAGCGGAGCTCTAAATCATAGAATTTTTTTGCCACTTGTTATTTAAACAGGCCAATCCCTGAACTACAAAACGTATATAGTCCGGTTTCTGGTAATGGACATGTACTACGAATTCAGACGACTATAGCGGAGCTCTAAATCATAGAATTTTTTTGTCACTTGTTATTTAAACAGGCCAGTCCCTGAACTACAAAACGTATATAGTCCGGTTTCTGGTAATGGACATGTACTACGAATTCAGACGACTATAGCGGAGCTCTAAATCATATAATTTTTTTGCCACTTGTTATTTAAACAGGCCAATCCCTGAACTACAAAACGTATATAGTCCCGTTTCTGGTAATGGACATGTACTACGAATTCAGACGACTATAGCGGAGCTCTAAATCATAGAATTTTTTTGCCACTTGTTATTTAAACAGGCCAATCCCTGAACTACAAAACGTATATAGTCCGGTTTCTGGTAATGGACATGTACTACGAATTCAGACGACTATAGCGGAGCTCTAAATTATAGAATTTTTTTGCCACTTGTTATTTAAACAGGCCAATCCCTGAACTACAAAACGTATATAGTCCGGTTTCTGGTAATGGACATGTACTACGAATTCAGACGACTATAGCGGAGCTCTAAATCATAGAATTTTTTTGCCACTTGTTATTTAAACAGGCCAATCCCTGAACTACAAAACGTATATAGTCCGGTTTCTGGTAATGGACATGTACTACGAATTCAGACGACTATAGCGGAGCTCTAAATCATAGAATTTTTTTGCCACTTGTTATTTAAACAGGCCAATCCCTGAACTACAAAACGTATATAGTCCCGTTTCTGGTAATGGACATGTACTACGAATTCAGACGACTATAGCGGAGCTCTAAATCATAGAATATTTTTGCCACTTGTTATTTAAACAGGCCAATCCCTGAACTACAAAACGTATATAGTCCGGTTTCTGGTAATGGACATGTACTACGAATTCAGACGACTATAGCGGAGCTCTAAATCATAGAATTTTTTTGTCACTTGTTATTTAAACAGGCCAATCCCTGAACTACAAAACGTATATAGTCCGGTTTCTGGTAATGGACATGTAGTACGAATTCAGACGACTGCGGAGCGATAGCGGAGCTCTAAATCATAGAATTTTGTTGCCACTTATTATTTAAACAGGCCAATCCCTGAACTACAAAACGTATACAGTCCGGTTTCTGGTAATGGACATGTACTACGAATTCAGACGACTATAGCGGAGCTCTAAATCATAGAATTTTTTTGCCACTTGTTATTTAAACAGGCCAATCCCTGAACTACAAAACGTATATAGTCCGGTTTCTGGTAATGGACATGTACTACGAATTCAGACGACTATAGCGGAGCTCTAAATCATAGAATTTTTTTGCCACTTCTTATTTAAACAGGCCAATCCCTGAACTACAAAACGTATATAGTCCGGTTTCTGGTAATGGACATGTACTACGAATTCAGACGACTATAGCGGAGCTCTAAATCATAGAATTTTTTTGCCACTTGTTATTTAAACAGGCCAATCCCTGAACTACAAAACGTATATAGTCCGGTTTCTGGTAATGGACATGTACTACGAATTCAGACGACTATAGCGGAGCTCTAAATCATAGAATTTTTTTGCCACTTGTTATTTAAACAGGCCAATCCCTGAACTACAAAACGTATATAGTCCGGTTTCTGGTAATGGACATGTACTACGAATTCAGACGACTATAGCGGAGCTCTAAATCATAGAATTTTTTTGCCACTTGTTATTTAAACAGGCCAATCCCTGAACTACAAAACGTATATAGTCCGGTTTCTGGTAATGGACATGTACTACGAATTCAGACGACTATAGCGGAGCTCTAAATCATAGAATTTTTTTGCCACTTGTTATTTAAACAGGCCAATCCCTGAACTACAAAACGTATATAGTCCGGTTTCTGGTAATGGACATGTACTACGAATTCAGACGACTATAGCGGAGCTCTAAATCATTCAATTTTTTTGCCACTGAACTACTTTACTTTTAAGTACACATTAAATTATATTCATAAGTGTATTTATTTAATATTAATTTAACTGTATTATTGACAT
Source organism: Nephrotoma guestfalica (assembly GCA_963691935.1). NCBI lineage: Eukaryota > Metazoa > Arthropoda > Insecta > Diptera > Tipulidae > Nephrotoma > Nephrotoma guestfalica. Next base: position 74,587,689 of record OY829914.1, on the reverse strand, counting down.
TTTTTATAAGAAACTAAATTTTTGTGACATTGTTGTTTTTTACAAATTGAATAATTACTTATTATATCAATAAACCCACCTGTTTGTATGTAAATTATATAATTTTTTTTTGTGCTATAGTAATTAGCTATAGTACAAGTTAAAAAATGTCAATATGTTTTTATTTATAATGCCCGCCATTTTGTATATTATTTTTCATAGTAAAATTTTTCTTACTATCTTTATATTTTTATATCGTGATAGTTGTAGTTTCATTATAATTTCTTAAATATATAAAGGTGTTACCATATTTAACTATAATCATTTTCCGGGCTGAGTTTCCGGGATAACTTCACAAAGGTCCTTTATACACGCCTAAATTAATAATTCTTTAATATAATTTAACACATAAGTCAGCTGTTATAATAATTAAAACACAACAACAAATAATCATTAATAAATATCTAATACAAATACAAAAACAAAAATTAAACGCAAGAGGCGAAAACTACTATACAAAACGCATTCATTAAAAAACTCAAATACAAATACAACAATGAGGAAAAAAAATACAAATTGTTACGGTCATCGACCTCATAGAAACCAAAACAAAACAAACCAAAACAAAAATATGTCGCCGTCGGGGAAATTCCGACGATCGACATATTTTTGTTTTGTTTTGGTTTCTACTCGGGTGAGGTTAATGACCGCAACATTTGTATTTTTTTTCTCATTGTTGTATTTGTATTTGACTTTTTTAATGAATGCGTTTTGTATAGTAGTTTTCGCCTCTTGCGTTTAATTTTTGTTTTTGTATTTGTATTAGATTTATTAATGATTATTTGTTGTTGTGTTTTAATGATTATAACAGCTGACATATGTGTTAAACTATGTATATTAAATAATTATTAATTTTAATTATTAATTTATGCATGCAGTTGTGTGCAATATAATAGGTAATTTTATGAAATGTTCAAATAATACGGATGTGAAGTTCTTAACAAAACCACACAATTAACAAAAACAAACAGTCGGTAAAAGCAATGTTAACAATGGAAACCTGACAACAGACGGATTTCTTTTAATTTTAACTATTTTCTTTAAATATTCAAAACTTAATTTTGATTGAAATAAAATAAAAAAATTTACAATTTAAAAATATTTACATAAGTAAGACAAAACATTTTATGTAATTTAATAATATTAATAAGTTGTAATATGCAATATTAAATATTCAGTTATATGTACATTGGCATAGCAATCAAAACCAGTTGCATAAACGTATATCGAATGATGGCATAAGAGGTGCTCTTTGAGATAACATTGGTCTCATCAAAAAACTACGAGATTTTCCCATTTGTTAATGCGTTGGAAAATCGGATCGCATACAATATTTTGGCGATTTTTTGGGTTACACTGTATCAATTATTGGCCAGATCAAATAGAGTCTACCGAGTAGTGGCTAGTATCAAATGATGGCATAAGAGGTGCACTTTGAAATAAAATTAATCTCATCAAAAAACTACGAGATTTTCCCATTTGTTAAACCAGGGACTCACCAGACATCCACATACAAGATTTTTCTCAAATTTAAGATCAATCACAACCGGTTTCCACCCGTACTAGAAAACTTCCTGCAAGCAATTTTCATTTAAATCGTTTATGCTAAGAAAACCATTAAAAATTTACCAGGGCTCACCAGGCAAGCCCTTGTACGATTTTTCTCGAAATCAGTATCCGAACGCAATCGGTTCCTGGTACTAGAAAACCTCTTACAATCAATTTTCCTTTAAATTGTTTGAGCTAAAAAAAATTGGAAATTAACCCGGGGTCCACCAGACAGGACCTTTTTTCCGAAACGATTTTTTCCGAAATAAGGATCCATCGTAATCGGTTTATGGTACTCGAAAACCGTGTTACCCAAAAAATCGCCAAAATATTGTATGCGATCCGATTTTCCAACGCATTAACAAATGGGAAAATCTCGTAGTTTTTTGATGAGACCAATGTTATCTCAAAGAGCACCTCTTATGCCATCATTCGATATACGTTTATGCAACTGGTTTTGATTGCTATGCCAATGTACATATAACTGAATATTTAATATTGCATATTACAACTTATTAATATTATTAAATTACATAAAATGTTTTGTCTTACTTATGTAAATATTTTTAAATTGTAAATTTTTTTATTTTATTTCAATCAAAATTAAGTTTTGAATATTTAAAGAAAATAGTTAAAATTTGTGGCTTTGTTAAGAACTTCACATCCGTCAAATAATACGTTTCTACACAAATTCATCAACATCAAAAATTGAAACATGGGTTTTATAATTATTGTCAGTCTCTTCTAAAAAACTAAACATTTATTGCAATATCAATTCATTGTGATCACATACCGTTTTACAATAGTTCAATTTCAATTAATTTACTTTATCTGTGCAAATATGCAAATAGGGAAATTTAAGCAATATTGTTTAAAAATAATTATTCGTCGGAAATAATTAATTTTTACATAAAGACCATTTGGATTGGCCCATAACAAAATGGCGGAACGTGTTGTGGTTCAATGAAACAAAAATTGTGTTTTTCGGGTTGGATTGTACCAAACAATATGTCCGACGACCCAAAACAAAAAAGTCCAACCCATGCCATGCAGTAAAAACTGTTAAATATGGTGGGGGAAACATTATGCTTTAGGGGTGTTTCTTGCATAGTGGCGTAGGGCCTCTATGCTGGGCCCACGAAAATCTTAGAAAAAAATGTGATGGGAGGACATTTAAGAGGGATACCATGCTTGTGTATGCCGAAGAAAACGTGCCTTTGCGCTGGGTGTTCCAGCAGCACAATGATCCGAAGCATACGGCTAAGGTGAGTCTGGTTTGCTGGAAAAAATTAATGTCAAATTGATGTAATGGAATGGTCATCTCAATCTCTCGATCTAAACCCAATAGGAAACTTACGGGGGGAGTTAAAACGTGGTTTAAGTAAGTTGCCGAGGCCACAAAATGTACAGGGTGTCCTCCGGGAAGGTATACTACTTTGTTCGTTTATGATTTTTGATTAAATGAAAGAGAGTGGATCTTATATTGATAAATGTTTTATTTAATGTCGGCAATTATGTATGGAATACAATATCAGATAAATGTCCGCCTCTGTTAGCTTCACAAATGCGAGCCCTTTTGAGCACATTTTTCATTACATTCTGACACATTTCACGCGGTATTTCATTAATTTTATCACAAATATTTTGTTTGAGTTGCTCAAGCGTTTCTGGTTTGTTTGCATAAGCCTTGCTTTTTAGATATCCCCACAAAAAGAAGTCCGGAGCAGTCAAATCAGGCGACCGTGGAGGCCAATCAACATCACCATTTTTTCAAATAACTTGTTGTGGAAAGAGTTCTCGCAGTAATTCCATTGTAATCCTGGCTGTATGCGATGTGGCACCGTCTTGTTGATACCACATGTTAATCAAGCCCAAAGTATGCAGTTGTGGCGTTAAAACGTTTTTAATCATATCACGATATCGTTCCCCATTCACAGTTACCGTTACGCCGTTTTCATTTTCAAAGAAGTAAGGTCCAATGATTCCTCCTGACCAAATTGCACACCAGACTATCACTTTTAATGGATGTAAAGGTGACTGATGAATAATGTGGGGGTTTTCCATTGCCCAGAACCGACTATTCTGTTTATTCACATATCCATTTAAATGAAAAGGTGCCTCGTCACTCATTGTGATTTTTTCATGAAAATCGAGGTTATCATGGGCGAGCTGTAACATCCTATTAGCATATGTACGGCGGCGTAAATGGTCTTGTGGAAGAAGCTCTTGTGTCAACTGAATCTTAAATGGAAACAAATGCAAATCCTTGGGCAAAATTGTGGCCAAACTTGTTCTTTGAAGACCAAGCTCCTGAGCACGGCGTCGAATTGAGGTTGATGGATTGTTTTGAACACTTTCTTGAACAGCAGTAATGTTTTCAGCCGATCTTGCAGTACGTTGTGGCTAATGCTTGGGCCTATCACTTACAGACCCTCTTTCTTCGAAATCATTCACTACACGATAAATAGTGCGTTTTGTTGGCACGTTGTTTCTCCCAAAAATTTCACGTAAGTTTCTCATCGTCACAGTAATCGATGATTGATTTTGATAAAATGGTTTAACGATTAAAACACGATGGTTTATCGAATATTTTTCAATAATAAATTTGCCACGTGTGTCTACTTCAAGACTGTCAAGTATGAACTGTCAATACTAATATTTACCTAAATGGCGGCAAAACAAAGTAGTATACCTTCCCGGCGGACACTCTGTATATGAGCTTTGGGAAATTATTGAAAACGCCTGGTCTATCATCCCAGTTGAAAGGTGTCAATCGTTGGCACTGTTGGGCGAGTAAATTAACCGATGTAATTTACACGGTTATCCCGCTTTGTCAATGCACCCTTTACATTTTTTACAAGTGTCAATCCTGATATGTTGATGATATTTACTCGACCGTTTGACATTTGAAGAAACCGTGTAAAATACTACAATTTGATAATAAATGGCACGTATTACACTATGAAAATTATTGTATTTCTGAAATGTAGCTAAAATAAACCTACAGATATCAATAATCGTTTTTTAGAGCTTGTTTAAGGCAAACACAGATCGCAGTGTAGATAGATAAATGAATTTCTTCTTGTGAATGTAGATAACTAAAAGTCTAAAATAATTATGATTGACCGTCTTAATAATTGATTGTGAAATACATACCAAAAAAATACCAAAAATGTACACTGTTAAATTTAAAAATATTCCAATTGGATTTGTTTTGTAGTGAAATTGAAACATTTTAGATATTCTTTAACATTTATACTAGAGGACCCCTTGAATCTTTAATACTGTCACTGTAAAGAGCAAATAATTTTCTAACACTTTTAGATAAACACGAGAAAATTGTGATACAATTTACTAAAGTTTTTTTCATTCTAAAGATAGTTATTTTAGACACTGTTTCTACTTTTATATCTCCGAATATAGAGATGTTCACAGGGTCTCACCTATATGGCTGAAGAGCTAAGTCAAAATCTCACGTGTGTGGTGAATAAGATTTAGATGTGATGGTTTCTAACTTGTCCAGTGTATTTTAAATAATATTGGTTTTTGATTTCAATCTATTTTCAAACTTTTCTGCTACCGCTCCTTGAGATATTCATAATTTTTAAAATGTATTTTAGGATAGCACAGACAAAGTTTTAACAACGAAATGAACATGGTTAATTTATGAAAATATTTACAGTGCCATACAGGCTACTTAGAAGTTTCATGAATTTGAATAAATTTTCAAATTTTATTTCACCGATCCTAGAGATGTTCACGGGGCTCACCTACATGGTCAGATAGATCAGTCAAACCCCTATGTGGGTGATGAATGGCATCTAATTATGATGATTTTTAACTAGACCAGAGACTTTTTTACGTTTACGGTTATATCGCCCATCGCAGCAATATTCACGGCATTTCTTTCATATATTCGAGTAGGTCAGAAAATTTTCTATCGACATTGTGAAAATGGGACATGAATGATGATGGTCTTCATGTTTTCCAAATTTTACAAGTTCTTCGTTTACAATTTAAATTTCAATTTGAAATTTTGGTATTTGACTTAGCTATTCAGCCATATAGGCGAGACCCCGTGAACATCTCTATATTCGGAGATATAAAAGTAGAAACAGTGTCTAAAATAACCTTCTTTAGAATTAAAAAAATTTTAGTAAATTGTATCACAATTTTCTCGTGTTTATCTAAAAGTGTTAGAAAATTATTTGCTCTTTACAGTGACAGTATTAAAGATTCAAGGGCTTCTCTAGTATAAATGTTAAAGAATATCTAAAATGTTTCAATTTCACTACAAAACAAATCCAATTGGAATATTTTTAAATTTAACAGTGTACATTTTTGGTATTTTTTTTTTGGTATGTATTTCACAGTCATCTAAATGAACCATTTAATTAATATTTACGATGCGTATAATCCGATAAACAAACATTTGTTACATTAAATGTTTTATTGTGGAGGTTTACATCTTTAAGTTGGCAGCACTTTTTGTTTGACGACCTATTTGATAGCTGACATTTGCTTTGTCATTAGTTTGATTTGTCATTTCATAACGAACAAACGCATGCCAGAGCAACGATTGCAAATTGTTGATTTTTTTATCAAAATAATGGCACTGTTCGCCACAGTCATTGTGCATAACGTTCATTTTACGGTCGTCATAATCGTCCATCAGAGCGGATAATTCGGTTAACTATAGATCGTTTTCGCACCACGTATACTCTAAATTATAATACGCATCCAGTAAGATGTCAAACAGTGTGTACCGAACAAGCATTGAGAAAGACCCAAATCAATCAATTTGACGTCATTCTTAGCAATTAGAGATGTGTTCACTTTACAGAATATTTTATTTAGGAATCTTGGTTAACGTGCTTACAAAATTCAACTTGTGCAGGAATTAAAGTATCCAACCATCGCACAAGCCGCCGAATGTGATGATTTTGATTTTCCAAACAAAATTTTGTTCTGCAATTGGAGTTTTTTTAATTTTATGTATTTATTTATATTACGACTGGGTCTTCTTGTACCCATTTAGTGATTTACATTGCATAATAAAGTATTTGATTAGTCGGCGTAATCGAGTGATTATCCCCAGTTACGTGTAACTCCTCCTCAGATGTTTCGCCTCAGTAATTCTACTTACCTTTTCATGCTGGTGCAGATGTTGTATGTGTTTTATTGCATGTGCCTGATTTTATCCGCGACGAGCTCAATCTTTAGATCTCGATTTAGGTTGTCGTTTCGAATGTATACCACGGTGCTTTAACAAAGCATCGCAGGATTTTACTTTGAACTGTTTGTATGATTTTTATTTGTCTTCTTGGCACAACCCCAGAGTTGGCTATCATATGTAATTACATGTGTTATGGATCGCTAGTTCAGATTGTCTCCATAAGAGCCATTGCATTTTTCTAAATTTTTTGTTTAGTTCTTCTCTCTTTTTTATGAGTATTCCTTTTCATCTAAGTTTAGCATCTAAAGTCATGCCGAGATATTTAGCAGTGTTTGCATGCTGTATTACTATCGAGTTTACCTTTATTGGTACATGATTAACTTTTATATTTGTAAAGTTCACTTGGATTGATTTTGCTTCATTTAATTTAATTCACCATTTCTTTCTCCAAATGTTCTTTGCTGTTGCAAGTATTGCCGTGTCATCGGCAAAAGCCGCCATTGTTGCTTCTGTACTTGGTATATCTCTAGTATATAGGAGATAAAGGATTGGCTCAAGAACACTTCCTTGTGGTACTTCTGCTCTAATTCTTTTTAGTTGGGAGTATTCATTCTCATAATTTACTCGGAAGTGCCTCTCTGATATGTATGATTTTAGAATTTAAAAAACATTTTCTGGAAGATCTCGATGAAGTTTGAATTCTAGCCCCAAGTGCCTTACGTTGTTGAATGCTTGCGCTACATCAAGAAAAATAGTTGAGCATATTTGTTTGCTTCTATTGATTTCTCGATTACCTCAGTAATTCGATGTACTTATTCTATCGTAGAGTGCCATCCAAACTGATGTGTGGGGTTAAGATTTCTTTATTCGACAATTGGTTTTATTCTTTTGAAAAGAACCTTTTCAAATAGTTTCCATTATGTTGGTAGCAGAGAAGTTACGAGGCCTATACGAAGCTGTATCATTCGGAGGTTTGTTCGGCTAAAGAATCATAATTACTTCTGCAACTTTCCATTGTCTTGGTACATATCTTAGTCGAAATGCTGCATTGATTATATGCATTAGTTTCCTCAACACTTTCTCCGGTAACACTTTTTTTATCTGACCCGGTTTAAGATCATATCCTGGAGCCTTATACGCATTCAGGTTATTCTTGATTTCCCATTTTAGTTCTTTCAATGTTAGAGGTGTAATTTTCATTTCATCATGTTTATTTATCGGGGTGATATTTTTCTCTTCCATTTGTTTAGGGTAAGGTTGGAATGTTTCTTCTATAGGTGATTTGCAAAGAAATCTGATCTTTTGTTTGCCATTTCGAGCCCGTTTAGCATTTTCTTTATTTTTAACTGGAGGAACCTGAAGTTTGGGTCTTTTAAGATTTTAAGCTGCTTTCCATAACGAATAATCAGTATGTTTTTGCTCAGTTAGAGTGTTGAGGTATTTATTAACTGACTGATTTTTAATGTCTTTTATTAGGTATTTTAATTTCTTGCAGAACTGGTTAAATACCCTCTTATTTTCCGGGTTACGATGTTTTTGCCATTTCTTCCGTGCTTTTCTTTTATTTTTAAGAAGTTCTCTCACTTCCTCTGGATAGCTAGCATTGCGTTTCATTTCCTTACTATTATTAGAAGTGCTTTCCCACGCTCACTTAGGATATTATTAATGAGCTTATCTAGTTCGTGTTCTATTTGAACTGGTCTCTGTATTGGGTTCTTCAGACTAATTTTTTCTGTAAAATGCATTTGGAAGAGATACCAATTGGTTTTGGAGCTCGTTAGTTCCTGTTTGCTTTCTTTCTGAATCATTGTTTGGCTAAATATCATAATAACTGGTGAATAATTTTACTACTTTCAGTCTTACTGATATCCGTAGGCCAATAGGTTGGTGTACCGCCTGAATGAAACTCGCATTTTAGTTGTTTGCCTGCTGCGAACAGTTCTTTTCATTTAGCAGTCGTTAACCGTGATTCCTAATAGATATTTTTGCATTATAGACACCTCTAGTTAGGATGACACTTCCTATTGTTTTATGAGAAGATTAATATAATCCACTTAATTGAGATTGTATCTTGGGGGGCAGTATATTGCTGAGATACTACAAGTTTTAATATTGTTTAATTGTATTTTGCTTGTTGTGACTTGCATGGAGAGCTTCTCGACTTTTAGTTCTTCGTTATGTTTTATATGATTTTTTATGAGCATAGCTGATCCACATCTAACTTTGTTCTCTGGATGTAATGCATTGTAGCAATTATATCCTTTTATTTTACGGAATGAAGTTTTGGTGAAATGGGTTTCTGATACAAGACATATGTCTATATTATGCATGTTTAAAAATATATCTAGTTCTTGAATGTGATGCAATAGCCCAATTGTATTCCAGGTTACAATTCGTATTGTTTTATTCATTTCTTTTGTATATAATTCGATTTTATATAATTTATGTAAATTCCTTTATGAAGGTTTTCTTCTACTATTTTATTGAAACTAGTTTGTGATTTCATTTCTGCTCGTGTGTTCTAGATAAGTCATTTGGTGAGGTTCTCTACATTTCTCAGTATGTCCGGTGAAAAGAGATCCACTTTTAACAGTTTCTGCTCTGTTTGCTGAACTTTTTGTGCATAAGTAACAGTTTCATTTACACGCCCTCTTTGACGTATGTGAATCTGGCCCGAAAACCATCCCGAAAATTGCCTTTAAAATTTAGGTGTGTTTCTCCGCTAAATTCATTAAAAGGCTTTTCATCCCGAAAAATTAAAAAAAATATGGAGACAAGTAAATTCCACCCCTAAAAAATATAAACAATCTCAAACACACACAGCAAATTTTAAGTAAAAAAATTACCTTACAGTGGGGATAAGGGACCTTCCCAGCTGATTTAATATTCACTTCTGCGAGATTAGGTATCGGAATTATGCTCATATGTCACCATAAATTTCACCGTTCACAGAGTTTGGCAGATATAACGGAATATGCCTAATTAATGCACTGACCTTCGGATAATTTATGGTGACGGAGAAATTTATGGTGACATATGAGCATAATTCCGATACCTAATCTCACAGAAGCGAATATAATATCAGCTGGGGAGGTCGCTTATCCCCATTGTAAGGTAATGAGCATTTGTGTGCTTAATGCTGATGGTCAGTGCATTAGTTACGCATATTCCGTAACATCTGCAAACTCTGTGAACGGAGAGCGACATATGAGCATAATTCCGATACCTAATCTCAAAGAAGGGAATATTAAATCAGGTGGGGAGGCCGCTTATCCCCACTGTAAGGTAATGAGCATTTTTGTGCTTAATGTTGATGGTCAGTGCATTAGGCATATTAGGCATATTGCGTTATATCTGCCAAACTCTGTGAACGGTGACATTTATGGTGCCATATGAGCATAATTCCGATACCTAATCTCACAGAAGCGAATATTAAATCAGCTGGGGAGGTCGCTCATCCCCACTGTAAGGTAATTTTATACTTAAAATTTGCTGTGTGTACGTGAAATTATTTTTATTTTCTCGGGATGGAATTTGATTTTCTCCATATTTTTTTTATTTTTCGGGCTGAAAAGCCTTTAATGAATTTAGCGGAGAAACACACCTAAATTTTAAAGGCGTTTTTCGGGATGGTTTTCGGGCCAGCTTAACATACGTCCCTTCTAGGCTCCGTCTTTTTTATAGATTTTATATATCCTGATGCATCTGGTTTGCGTGATTTATCTCTCATTTTCTGTAGTTCTACTGCTTCTTCACATCCTCTACATCCAGCCAACTACAGAGGATTTGAAGTGAAGATAATCCAGAAGTCTTTGTCGAAACACCATTACATCCAGAGAAAATCACTGTTTAGTGCGCTTTTTGGGCAGTGGAATCATTGGTCCATATGTCTTCAAAAACGATGATGGGCAGAATGTTACAGTCAGCGGTGAACGGTATAGAGACAAGATTTCTAACTTTTTTGTACCCCTTTTTTGTTGTGTCAGGCAACACACATTTTGATGATATGTGGTTCGAAAAGTACAGTGCCACATGCCACACAGCGCGGGATACAATTAATTTACCCAAAGATATATTTGATGAAAGACTAATTTCACATAATGGTCCTGTTAATTAGCCACCGAGACCATGTGATCTAACTCCATCAGATTATTTTCTGTAGGGATATGTTAAGTCACTTTTTTACACCAACAAACAGACGATTGAACATTTGGAACACAACATTCGGCGAGTTATTAGCGAGATACAGCCGCAATTGCTGCGTAGAGTGATCGAAAATTGGACCTCTAGATTACACCATGTACGCGCCATCTGCGTTTTAATAGCATAAAATTATCTATCCAATAAAGCTAGTTTCACTGATATTCAAAATGTTATTCTTTGTTGTATTTTAATTTAAAAGTGTCAACCTCTAAAAAACACTCTGTATTATAATGATAGTAAACGAAATAAATTTGCAGGAAAGAAATCCAATTTTTCGTGGATTTCAGTTCTCAAAGGTTAAACTTTTTGTTTAAAACACTAACACGACTCAAATTATATTTACCTTTTCATGCCGAGATAGTATATTCAGCTATGAGAGATGGTTTTTTTGAAGCGAGAGATCTACTCAATGAGTAAAACCTTAAGAAATGTTTTGCGACGAGTGAAACAATATATTTTTTTCAAAATCTACCGTGTGAAAAATAAATATAAACCCGAAAAGAAGATATGCATAATCGTCATCACGTCATAAAAGGCGAAAGTTAATGCTTTCCGAATTCGGAATGATAATTGAAAAATATGATATTGTTGTCCGCTAGTGTATCAACTATTGCGTCACTAGTGCTTCTTATTAAAGAACACGCTTGTTACATAAATTTATGTAAATGACAGCTGAAAGTTTGGAGGACGATATACAAAAAACGAATTTTTTTAGGTTCCCGTATTTCGTTGTAAAAGTTTCGGGTATAATAGAAATCGTAACGCAAAAGCTTCACAAGAAGAAAAAACTTTTCTGATTAAATGAGATTGTATACAGTTAAATTTTACTTTATTAAGTTTATTATTATTATTATTATTATTAATAATAACAAAAACGGAAATGAAAAGAAATTTTTAAGAAAAACTTTCTGGGTTTTATTTTTCGTTTCTGTTGTGTGCTTTTAGATTTTGTTTCTGCTGCTGCGGGGTTATTATTTTTTGCCTTATATTTTATTAGGGAAAATTATAAATTTTCTACAGGGACTTTTTTTTTGTTCTGTTACGTTTACTCTGCTACCTTTCCTAACGCTGCTTACACAAAAAAAAATTGTGAAAACAGAAATAAATAAAGCGGAAGTTGGAAATATACGGATACTTAAAAATGTTAAATGTTTCATTTTTTTTTGTGTTGTTGTAGTTGTTCGGTTTTGATACAAACGACTCATTTTATTACGTCAAATTGATTTTAAAAATTTATTCCCGCAATTTAGCGAGATCGGGAGAAAATTTATTTTTATTATCACGATAATAATCTGGTTAAGCACGCGAATATTATTATTTTACTTTTTACACAAATCATTTCGAAAATTTATAATATCCGGTCGCTGTTAAATTCGATTATGCGGGAACAGCCGTATACACCTGCTGGGCATTATAAAATTAATTTGTGTAAATTAGTGGTCGATAAAATTTTAGCGTTTGATAATAATTTTTTATAATCTTGTAAGGCTGTGTTTATTTGAAATTGTGGTAGTAACTAACTAATTCAAAATTATAAGGATAAACCTGTAATTTCATTAAAGGGATGTCATAATGAAATGTTACTTTATTACTGTTTGATAGTCCTGGCATGTTATGCGGTACGCTATGAAAGCTTTGCATAAAAGCTTGTGTGAAATTACTACTAGCGTGGTGCGCCAGTTAAATGTTTTATATGAAATCTGTTTTTGCAATCAGAACGTTTAAATATTTTATTGAATAACTTTTTAACAAATCGTTAAATATTTCCAAGGAATTTAATCAAATTTGCGTTGATTTTTTTCTTAATTCGAATTATCTGGAATTATAATTTTGAAATTATTTCAATTAGTTCATTTGGTTGTGAGCTTTGGTGAAAAAAAATTATAATACCAAGAATAGGATTCTGATCTTTTTCTAATAAATAATGTAAATGATATTTTAATCTTTCAGTTATTCAAACAAATAAACAAACCAAATCCACATAAAAATTTTATAAACGCTATACGTTTTGCAAAATTAAATTTTAGTTATTTCATTCTAATGGTAAGTTTCAACACAACAAGCCTCTAAACAGCCTGAAAACATTTTGTTTGGCTTGTTTCCGATAATTTGCAATTTTGAATTCTAAACCGCTTATGTTGCACCTTTAAAGTCGTTTAAAATTCGATAGTGTATATTGCAACTTCTGTTCTTCAATTAATTCGGGATAAAAAAAATTTACTTGTTCTGAGATTCAAGTACTGTCGTTATGTAAATTGGTCAAATTTAACCATAATAAATCATATCAAATCACGTCATAATGAAAGATTCAAAATATTGTATGAAATAAAAATTGATAGAAACATTAAATAACATTACGGAATCGGACTCGAATTCAAGCCATTATCACTAAAATTTTCAGGATTACACAACTCCAGCTGTATCACAAATACTATACATTATAACGAAATCTGACAGTTTCAATCAAAAATCATCATTCACAGACATAGTTAACAATTTAAATAACTAATCAAATCTTCGCCTCGTTGGTTAAACTAAGACTGGATCAAAAATTCTCCAGAATATCACACAAAAATATAGAATAATACCAAATATTGCGGGAACTATTCTTAATAAAATGTGAATGTACTGAAACGCTACGGAAGTACGGGTAGGCACTACTGTAAGCTTTTAAATAATAACACTAACGGTTAGAATCTAACTGTTCTAAATAATACCATTCTAAGAGAAAAAGTAATCAGTTGAACACCTAAAAATGTGGAAGAGATATAGTAAATGAACCACAGTTCGTGAGAGAAACGCTAGCCACTACCTCAATCACTAAATAACCACTAAAATATACTCCCCCCCCAACTCATACATAATTTTAAATTTTTCCCTTGATTTTCACATTTACATTTTTCGTATTTGTAAACTTATAATGTAATTCTACTACATACTACAGACACTTGGGTGCAAAAATTTCGCACTTTGATCAATTTTCAACCACAGTTCGAAAATATCAAAAAATTCAATGTTTGTTTAATTTTCTTGAATGCAGATTCGAAGTCCATTTTAACACTTACCCAGTGGTACCATTTTCTTACTTATACCGCGCCAACAAAGTAATTTGTGCGGTCAACATCTGAAGTACACATTTTTTGTGACTTTGGTAGCATGGCACTTAGTGTTAATTATCTAATTACAACATGAAAATCAGGAAAAAAATATTTTTGGTAGTAAGAAGTATTCCCTCCCCTGCGGACTCGTCGGAGCAATATCTCTGGCTCAAACTAATTTTTAGTTTGACACATAAATGTTCGATGGTATTGAGGTCCGTGCTTTGAGCTGGCCTCTCCATAACAGGCACATCCACCTCTTGACGATACTGGTACACTATAACAGTTGTATGCGGTCTCACAATATCCTGCATGAACAGGGTGTTTTCTCCAACAAACCCGGCAAAAGGTACGACGTAGTCCTCCAGCAATTTCTCAATGTACCGTTAAGAAGTCAATTCTCTTCATCGACGATCAGTATTCGCTGCAGATATGAACAGAAGATCTGTCTTCGCATCCAGTGATATGCTCCCCAGAACATGCACGATCCAACGCCATATGAGACACGGCGGGTTCGTCGGTGGGCTGGGATCTATTTCAGCCCGTTCGGGATTATTTTCGGCCCGTTTGCTAATCGTAGTCAACATTTCAGGAAAAATAAATATTTACATCAGTTCATATACCTAGGTTTAACTTTTAACTAAGAATTATTTTAAATTTATATCCGTTTACATAGCCAATTTTGCAGTGTTAGTCACATTTAGCCATTACAATTAAAAAAATTGTAACGTTTCCATCTCTAGTCGCGTAGTGACATGTACAGTCCGAGTTTTCGGTTTACTAACAAACTATTCCGTTCTTTTAAGATATTGCTCAGTTCAGCACAATATGGCTGGATGATGGTAGTGCTAATTCGTGTGTGTTTCCATAGTCATTTTTATTTTAATGACACGAAGGTTACCTCGTTACATTCGAAAAGTAGTTGCTTAACGTCATCTGCTTCCAATCCGCACACACATTGGCATTGATTTGTTATTTTAAATCTCTGTTTAAACCGTGTCCAAAGATAACTTGGCTCATCGAGCTCGTCAGTGGAAATTTTAATTTGAGTCGTGCTTTTATGTCTGGAATGAAGCCAAATGTGGCCTTCCATTAGTTGATTCAGTCCACCTTCTTTGCCATAAGTCAATTGCCGTCGCATCTATTTCAGTTTTGTTACTATATTGGTTATATTGATTATGCCTACAATCTAAGTAAGGCTTTGTTACTCCTAGTAGTATATTCCTCTAAACACTTTCTATTGATCTGACGTGATGACAGTATCGTACCAACCAGCCGCAGTATACTTGAATAGCACCTCCTTTATATATTATTACAAGTGTTTGGTGATTCAGTCTCCATCCCTATCTTAACACTCTCGCCAGCATGTGGCGACTAGCTTCTTAGCGTTTCCACATTCTCTTAGAACGTGATATATTACGCTCGACCGTTTAAGCATATTGTATCTCTTTAAACAAGAGAAATGCCTTCAAGCTCTAAGCAACAGGTTAGATAAGCAAGACTCTCTAAATGAAATGAAATCCATGCTCTATTAAAACGATGCAAACAACAACAAATAAAACATTAAGAATAGTAACCTGGAATGCAAATGGGCTAATGCAACATATTCCAGAATTAGAAATTTTCCTAAATACTGAAAAAGGAGATATATGCCTAGTATCGGAAACCCATTTTACTTCAACTTCATATCTTAAAATATATGGATACAATTGTTACCACGCCATTCATCCAGCAGGAAGGGCAAGGTGAGGATCGTCGTAGGATATAAAAGAAAACATCAAACACTTTATAGATCTTAAAATTAAAGAGGAATTTATGCAAGTAGCCACCTTAAAAGTATTTATAAATAACAACAAAGAATATAGTGTATCGTCAATATATTGTCCATCCCCCCCCCCCAAAGATATATTTTTATTAAACAAGACTATTGCACGTTATTTAAATCACTTGGATCAAGTTTCATAATCGGAGGTGATTTTAATGCAAAAAACACCTACTGGGGATCAAGAGTAACCTCTAAAAAAGGAAGAGAGCTGTTTGCAGCAGGAAGACTATGCAATTGCGATTTTCATTCTGGAGATCAACCAACTTATTGGCCTACGGATAGAAACAAAATACCCGATATCATTGACTTCTTTATCACCAAAACTACATATACCTAGAAAGCAGCGAGGGGATTATGTCGGATCATACGCCTGTTATTATGACAATCAGTGCAACGATTATTAAAAAAAACTAGTCCACCTTCGCTAACGAACAAAAAAACCTGCTGAGAGAAATTTCAGAAACTTGTTGAGAATAATATTGATCTTCAGGTGCCAATTAAAAACTCGATAGAGCTAGAAGAAGAATTAGAACAACTCAACAACAGTATACAAGAAGCGGCGTGGAGTAGTACCCCCTCAAGTTCAAAGGAAATGCGCCGAAATGCTATTTATCCTCTAGAAGTTAGGGAACTGGTTGCAGCAAAATGAAAAGCAAGAAAGGCCTGGCAAAGAATTCGAGCGCCAGAATATAAAACAACTCTTAATTTTTTATCCAATAAACTAAAGTTGCTAATTAAAGAAATCTAAAACGAATCCATTAATAAATACTTGAGTGGCCTTACTGGGGAAAAAGATACCGAGTACTCCCTTTGGAAAGCGACAAAAAGTTTAAAACGACCTAAACTACAAATTCCACCAGTCAAAAATGAAGATGGCACATGGGCTATAAGTGCAAAGCAAAAAGCTTCGTTGTTTGCAACCCACCTCGAGAACACGTTGCAGCCACTACCTAGACAAACTGCAGAAGAAAACATACCACCAGTATATAAAATGGATAACTGCAATATATCTCCTGTCACACTACAAGAATTAAAAGAGGAAATCAATCTCAACCTAAATACAAAGAAATCTCCAGGATATGACTGAATTACAGGACAAATAGTAAAAGCTCTTCCTGGAAAAGGTCTACGTAAACTACTCCAAATAATTAATGCAGTGTTCAGACTTAAACACGTTCCAAGTCAATGGAAAGTAGCAGAAGTAATTATGATACCTAAACCAAACAAACCACTTAATGACAAAAATTCGAATAGGCCGATTTCCTTACTCCCAATAATTTCAAAATTATTCGAGAAACTACTCCTAAAGAGACTAAAACCAATAATAGCAGAAACAAATCTTACAGAGTATGGCATAAAGGTTTGGAATATAAATTACAAAGAGACTTACCAAAGCAGTTTTATGAAATTCTAAAATCTTACATATCTAACCGACACTTTCGAGTTAAATTAGATGGCGAATACTGAGAAATAAAGAAAATATCAGCAGGGGTACCACAAGGTAGCGTTCTGGGACCAACTTTATATGTTCTATACACCTCGGACCTGCCAACGATAGAGAATACTAACATAGCGATGTTTGCGGATGATACGGCCATCTTAGCAGTTGCTAATTGTATAGAAGAATTTACAAGCAAATTGAAAAGAGCTACTAATATTGTCAGTACCTGGACCAAGAGATGGCGAATAAAACTTAATGAAACAAAATCTGTTCACGTAATCTTTACCAACAAGAAGGTCAACTGGATACCAGTAGAACTGAACTCCTAGCAAATTCCCTATGCAAATACGGCAAAATATCTAGGCATGACTCTAGTTGCGAAACTAAAATGGAAAGAGCATGTGAAAAAGAAAAAAGAAGAGTTAAACATCAAATACAGAAAGATGGATTGGCTCTTAGGAATAAATTCTTAGCTAACTCTACATAATAAATTGCTACTATACCGGCAAATCCTAAAACCTATGTGGACTTACGGTATTCAGCTCTGGGGCTGTACAAAGAAAACCAATGTCAATATCATCCAGTCATTCCAAAGCAAAGTCCTTCGTGGAATAGTTAATGCACCGTGGTACATAAGAAATGACAACCTCCATAGAGATCTGAAGATGGATTTCGTTAGTGAAGAAATAAGCAAACACGCGACACATGCAACGTATTAGTCTACACCAAAATGTTGATATACGTCGTATGTTGGATGATTCAAACCTAGTAAGACGGCTGCGAAGGAAGAAACCGCATGATCTACAAGATCCAATCAGGATCGACTAAAAATATAATAAAATTATAAAGGGGACTAGCCAAAGGGCTACAACCCTCCAAACAAGAATATAAATTATGAAAGATAAATTACTAGATGATTTGTAAATCAGTTGTAATAAATAAATATCTAAAAAAAAAAAAATCTATGTTTATATGAAATTAAACAGATTTACAATTTTTATTTGCTCAGATTTTTGAAGTTTTAATTTTTTTTAAATGTACATTAAATAAACACAAATACAATCACTCATCAAAGCAAAAATTTAGTTTTGACATTATCTTATGAAATTTAACCCAATCGGAAAAATTGTACATAACTGTTTGTAGCTACTCATCAAAAATAGGTAGAGCAGCTGCGAGTAGTTAAATTATCGGGGATAAAAACCATTAGTACTACTATTAGTACCAGAAGTATTTGCGGTGTGCGATTGGAAAGCGAGTATTATTGCATTACTAATGTGAATTTAATTTCCACAATCCTATTGCAGTCTTCCGCTTTGATACATAGCCTAATTCAAACGAGTGTAATAGTAGATTATGTCTAGGGAGTAAATTAGAGGCCATCATTGAAATGAGTCTTTTAGCGGTTTAGAATGTTTGCAAAAGCCAAATTTACAGGGTAGTCTTATAAAAATATATAATTATGGTATGTGAGAAAAGAACTGCGAAAATTCTACAGAAGGCAAAATAGAGAGTACAGAGATGTACTAAATTTGATGCACCTAAATTTGAATGCATTTGATTCACTTGTGGTTTATAGATTGTAAGTTGCACCTTTGGACTAATATATATTGGAACTCGCAATTTCTTAAATTCGAGTACTGCTTTAAAATCAGAATCTGAAATATACATAAACGTATTCTAAAACCGCTTTTAATTGATAAAACATAACCTCTAATTTTACACCAAAACCTAATAGGTCTCAACATTAATATTAATTTAATTTTTATTTCATTTTTCATTCCAGGTAAGTCATTGCAAGGCTACATCACACAAGCAGCCATACGTACATGTTTATACAACAAATTTTTAGTACATAATAAAGATTTACTTCTGTACCAAGAAATACAAGAGAAAACCCAAAAAATACATTTTGGTAAGCAATAAAAATTTAATCAACCGAATTACTTTAAATTGTTCTATAATTTCTCTCTATAACAACCGTATATGTGGCACAAGGAAACACAAAAACAATATACAAGTATTTTTTAGAAAAACTAGTTTCGTATAATATAAAATTATATTTTGAATTCCCCCTTTCCCCCCACACATTTAGATTTTTTTTTTTTATTAAATATAATTTAATTATTATTTCCATTACCATCATCATAACACAAAACTATAGCAAAAATAATACTCGTAATAACTATAAAAAAAATAGTTTTGTTTCTATAGAGATGTAACTCTACATATACAATTTCCAAGATCTGTGTACCAAAAAAAAATATTCAAAAATACAAACTACCAGAGTTTATTCATTAGGGAAAAATTATATTTTATTATGTAAATTTTCTAATTTTTCCATTTTTCTATTTTTTATTGTACGTTCTGTGTGCCGTTTGTATTCGCATCAGTAGCAGTAGCACAATAGCTAATAGGAGTTCTGTAAATTTTCATGAAAATAAATTTTTATTTTTATTGTTTTCCATATCAAATTTATGTGTGTGATATGACTTATATTCGTATACATATACTTTATAGACAAGATACATTCCACACAAATTTAGCTTGGAATTGAAATAAACAAATGTTACGAATTGGCAGATGAATTTAGTATCTTTATGTAAATGAGTGTACGTTATGGCATTGTCTCCCGAACGTAAGTACACCACATGGAATTGAAGCAATTGTAAAATATATAAATAAAACCAAAATTATTTAAGTCAGGTTTTTAATTATATAGGTGCAATGTTGTTGTTGTCGTTTGGTTTAATTAAATTTTGCTGGGTTGGTTTAAATTTATACGCAGAATGAACATTTCTAGTTCATTATCCTTAATTGTACTACACTGTTTGAAAGCTCGTCCTCAGTTGGTAGTTGCACAAAAAACATTTTATCCGTGGGATTGCAATTAGGCAAAAAATTTGGTTAATTATAGTGTAAACTCTTTGTAGGTTTTAAGTTTTAACGTAAATTGCAAACGTTTTTTCAACATGAGGTAGGAACTGAGCTTATAGTGCTCTAGTGTTGTTGGTATTTCGAACTTCTTTGAAGACATTGACGATAAATTCCAAATTGATAGCACTTAATAACTTTGGTATTGAAAATTTCGACATGGTTATGAATGAAATATTTTGTAACAAATTTGACAAAATATTTTCTGACATACACATATGTCACAAACTAAACAACACTATACATTTAACTTGAAACTTTATCCATGAACCATAGTCAGCTCAATAATCAACACTTGTTATATCGAACTCGGAGGTAGTAGCAGAGCTTGCCTTTAAATTCAATGATTACTATCACTAATATTGATGGCTTTAAGAAGTAAAACATCAATAAGAACATGTTCGTTTCTGCCTGATATTCAAATTGACCCAAACCATTTCTAATGTTTCAAGCAGCATAGCATGAGTAAACGTACCTGCACGAATTTGTTGATGACCAACCAACGAAACCAAAGAAAACTAGTCTTCATTAGTATTTAATGTGTTATTATCGGCCGTGTTGATTTTGACAACAACAACAATGTTTGACAAAAACAAAATATTGACAATGATTTAAATATAATTCAATATTAATCCCAATTTGAACAATTTTTAATCCGAATTTTGTATTTATATACAGATAACTAATCATTATAAGCATTTAGTGTGTTATTATCAGCCATGTTCATTTTGACAACAACAACAATGTTTGACAAAAACAAAATATTGACTATGATTTAAATATAATTCATTATTAACCCCAATTTGAACTCATTTAAACCGAATTTTGTAATTGCATATAGACATCTAATCCTTATATGTATTTCATGTGTTATTATCGGCCATGTTTATTTTCAGAACAACAACAATGTTTGACAAAAACAAAATATTGACTATGATTTAAATATAATTCAATATTAACCCCAATTTGAACAAATTTTAATCCGAATTTTGTAATTATATACAGGTAACTAATCATTATAAGCGTTTAGTGTGTTATTATCGGCCATGTTTATTTTGACAACAACAACAATGTTTGACAAAACCAAAATATTGACTATGTTTAAATACATTTCAATATTAACCCAAATTTGAACAAATTATAATCCGAATTTTGTAATTATATACAGATAACTAATCATTATAAGCATTTAGTGTGTTATTATCAGCCATGTTCATTTTGACAACAACAACAATGTTTGACAAAACCAAAATATTGACTATGTTTAAATACATTTCAATATTAACCCCAATTTGAACAAATTTTAATCCGAATTTTGTAATTATATACAGATAACTGATCCTTATAAGCATTTAGTGTGTTATTATCGGCCATGTTTATTTTGACAACAACAACAATGTTGGCAAAAACAAAATATTGACAATGATTTAAATATAATTCAATATTAATCCCAATTTGACCAAATTTTTATCTGAATTTTGTAATTATATACAGATAACTGATCCTTATAAGCATTTAGTGTGTTATTATCGGCCTTGTTGATTTTGACAACAACAACAATGTTTGACAAAAACAAAATATTGACAATGATTTAAATATAATTCAATATTAATCCCCATTTGACCAAATTTTAATCCGATTTTTGTATTTTTATACAGATAACTAATCCTTATAATCATTTAGTGTGTTATTATCGGTCATGTTGATTTTGACAACAACAACAATGTTTGCCAAAAACAAAATATTGACAATGATTTAAATATAATTCAATATTAATCCCAATTTGACCAAACTTCAATCCGAATTTTGTAATTATATACAGACAACTAATCATTATAAGCATTTAGTGTGTTATCATCGGCCATGTTGATTTTGACAACAACAAAAATGTTTGACAAAAACAAAATATCGACAATGATTTAAATATAATTCAATATTAATCCCAATTTGACCAAATTTTTATCTGAATTTTGTAATTTTATACAGATAACTAATCCTTATAATCATTCAGTGTGTTATTATCGGCCTTGTTGATTTTGACAACAACAACAATGTTTGACAAAAACAAAATATTGATAATGATTTAAATATAATTCAATATTAATCCCAATTTGACCAAATTTTAATCCGATTTTTGTATTTTTATACAGATAACTAATCCTTATAATCATTTAGTGTGTTATTATCGGCCTTGTTGATTTTGACAACAACAACAATGTTTGACAAAAACAAAATATTGACAATGATTTAAATATAATTCAATATTAATCCCCATTTGACCAAATTTTAATCCGATTTTTGTATTTTTATACAGATAACTAATCCTTATAATCATTTAGTGTGTTATTATCGGCCTTGTTGATTTTGACAACAACAACAATGTTTGACAAAAACAAAATATTGACAATGATTTAAATATAATTCAATATTAATCCCCATTTGACCAAATTTTAATCCGATTTTTGTATTTTTTTACAGATAACTAATCCTTATAATCATTTAGTGTGTTATTATCGGCCTTGTTGATTTTGACAACAACAACAATGTTTGACAAAAACAAAATATTGACAATGATTTAAATATAATTCAATATTAATCCCCATTTGACCAAATTTTAATCCGATTTTTGTATTTTTATACAGATAACTAATCCTTATAATCATTTAGTGTGTTATTATCGGTCATGTTGATTTTGACAACAACAACAATGTTTGCCAAAAATAAAATATTGACAATGATTTAAATATAATTCAATATTAATCCCAATTTGACCAAACTTCAATCCGAATTTTGTAATTATATACAGACAACTAATCATTATAAGCATTTAGTGTGTTATCATCGGCCATGTTGATTTTGACAACAACAAAAATGTTTGACAAAAACAAAATATCGACAATGATTTAAATATAATTCAATATTAATCCCAATTTGACCAAATTTTTATCTGAATTTTGTAATTTTATACAGGTAACTAATCCTTATAATCATTCAGTGTGTTATTATCGGCCTTGTTGATTTTGACAACAACAACAATGTTTGACAAAAACAAAATATCGACAATGATTTAAATATAATTCAATATTAATCCCAATTTGACCAAATTTTTATCCGAATTTTGTAATTATATACAGACAACTAATCATTATAAGCATTTAGTGTGTTATCATCGGCCATGTTGATTTTGACAACAACAACAATGTTTGACAAAAACAAAATATTGACAATGATTTAAATATAATTCAATATTAATCCCAATTTGTCGAAATTTTAATCCGATTTTTGTATTTTTATACAGATAACTAATCCTTATAATCATTTAGTGTGTTATTATCGGTCATGTTGATTTTGACAACAACAACAATGTTTGACAAAAACAAAATATTGACAATGATTTAAATATAATTCAATATTAATCCCAATTTGACCAAATTTTAATCCGAATTTTGTATTTTTATACAGATAACTAATCCTTATAAGCATTTAGTGTGTTATCATCGGCCATGTTGATTTTGACAACAACAACAATGTTTGCCAAAAACAAAATATTGACAATGATTTAAATATAATTCAATATTAATCCCAATTTGACCAAAATTTTATCTGAATTTTGTAATTTTATACAGATAACTAATCCTTATAATCATTCAGTGTGTTATTATCGGCCTTGTTGATTTTGACAACAACAACAATGTTTGACAAAAACAAAATATTGATAATGATTTAAATATAATTCAATATTAATCCCCATTTGACCAAATTTTAATCCGATTTTTGTATTTTTATACAGATAACTAATCCTTATAATCATTTAGTGTGTTATTATCGGCCTTGTTGATTTTGACAACAACAACAATGTTTGACAAAAACAAAATATCGACAATTATTTAAATATAATTCAATATTAATCCCAATTTGACCAAATTTTTATCTGAATTTTGTAATTTTATACAGGTAACTAATCCTTATAATCATTCAGTGTGTTATTATCGGCCTTGTTGATTTTGACAACAACAACAATGTTTGACAAAAACAAAATATTGATAATGATTTAAATATAATTCAATATTAATCCCAATTTGACCAAATTTTTATCCGAATTTTGTAATTATATACAGACAACTAATCATTATAAGCATTTAATGTGTTATCATCGGCCATGTTGATTTTGACAACAACAACAATGTTTGACAAAAACAAAATATTGACAATGATTTAAATATAATTCAATATTAATCCCAATTTGACCAAATTTTAATCCGAATTTTGTATTTTTATACAGATAACTAATCCTTATAAGCATTTAGTGTGTTATCATCGGCCATGTTGATTTTGACAACAACAACAATGTTTGCCAAAAACAAAATATTGACAATGATTTAAATATAATTCAATATTAATCCCAATTTGACCAAATTTTTATCTGAATTTTGTAATTTTATACAGATAACTAATCCTTATAATCATTCAGTGTGTTATTATCGGCCTTGTTGATTTTGACAACAACAACAATGTTTGACAAAAACAAAATATTGATAATGATTTAAATATAATTCAATATTAATCCCAATTTGACCAAATTTTAATCCGATTTTTGTATTTTTATACAGATAACTAATCCTTATAATCATTTAGTGTGTTATTATCGGCCTTGTTGATTTTGATAACAACAACAATGTTTGACAAAAACAAAATATTGACAATGATTTAAATATAATTCAATATTAATCCCCATTTGATCAAATTTTAATCCGATTTTTGTATTTTTATACAGATAACTAATCCTTATAATCATTTAGTGTGTTATTATCGGCCTTGTTGATTTTGACAACAACAACAATGTTTGACAAAAACAAAATATTGACAATGATTTAAATATAATTCAATATTAATCCCCATTTGACCAAATTTTAATCCGATTTTTGTATTTTTATACAGATAACTAATCCTTATAATCATTTAGTGTGTTATTATCGGCCTTGTTGATTTTGACAACAACAACAATGTTTGACAAAAACAAAATATTGACAATGATTTAAATATAATTCAATATTAATCCCCATTTGACCAAATTTTAATCCGATTTTTGTATTTTTATACAGATAACTAATCCTTATAATCATTTAGTGTGTTATTATCGGCCCTTGTTGATTTTGACAACAACAACAATGTTTGACAAAAACAAAATATTGACAATGATTTAAATATAATTCAATATTAATCCCCATTTGACCAAATTTTAATCCGATTTTTGTATTTTTATACAGATAACTAATCCTTATAAGCATTTAGTGTGTTATCATCGGCCATGTTGATTTTGCCAACAACAACAATGTTTGACAAAAACAAAATATTGACAATGATTTAAATATAATTCAATATTAATCCCAATTTGACCAAACTTCAATCCGAATTTTGTAATTATATACAGACAACTAATCATTATAAGCATTTAGTGTGTTATCATCGGCCATGTTGATTTTGACAACAACAAAAATGTTTGACAAAAACAAATATCGACAATGATTTAAATATAATTCAATATTAATCCCAATTTGACCAAATTTTTATCTGAATTTTGTAATTTTATACAGGTAACTAATCCTTATAATCATTCAGTGTGTTATTATCGGCCTTGTTGATTTTGACAACAACAACAATGTTTGACAAAAACAAAATATTGATAATGATTTAAATATAATTCAATATTAATCCCAATTTGACCAAATTTTTATCCGAATTTTGTAATTATATACAGACAACTAATCATTATAAGCATTTAATGTGTTATCATCGGCCATGTTGATTTTGACAACAACAACAATGTTTGACAAAAACAAAATATTGACAATGATTTAAATATAATTCAATATTAATCCCAATTTGTCGAAATTTTAATCCGATTTTTGTATTTTTATACAGATAACTAATCCTTATAATCATTTAGTGTGTTATTATCGGCCTTGTTGATTTTGACAACAACAACAATGTTTGACAAAAACAAAATATTGACAATGATTTAAATATAATTCAATATTAATCCCCACCAAATTTTAATCCGATTTTTGTATTTTTATACAGATAACTAATCCTTATAATCATTTAGTGTGTTATTATCGGCCTTGTTGATTTTGACAACAACAACAATGTTTGACAAAAACAAAATATTGACAATGATTTAAATATAATTCAATATTAATCCCAATTTGACCAAATTTTTATCTGAATTTTGTAATTTTATCCAGATAACTAATCCTTATAATCATTCAGTGTGTTATTATCGGCCTTGTTGATTTTGACAACAACAACAATGTTTGACAAAAACAAAATATTGACAATGATTTAAATATAATTCAATATTAATCCCCATTTGACCAAATTTTAATCCGATTTTTGTATTTTTATACAGATAACTAATCCTTATAATCATTTAGTGTGTTATTATCGGCCTTGTTGATTTTGACAACAACAACAATGTTTGACAAAAACAAAATATTGACAATGATTTAAATATAATTCAATATTAATCCCCATTTGACCAAATTTTAATTCGATTTTTGTATTTTTATACAGATAACTAATCCTTATAATCATTTAGTGTGTTATTATCGGCCTTGTTGATTTTGACAACAACAACAATGTTTGACAAAAACAAAATATTGACAATGATTTAAATATAATTCAATATTAATCCCAATTTGACCAAATTTTAATCCGAATTTTGTATTTTTATACAGATAACTAATCCTTATAATCATTTAGTGTGTTATTATCGGCCTTGTTGATTTTGACAACAACAACAATGTTTGACAAAAACAAAATATTGACAATGATTTAAATATAATTCAATATTAATCCCCATTTGACCAAATTTTAATACGATTTTTGTATTTTTATACAGATAACTAATCCTTATAAGCATTTAGTGTGTTATCATCGGCCATGTTGATTTTGACAACAACAACAATGTTTGCCAAAAACAAAATATTGACAATGATTTAAATATAATTCAATATTAATCCCAATTTGACCAAATTTTTATCTGAATTTTGTAATTTTATACAGATAACTAATCCTTATAATCATTCAGTGTGTTATTATCGGCCTTGTTGATTTTGACAACAACAACAATGTTTGACAAAAACAAAATATTGACAATGATTTAAATATAATTCAATATTAATCCCCATTTGACCAAATTTTAATCCGATTTTTGTATTTTTATACAGATAACTAATCCTTATAATCATTTAGTGTGTTATTATCGGCCTTGTTGATTTTGACAACAACAGCAATGTTTGACAAAAACAAAATATTGACAATGATTTAAATATAATTCAATATTAATCCCAATTTGACCAAATTTTTATCTGAATTTTGTAACTTTATACAGATAACTAATCCTTATAATCATTCAGTGTGTTATTATCGGCCTTGTTGATTTTGACAACAACAACAATGTTTGACAAAAACAAAATATTGACAATGATTTAAATATAATTCAATATTAATCCCAATTTGACCAAATTTTTATCTGAATTTTGTAATTTTATACAGATAACTAATCCTTATAATCATTCAGTGTGTTATTATCGGCCTTGTTGATTTTGACAACAACAACAATGTTTGACAAAAACAAAATATTGACAATGATTTAAATATAATTCAATATTAATCCCAATTTGACCAAATTTTAATCCGAATTTTGTATTTTTATACAGATAACTAATCCTTATAATCATTTAGTGTGTTATTATCGGCCTTGTTGATTTTGACAACAACAACAATGTTTGACAAAAACAAAATATTGACAATGATTTAAATATAATTCAATATTAATCCCAATTTGACCAAATTTTTATCTGAATTTTGTAATTTTATACAGATAACTAATCCTTATAATCATTCAGTGTGTTATTATCGGCCTTGTTGATTTTGACAACAACAACAATGTTTGACAAAAACAAAATATTGACTATGATTTAAATATAATTCAATATTAACCCCAATTTGAACAAATTTTAATCCGAATTTTGTAATTATATACAGACAACTAATCATTATAAGCATTTAGTGTGTTATTATCCATGTTTATTTTGGCAACAACAACAATGATTGACAAAAACAAAGTATTGACTATGATTTAAATACATTTCAATATCAATCCCAATTTGAACAAATTTTAATCCGAATTTTGTAATTATATGTAGACAACTAATCCTTATAAGCATTTAATGTGTTATTATCGGCCATGTTCATTTTGACAACAACAACAATGTTTGACAAAAACAAAATATTGACTATGATTTAAATATAATTCAATATCAACGACAATTTTACCAAATTTTAATCCGAATTTTGTAATTATATACAGACAACTAATTTTTATAATTTACTGTGTTATTATCGGCCATGCTCATTTTGACAACAACAACAATGATTGACAAAAACAAAGTATTGACTATGATTTAAATACATTTCAATATCAATCCCAATTTGAACAAATTTTAATCCGAATTTTGTAATTATATACAGATAACTAATCATTATAAGCATTTAGTGTGTTATTATCGGCCATGTTCATTTTGATAAGAACAACAATGTTTGACAAAAACAAAATATTGACAATGATTTAAATATAATTCAATATCAACCACAATTTGAACAAATTTTAATCCGAATTTTGTAATTATATGTAGACAACTAATCCTTATAAGCATTTAATGTGTTATTATCGGCCATGTTCATTTTGACAACAACAACAATATTTGACAAAAACAAAATATTGACTATGATTTAAATATAATTCAATATTATTCCCAATTTGAACAAATTTTAATCCGAATTTTGTAATTATATACAGACAACTAATTTTTATAATTTACTGTGTTATTATCGGCCATGCTCATTTTGACAACAACAACAATGTTTGACAAAAACAAAATATTGACTATGGTTTAAATATAAGTCAATATAAATCCCAATTTGACCTAATTTTAATCCGATTTTTGTAATTATATACAGACAACTAATCATTATAAGCATTTAGTGTGTTATTATCAGCCATGTTCATTTTGACAACAACAACAACAATGTTTGACAAAAACAAAATATTGATTATGATTTAAATATAATTCAGTATCAAACCCAATTTCAACAAATGTTAATCCGAATTTTGTAATTATATACAGACAACTAATCCTTATAAGCATTTAGTGTGTTATTATCGGCCATGTTCATTTTGACAACAACAACAATGTTTGACAAAAACAAAATATTGACCATGTTTAAATATAATTCAATATTAATCCCCATTTTACCAAATATTTATCCGATTTTTGTATTTTTATACAGATAACTAATCCTTATAATCATTTAGTGCGTTATTATCGGCCTTTTTGATTTTGACAACAACAACAATGTTTGACAAAAACAAAATATTGACAATGATTTAAATATAATTCAATATTAATCCCAATTTGACCAAATTTCAATCCGAATTTTGTAATTATATACAGACAACTAATCATTATAAGCATTTAGTGTGTTATTATCGGCCATGTTTATTTTGGCAACATTAACAATGATTGACAAAAACAAAATATTGACTATGATTTAAATATAATTCAATATCAACCACAATTTGAACAAATTTTAATCCGAATTTTGTAATTATATGTAGACAACTAATCATTATAAGCATTTAGTGTGTTATTATCGGCCATGTTCATTTTGACAACAACAACAATGTTTCACAAAAACAAAATATTGACTATGGTTTAAATACATTTCAATATTAACCCCAATTTGAACAAATTTTAATCCGAATTTTGTAATTATATGTAGACAACTAATCCTTATAAGCATTTAATGTGTTATTATCAGTCATGTTCATTTTGACAACAACAACAATGTTTAAAAAAACAAAATATTGACTATGATTTAAATATAATTCAATATTAATCCCAATTTGACCAAATTTCAATCCGAATTTTGTAATTATATACAGACAACTAATCATTATAAGCATTTAGTGTGTTATTATCGGCCATGTTCATTTTGACAACAACAACAATGTTTGACAAAAACAAAATATTGACAATGATTTAAATATAATTCAATATCAACCACAATTTGAACAAATTTTAATCCGAATTTTGTAATTATATGTAGACAACTAATCATTATAAGCATTTAGTGTGTTATTATCGGCCATGTTCATTTTGACAACAACAACAATGTTTCACAAAAACAAAATATTGACTATGGTTTAAATACATTTCAATATTAACTCAAATTTGAACAAATTTTAATCCGAATTTTGTAATTACGAGTATATACAGACAACTAATTTTTATAAGCATTTAGTGTGTTATTATCGGCCAGTTTATTTTGACAACAACAACAATATTTGACAAAACATAATTTTTACTGTGATTTAATTATAATTCAATATCAATCCTAATACGAATTAATTATTTATAATTCAGTATTTATTGTTTGTCTCATTACCTATAATCTTTTTGAACCGGAATTTCAACGTTAAAATGTTTACAATTTTTTGCAAATACCCTTGATTTTTATCCTTTTTGATTTTGACCGGATAACATTTATTGTTACAGATTCTGTATGTTTCGGTTTTTGTTAGCTAATGATATAATTATGAGTTTAAGTTTACAACCTGTTTTATTATTCGCCTGCAATGCAGTTTCAATTACTGTTGCGTTCTGTGGGTATCGTGTGGGTATTGAAAATCTCTTAAAATGTTATCCCCTCATCTTTTATGTTGTTTGCCTCTTCTTTGTTAAACTTTTTTATGATGCTATGATTTTATGATATTTTATACTGTGCTTCGGTTGTGTCTTTTTTACTGTGTTCTGTTGCTGTGCTTTGATGCTGTGTTTGCAATGTTTTGGTTTACATACATGTGCATACGTGTTTGAATATGCATTTGTTGATGTTAATGTTCCATACTCTTGATATTGTTTTTCATTTGCGACTATTGCCAAAATCTTTATTCTTGAATCTTTCTTTTTACGAAACCTACCAGAAGTGTGAAATTCTTAGAACTATAATTTTTTATCTTAAGCATTAACCTATGTTAACACTTAATATCAGTGTGCATTATTATTATTAATTACTTAATGTTAGTGTGTTAGCTCAACATGCGTGATGTTGCAAGATTACAAATACAACTTGCAGAAAACAAATAAATGGATTTAGTTATCCGGTATATTATACAACGATGGTAAAACACATAAAATCATTATTTTGCGGACACGATAATCTAAATCAATTTATTTTAAACCATCAATAATTTTTTAAACTCTAACTAAATACTAAATTGAATTGAAAAGTTCAGCATTAATTTTAATAAAATTTGGAGCGTGCATACAAACAATTATGAGATTTCTATCCTTTCGTGTAGCGAAGCCTTCATCGAAAGATGTTTGTCAACACTAAGAATGATTCAGTTAGTAGTGCAGTGTGAACTGAATACATTAAAGAAATAATTCGACTAATCACATACAAGGACTTCTTAATTATGGGACTGTTTTTTTCGTGCTAAGAGTAATAAAAAAAAATTTGGTCGTATTTTTTATTTTGGATATTTAATTTGGATATAAACAACCATTTTCCTGATTTGTACTTTAGTGTTTAACATGTTGGATGTTTGCTAGTTTAACATTACCATGCGAGGTTTTAATATATATATTTTTAGGTCGTAAAACTAAACCGTATATAGTGTATAGTTATATATATATACATATACATTACTACTCATCTAGTTTGTGCAGAGCCAAAAATATAAAAAAGCTTGATTTTATAGCTTTTAGTTCAAATTTGGTTTATATTGTACATGAAAAGAGATAACAAAAAATCATGTTTGGTTATAAAATAAAGTGAATCAAGCTTTAACCGAGTATTATATAACATCAAAAAGAAAAAAAGAATTTAACGTAAATTTTATGATACTGTTGCTGTGTTTTTTGGGAATGTTTGGGGTTAAATTAGAAACGAAAAAAATGGTTGGCGACAATCAATTGATCGATATATTTTACAGTATATTGAGTTGAGATTATTTGTACCCTCCGTCAAATGAATAAAAAGTACCAGTACACATTCAAGAATATTTATTACCGTGAAAGCGTCAATAAAAAATTATTATTTTTTTTTGTCAAAATACGATTTATTAAACTTCAAATAGAGCGATACTAATGCAGCACACTTAAATTAAATCGATTTGAATTTATTTGAACAGGTTTGAGTTGTAAAAATTTATTATTTTGTGTATGTGTGAGCTTTTATGTGATGTAATAGCTTTCATGAATGTTTTATGTAAGGTTATAAGTTTTATTACTTTAATATAGAAAAAACTTGTAGTTTCATTTCATTTAACTGTATAGTGTTGCATATGAGGTGTTCATTGAATATTCACTTCTAAACATATTGTTTATGTATGTTGTCTTGGCTAAAAGTTTATTCAATATCAGTCAATTTGTTGCCAACTTGGGCGCATATTTAAATTCTGATCTTTCATTAAAAATATTTAAATTTTACCATTCGGTAATTTTTATTTCAAAGTTGTTTCTACTTACCTTATATATGTAACTTAATTATAACAACTGGTTTGGGTTGACCACTTAAGATCCAAAAACATTATCATGAAGATCATGAAAATTTTATAATTCTGGTTAGATTTATTATACTCGTATGATTTGTAATTTTTTTTTATTACCTGCAATCTGTTCTGGGGCCAAAGCACTCCCAAATCTTTCGCGGTTTATTTTCCCGTCCTGCCTTACGCAGTTATGCCAAATCGAAGACGTACGACTATAGGTCCGATTTACATTACCATCTGCGCATTCCATAGCTCCATGCCAGCCTATAGTATTGGAGGTGAGAGATGGGTCGGCCCATGCTTTGTAATTGTGGTGCATTAACAATTATTAACAACTGATACCTCTACTCATTATCTCATTCTTAAAAATTAAAAGTCAAGCATCCTTTTCATTTGGTTTCATTTAAGACACATGAACATCCAAGGAATATTGGTTTCTAAAATTAAACAAATTTAGAAAATAAAAATGTAAAATATTGAGTTTTAAACATGGGTTTAAAATTAAAACCATTTATTCGATCAAGAACCAGATCAAAAATTTATGTTAACAATTACAATCAAAATGTAATATTATCCCATAATTGGAGACGGAGATCGATTATGAATTGGAAATGTATAAGTTTCCGCTAAAGTCGTAAATGTGTAAATAAAACTTAGAAAAACTATTTAATTGGTCCAAATTCTACCTTTGTTCAAAGAGCTTTATATTCAGTCCAATGTGTTCAGTTTATACTCGACATTCATCCAAATTGGACGTGTTTTACAATTTTTTGACCAACAATATTTCTTTTATTGTTGTTTTTATTTTTTTATTTTTTTATTACTATATATAAACAGTAAAGTATATATTGAGCAGTTTTATATTTTTTTTTCTTGTGAATAATCAATTAAACAATTAATGGTACTAATAGCTATTGGTGCTAATAGCTAATAGCTTTTAGTGTTAAACAAAAGTGCTGTGTATTCAATTTAAATTTTTGTTATCTATATTGTCTAGCATCTAAGTACGTCAATTGAAAAAAAAATGTGTGGACTGTTCCATAATATTTGTGGATGAGTGGTTCTTCTCATGTAAAGGCTTCATATGTGTCAAAGTGCTCGGATATAACTGTGCAGCAGGAAAATCGAAAAAACATTCCAAAAAATTTTCCTCGGATATAAACAAATGTATGAAAAATTTGTTTGATAGCATACCAGGACTTTGTTGGTTCTGTGATGCACGCATGCACAGCATGAATGAGATATTTATCTCATCAATAAAACAAATATCAGCAGAAGAGGCTCCGGTAAATAAACCGAACGAATTATCCATGCCGTCCATTACTACCCGACCTGTTACTCGCTCACAAAGCAAATCCACTGCACAAGTTACACCACCTACTCAACATGAACATGAAATTTTTGCCTAGAATAACAAACAAAGGAATATTATAGATGACAAAACATCTAGTATGTCAAATTCGAGCCTGACTTCTGAGCCACAATCAACACGAACCGATACTAATGTAGAAGCCATGGTACCATTTTCTCAATTAGAAAACTGTATCCAAGCATCTCCCACTGTTTCGACAAATGACCTTGAAACAATTAGAGTGATGAAACCTCGAAGATGGATTTTTATCAGCAGAGTTCACACATCTGTAACTGATGAACAATTCAAGAGATTTGTGGAAAATAAATTTCAAATCGTAAATTTAAACGCGGTTCGAATCATTCTGAAAGTAAATGAGTACGTCTCTAACCGGATCAGTGTCAATGATTTACAATTTGTTTCAATGATCAATTCTGATGCGTGGCCAAAAAGCCTTTTCATAAAGGAATTTGAGTTTCCAAAAAAGCAATCGTTTTTTCGGAATACAACAAACAACATCCAGTTAACTTAAAAACTTGTAAACCGTGTGACTCAACATATAACCTCAATGATGGTCTCAATATACGTATTACGGGTGAGGTTGATGATATCAATGCTCGCTTCATTTCGCGTTCCGAAAACATCATCAAGTCAACGAGAGTAGGAACCTTTAAAATCAGAGATGCAATGTGCGATTCAAACGGTGGCTTATTGTATTTTTCACCTTCCGAAAAGTACTCCAAGACTCCAAGGCTGACATACATCTACGCATCTAAACATTGCGAAACTCAAACTGACATTGATATTAAACCAGCACAAAACAAATCGATCATCTCATCATTTAAATCTAAGCTTATGTTAACCAGAGGCGTAAAAACAACCACCATGAAGATTATACTAACGGATATGAGTTTGTTAAAAATATTCCTTCTATAAAATTCTTGCTTGCTGAACCTCAGATTTCCACCTGGATAAATGGCAAAAACTTAGTAACATCATCTGTTTTAATTTGTGTTGCATTGGATGAGAAATTGAAAAATTGTAATCTTAAGAAACACTTGTCGCGAAACGGAATTAAACTACACAACTTCTACATTAAATCGGTCAATGCAGTTACAAAAGTTTATAAAGTTGAGAGTAAATACGTTGTTGTGGTTAATCATCAATCTAAAACTGATTGTAGTGATCTAATCTACACTCTAGAAACTTTAACATGTTACTTGCAATAACGCAAAGTTGAGCCTTTCACAACTACTTTAAATGGTTTTTAAACGATCCATTCAATATGTCAACCTAGTTTGAAAGAGCTCTATCTTCCCGTTGGATTACTGGTGATCCCTCGAAATTTTCACATAGTAACTGTGCGAATTTCCCAACTACATCTCCGGCATTTTACAAAGTGTTGTCCGCAGAGTCCAGCTATAAAAATTCGACCATGGAACTAATGTTTTACATTAAACACTCAGACAGCCTAATTAAAAGCCACTTAAAGGACCATTACATCAAGAACATTCATATACTGTCTTTCTCTGCTTCTGCGTTACGACAATTGAACATATTTATATTTGATAACGTCGCCAAACAATATCTTGAAGAACCAACCATAAAACATGGCAATTGCAACTGTGTGAATCGCATCGATGCGATTGATGAAGGTATCAATACAGCAAACTCGTCAGATTTAGTTCTTGTGCTTGGTGATTTTAACCATCCAAATATAATATGGAATCTAGACCCGGAACTAAATTATATTTTTCCAAACAATATAACAACGGATGCTGAATCTTTATTTGTGGACGCCATGCTTGGTTATAATTTCAACCTGAAAAACAGAATTACTAATAATCGTGATAGATTACTGGATCTTGTCCTCAGCAACAACATTGACACTTTCAAAATTTCAGAATCCGTGTTACCTTTTGTAATTAACGAAACCAATCACAACTAACTATTTAGGTATTGTATTTGACTCAACTAATTTAATGGCGAGTTCGGAACACCTACAACCTATCAAATATAACTTCAAAAAAACAAACCGTGCGGGGCTACAAAGTTACCTAGAATCCATCAACTGGCAAACAACTCTCAATTCCAATGATATAAACGAAAATGTTGATAAATTCAATGGCATTATGCAGCAAGGCTTCGAACTTTATGTACCTACGTACTGTAAACCATAAAATGCTCACCCTCAGTGGTTCGATGTTAGAATAGTTAACTTAAAAAATCGGAAGTCGAAAGCATATACCAAAATGTTGAAAAGCGGGTTAGGGGCGGACAAAACAATGTTTCTACAACATAGTAACGAATTTGAAATTTACTTCAAATCAAAATACAGGTCGTATCTCGATCAAATTCAAGGAAAAATCAAAGTAAATCCAAAACAACTTTGGAAATACTTTAGGAATAAACGCGAAATTGACGAATACCCTGCAAATATGACATATAACAATACCAGCTCCTCAAACTCCAAAGATATAGCTGATATGTTCGCGAAGTTTTTCCAATAAGTCTATAAATCAAGAAGTTACTACTGGATTGTACCAACAACCCAGCAATACCAACCCATCAATAACTCCTCCTGTTGTATATGAGGATAACATTTTATCGCCGCGAAAGGGATTTGGAGACGCTTGTGGTCTTGACAATATACCCTCTTCTATTCTGAAGGAGTACGATGACATTTTAGCAATTCTATTATGTTACCTATTCAACCACACCTTGAGCACCAGGGTGTTTCCCGAAAAATGGCAATTTTCAAAAATTACACGAACTTTTAAATAGGGCAAACTAGACGACGTTACATGCTACAGAGAAATGTCAACTACATCATCAATTCCAAAATTGTTTGAATTAGTTGTATGCAACAACTTTAAATCCACAATTGCACGTCATATATCAACAAACCAGCATGGGTTTATGCCTGGCCGATCCACATCAACTAATCTGGTTGAATTCACCAGTAAAATAATTAATGAGATAGAAAACCATCATCAAGTTGATGTAGCGTACACGGATTTCAGTAAAGCATTTGATTCCATCTGCCATCAAAAAGCACTCCGGAGTTTATTCGCATATCTATTACATAAATTGGTTCAAGTCCTATCTATCAAACCGGCGACAATTTGTAATAATGGGAAATGAGAAATCAAACGTTATTAAAGTTACGTCTGGTGTTCCCCAAGGATCTCACATTGGGCCGTGGATATTTATTGTTTTTATGGATTTGATCCAAGATAATCATGGACCGAGATAATCAAAAACTCAAACGTGCTCATATTTGCTGATGACGTGAAAATTTTTCGAACTGTTAATGGAATGCTAGATACGAAGAAACTTCAAGAAGGCATCGATAGATTAAGTGTGACCGAAACTCGCTTTACTTAAATATTAAGAAATGTAAGATCATGTCTTTCGATCGTAAGAGAAATCCGTTAATTACTTCCTACAAAGTCAACAACGAAGTATTGCAAAGAGTTAATGAGATCATAGATCTAGGTGTTACATTTGTCGGGAATGCCAGTTTCAATAGGCATATTGAAAATTGTATTGCGAAAACGAATGAAATGTTTGGATTTGTTAAAAGGTAGACTGGTGAATTTAAAAATATTCAAACCTTATGTTCACTCTATTTCGCTTACGTTCGACCTCAACTGGAATACGATTTTCCGGTCTGGAATACATACTATGCTGTACAAATTAAAATAATTGAAAGCATTCAAAAGAAGTTTCTGATTTTCTTGTTAAAGAATAGTGACCAGAATTACGACCACAATTTACCATTCCATGAAAATTTGGCTCGGTTACCTCCATACTCAACAAGATGCACGGATTACAAAATATGCACGCTTGAAAATAGACGACTTCTCTTAGGTGCGGCTTTCATTGGTAACGTTTTGCTTGGTCACATTGATTCAGCATACATTTTGGAAAACATCAATTCATGTGCCTTGCAGAACATTTCGAAACCATGAATTTTTAGCACAAGAACACCATTCCACAAACTATGGAGAAAATAACCCCGACGACCTATTTGACTTTAATTTATCAAAGGACAAGTTCAAAAATATACTTAAGAATTATTTTTTAAATTTTTAATTGTTAACTCAAGATTTGATTTATATTTCTGTGTTTTAATTTTCTTTATTTGATTTTTTAATATTTTTGTTTTAAATTAAATTATCTGAAATCATACATGTAAATCACAGAATAGATTTCTGAAAATAAATAAATTATTTCTGCAGGTCGTTCAAAACGTTACTATACAGACACAATCAAAGGCATATAGTGAGAGCTCTTTTAGATAGTGGCTCTCAGTCTACACTAATATCAGAAGGATGCGTTTAACGGATTGGCTTAACTAGGAACGCAGCTAGATACACAAAAGGATGTACACCTATCAAACTATCGTTAAACCCTGAAGTTTTAATCACTTCCTTCAAAATTGGCACAGAAAATACCGTTGGCGCCTCGTGAGTTAAGAAATTCGCCAGATGTGAAAAATTTGAATATCGGTGATCCTCTTGATCACCAAACGATATTGACATTATTATAGGAAATGATGTATTTCTTCAAGTGCTTCTTCCGGAACCGAAACAACTCAATGATAAATTAATCACACAAAATACCATATTTGGGAGGGTGTTAGGCGAAGAGATATTAGAGAATTCCCTTTTACCAAAGGCTAAAGGCTAGCATATCACCTTTTGAAACATTGAAGAGAATCCAGAGCCAAAAGCTAACAATAAATTATAAGTACTTAAATGCAAAGAACACTATGTCAATACCATTACAAGATCGACCAAAGGGCAGTATATTGTGAGATTGCCATTTTACGAAGGCACCAGAGTCACTTGGCTATTCGTTGCATAATGCTACCAAGCGACTATTAAGTATAGAGCGCAGATTTGCCAAAAATATAGATTTCGCCAATGGGTGAGTACCAGGGTTTTATGAAGGAGTACCACCAAATGCGACACATGGTAGTAATACCAGTGGTTGAACTTAACCGCCATCATTTTTATTTACCGCACCATGCTGCTGTCAAGGAGGCACACAACGAAGCTCAGAGTGATGTATGATTGGTCTTGCAAGACAAACCGTCCAGTTTCATTAAATGAGATACAAGCATGCAGTTTAATGATTCAAGATGATCTATCTTCCATCATCTGTCGGTTTCGTACTTCGCATATTACAATTGTGGCTAATATACAACAAATGTATCGCGAGATACTTGTTCATCGCGATGAGTGTGACTACCAAAGAGTAGTTTGGAACTACGCGAATCAAGATTTAAACCACCTCCGATTATTGACAGTGACGTATGGAACATCCTGCGCACCCTTCTTCGCATTACGTATGTTGCATCAACTTGCTGATGATTATAAGAATCTGTTTCCCCAGGCATCTGATATATTGAAATGGCACTTCTATGTCGATAATCTGATAACGGATACTAGCAGTATTCAAGGCCCATAAAGCATGTACCATCAAATGTCACAACTAGTTGCGAAGGGTGGCTTTACATTGAAAAAATGGGTATCAAACTCGAAGGATCGTATGCAAACTATTCATCTAACTAGTCACAAATCCAATCCGGTAATCCGGTTTCAATTTATGGTGCAGTTGGACAATAGGACGTACCACACAAAGAGAAGTTTACTGTCGGAATCAGCCAGAATATTCGATCCTCTTGGATGGCTCTGGCCGGTTATAGTCAAAATTAAGATGATATTTCAATATCTGTGGGTCAACAAGGTTCATGGGGATGAGATGTGGCCTACAGAGTTAAATGCTGAGTGTCTAATACTGAGGTCGTAGTTAATAGATTTGGAAGAAGTTGAAATTCCCCGTTGCGTTATACCGTGTCTGAAAGCCATTCTTAGATGCAATGGATAACTGCAAGTACTCACGGATGCGTATAAAAACACTTGTAGAGCTGTCACCTACAAGAGAACGGTAAATGGGAATGAAGTTGAGGTTCGAATGATAATTTCTAAGTTCAAGGTAGCACTAATCAAGCCAGTGTCAATACCACGTTTAAAGTTGTGTGCAGCATTATTAGGGAGTCAGTTGATTAAGTTCATAAAAGTTCATAAAACGAGCACCATCGTATTGTCTTTGCTTACGCCATCATCTGGAAATCATGAATGTTTTGTTGGCAACCGAGTTACAAAGATATTACATACAATTCCTAAGATTTAATGGTCACACATTGCATCAAAACAGAATCTGGCGGACCTAGTATCAAGGGGCGTTATTCTGCAGTGTTGTGGAACTACGAATTATGGTGGCAAGGACCATTATGGTTATTAAAGCCGAAGGAACACTGGCCTAACCAGAAAACCGTCGAAACCGAAGTAAAGAAACCACACGAACCACGAGAAACAGGTGAACGATCTGTGCTAATTTATTTACAAAATTCAGTAGTCTGCGGAAAATTAAACGAATTTAGCATACGTTTGGAGATACGTGCAGAGTTTAAAAGCAAGCAGCCGTTTAAGAAGCAAGAAACAGATTTTGAAAACAGGACGTGGCTTATTACTGACCAAAAAATCTGAAAGCTGGTCAGCTGGTACAATCAGCGGCTCAGACTGACGTGGTCGAGCATGATTGAGCAGAAATATCGAATGGGCCCAAACAGATTTCAACCAGAATATTAGGGAGATTAAACGAACAGGAAAAATCCCAGTTGTCACTTCTTGTTGAATACGGAGTATTTCGTGTTGGTAGACGTTTGGAAAATGCGTCATAGTTATTCGAAACAAAACACCCTGCCATTTTAGCAAGCTACATCAGAATGTCCAATTAATGGGAAATCTGGCCAAATTTCCGAGTAAACCCAAGTCGACCATTCCAGTACACAGGCGTCGATTATGTGGATCCAGTTCAAATACGAAGTTGAGAAGATCTTTGAAAATTCAAGGTGATAAAGTCGTATATTGCACTATCTATCTGTATGGCGATGAAGGCCATTCATATCGAAGCGGTCACTGACTAGAGTACTACATCATTTGTCAACGAAAATCATTATAAATTAATCACTCAATTTCTATTAACTTCTATATCAATCGCCACACTTTGGAGGCCTGTGGGAAGAGAACATTAAATCAATGAAACAACACTTGAATAAATCAGTCGGATTGACAGCTCTGACGTACGAGCAATTATACACTATAGTGTATAACACAGATCTAAGTAAAAACAAGAAAGGTTAAAACTCAATGTCAATTAGTGATAGTACGCGAGGATAATCTTCCGAAATCAACGTGGCTGGTAGAACGTATAGCCATAATTCATGAATCTCCTACCGATAACCTGATGAGAATTGCATCCGTTAACATGATGAATGGAAAATATAAAGACCAGTAATTAAGTTAATTCCACTGCCATTAGTTGCGATGAACAAATGAAGCTGCAATGGGATTCGAGTCAAGCAATGGTGCATATGTTGTGCCCTGTGTGTTCCACACCTAACAAATTTTAAAATATTTAGAGGAGATAGATTCGGATGACGAGAACATCGAAGAATATGATTTAACACTAATGCCTCCAAGAGATGGAACCGACAGCGATAAAGATGAGGCTCCAAGTGATGACGAGGGCAAATATAAAATCCAAAGTTTGGGAAGAGGTATTTTATCACAAAGTTGTGAATTGAATGTTCGGCAGAATGGAGAACTAAATGAAATTTTAACAAACGAAGAAGAGCAGAGCCTTCGGTAAAAAAAATCTTTTTAGAAGCGGTAGTTCCGAATCAAATATACGAGAGGCTAATCGATTCAAGCCCATCTGTGCCAAAACAATACTCGGAAATGGATTAAAACCATTAAACGTATTTAAGTTTTTGTTCGACAACAATATCGTCATTAAAATCATTTCGGAAAGCGTGAAATATACTCAGCAGAAAGGAGCAAAGAACACAATAGTAACCGATGAAGATATCTACAAGTTTTTTGGAATTTTATTGTTTTCCGGTTATGTGAAAGTTCCAAGTCGGCGAATGTATTGGGAAACGAATCAAGACTCCATCAACAGAATGGTTTCAAATACTATGTCCCGAAACAAATTTGATACCATCATGATGTATTTTCATTTGTAACACAATACCAATATTAAGACCAGCAACAAATTTTTCAATAGACGAAGCAATGGAGCCGTATTATGGCCGCCATCATTTGAAACAATTCATAAGAGGCAAGCCCGTCAGATTTGGATTCAAATGTTGGTGTCTAAATACTAGCAACGGCTATTTATTAAAATTTATCCCGTACATTGTTAAGCGTAAAATATCTTCTTACTATCAACATTTTCTGAAGATATTTTTGGGCAAATCAGAGCGTGACAAATACTCGCCACTAAGGCGAGAGTATTGTAAATTTATTGGAGAACATTATTTCTGAAGGATCAACAATTTTTATTGATAATTTTTCACTTCGCTGTCATTGTTGGAAGACTTCAAGACCAAAAAAATAATTATCATTGTTACAATACGCAAGAATCGAATAGATAATGCTCCACTCCTCGATTTAAAAAAAGCCGCAAGAGGTACGATGGCACGACAATATCCAAGTAACCATAGCAACCAATAAAACAGATTCCGTTACCGTTTTGCTCGAATCCAGTCGTTCACGTTATAGCGGTATCGAGAAAAGAAAGGTGTCATTGCCTCAACCCCAATTAATAAAACTATATAATAGTGGAATGAGCGGGGTTGATTTGTTTGATCAACAAAGAGGATTATATCGCATACGAATACGCTCCAAAAAATGTTACTGGCCAGTTTTCCGTTTTATGTTGAACGGATTGTACAGAGAAGTATGTACATCCAAATTTGTCACTAATACAATTCACTAGAGAATTAGTACACTCGTTACTTACTAAGGATCTTTCAGCTAAGAAAACCACGATTTCAACGAAAAAGCTAGGTCCAAGGCCTTCCATTTCTAGCATTCAATTTGACGGATTGGGACACTTTGTATAAAATCCACCTCAAAGAAAATGTGCAATATATAAGAA
Organism: Nephrotoma guestfalica; assembly: GCA_963691935.1. Lineage (NCBI taxonomy): Eukaryota > Metazoa > Arthropoda > Insecta > Diptera > Tipulidae > Nephrotoma > Nephrotoma guestfalica. The sequence continues at coordinate 74,544,434 of OY829914.1, read as the reverse complement.
ATGTACCAAGTACATTTGCGAGAAATGTGATATTGGACTGCATCCAACCGACTGTTTCAAAATGTATCACACCAAAAACTAAACTTTTAAGACTTTGTAGTTGTTAAACATTATAGTTTATAATTCTGATTGAATTATAGTATTTAGTTTTTATTATGCTTGAATTATATATGAAAATTGAAAAATGTGTTTATATCTGGTCTCTTCCCAAAGTATGATATATCATACCAGTCCCCGGGCACAATCGGCATAACTTTTTTGCAGAGTGAATTTCGAAAAATCGGAACCTTAGAACATAGTTCGGATTGAGATGGGGTTAAGATATTTAAATAGCTACGAGAAAATTAAGTCTCTGGAGAAATATCAAAATTGGAATCATCCAAAGCGAAAACCTCATCATATACCGACAGGAAAAATAACTAAACAGACCCTTAATGTCTAAAAGTTATTTTTTAAATTAAACATACAACCTTTTGTTGATTTTAGGTGAATTATAAACTACATCAAAAAGAAATTCCCAACATTGCATTTAATATGCTCGTTAAGATACAGACCCCACCATAAATAATTGGTGGATTAGCCCTATCTCGCCTAAGCAAATTATAGCCACTAATGGCGGATTCGGTAATATCGGACGATCAAAATGTTTCCGATAAGAAAATAACAACAATTGGTTGAAACTAACCACATTAAGCAAGTGGAACCTACCCCAAGCATCGATGTTAATATAGGGTTTTCCAATAGGAATGATATGATTTTTAAGGCACGTTTTGGCCATTTGTAATATGTCATGATCTGTCATTTTTTGTTTCATTGTATTCGGTAATGTTTACAATTTCATTGTGTCCAAGTGTGCTCGCTATTCGTCGAATTGTTGAAAATTTTGAGCGTACATTTTTTTACATAATGTTGAAGTGCCAATAAGACAAAGATTCGATCGAAGTAATGCAAATATTGCTGCCGTTCAGGCAAGTGTTGCTGAAGACAGCAATTTGTCGATTCCAAGACGTTTTCAAGTATTTGGACTGTCACAAACCACAACCTAACGGATTTTGAGAAAGGATTTGGGTTTGCATCCGTATAAAATTGTTCTCACTCAAGAACTGAAACCATTGAACCACCGTAAACGTCGTAAATTTGCTGATTTTGCCTTGGAACAACTTGCGAACGATAACGATTTTTTTATGAAAATCATCTTCTCCGAAGAGGCTCACTTTCATCTGAGTGGTGCGGTAAATAAACAAAACTGTTTATTCTGGTGAGAAGAAAATCCACAAATTATTCATGAAAAACCATTACATTCACCTAAATTGACAGTTTGGTGTGGTGTTTGGACTGGTGGAATTATCGGTCAGTATTTTTTTCGAAATGAAGCTGGTAACACCGTTACTTTCAATGGAGATCGGTATACATCGATGACAACCAACTTTTTATGGTCAAAATAGGAAAAAGTTGATCTTGACAACATTTGGTTCCAACGTGCCACACAGGGCTACGTGCCACACAGAAAGTGCAACAATTGAATTATTGCGAGCACAGTTTGGAGATTTGATTATTTCAAGAAATTGTGATATTGAATGGCCTCCAAAAAGTTGTGATTTAACACCATTAGACTATTTCTTCTGGGGTTATTTGAACTCATTGGTCTTTAGCAAAAAACCAAACTCTCTTCAAGCTTTACAAATCAATATTGAACGTGCATTCATGACATACGACTTGATTTAGTGGGAAAAGTGCTCGAAAATTGGGTTGATCGGATTCGTTCCTGCATAAGAAGTCGTGGAGGCCATTTGAACGACGTTTTGAACTTAATTGTGTCGATTGTACTTCACATTAAATAAAATACATTTCAATTTCCATAACAATTAGTGTGTTTTTTTTAAAGAAATCATATCACTCTTATTGGAAAACTCTATACAACGGAAAAGAAATGCTCTCGGTGGAAATCGTGAAACGATGAACGTCAAATATCAAAATCTTAAACAAACCAAATAAAGCCAAATAACAGCAGCAATATAAACTGTATTAGAGGAACGATACTTATCTAATAAAGGGTGTCTCAGCAAGAGAGCCGGCTTTAAATTTGCCGCCATTTTGTTAATACGAATTGCACGGTGATCTTTTTTACATTTGTCACGTACAGCCCACGCGATTTAAGAATATGGAGAAGTATTCAAACCCCAACAACGTTTAATTATTGTAAAATCACATTAGAAAAATGGTGAAAGTTTTTCGCATACACCTTTTCCTTCACATAGCCCCAAAAAAATACCATCGATCTAATCGCACGATCTTTGTGGCCAATGTTGATCGCCAAATCGAGAAATGACACGGCCTGGAAACTTAGTCGTTAGTAACACCATCGTTTCACGTGGTGTGTGGCAGGTCGCACCGTCTTGTTGGAAAAACATATCCTCCACATCAGTTACATCCAATTCGGGTCACAAAAAACCCGTTAACATTTCGCGATACCGCACTGCCAAGTTCCTGGATTCTCGGCCACAGATTCGCTTATTGTGGTTATATTTTCAAGTGACCGACAAGGACGGTCAATTTGGTCTCAAATTTTGTAATTAAACGCCTCACTGTCAATTCATTTGGCACATTATTGCGACCGAAAACTTGACGTAATTGGCGAACTATTTTCTCAAAACTTTAACCATTTTTGTAATGTGTTTTTACAATAATTAAACGTTGTTGGTTTAAATATTTCTCCATATTCTCAACGTCTGTACGTGACAACTGTCAACAAAACAAATCACCGTACAACTCGTATTAACAAAATGGCGGCAAATTTGAATCCGGCGCTCTTGCCTAGACACCCTATAATAGAATTCTTCAAACTATAACCAAAACGGAAAAGCTTCAGAATTTATATTTAAAAAATTTTATGAAAAAAAAAAAATTAATTTGCTGGTAGTTGCAAAAAAACAAACACGCGTGTCAACTAGGCTTGCTAGTTTTCTACACTTAATACATCCTATTCTGCTTCCATCTGGTGCTACTTTGGCTGTACCTCGTATCGAAGTTTGTTTTTCATAATTCCTCTCAATTTGATTGATTAGGTAAACCCTTCCTAATAATTTAAAATAAAACCTTCTACCATCCATTGTCGAGGTTAAATCTATAAACACATCGTTTTCGTATATTTTACAGAGATGGGCGTTTACGCGTCATCTACTAATTTTTACGAGATCGCGTCAACAACTCGTCGACAACGTCGACTAATCGTAGATAAGTAGATAAGTCGACAACTACTTCACGCCAGGAGTGATTGACTGATCTACATATTTTGAACTTCTTTCTCCCGAGGTTTTAGTTAATGTAAATTAATTTTACTATAAAATATGCAGTAAACCTAAGTTAATTACAAAATAACGTTTCGTAGTCAACTTACGGAGGTGGTCAACTTACGAAAGATTACGCGTAACACACGTAAAATTAACATCAACAGCAATATCTTGGACGTGCAGCTACAACATGCTTGTAAATATGACCGATTCTACTCTGAATATTTCGTCATCATAACTCGAGTTTTCGGAATTAAATATTTGGCTGTCTGTTCCGTAAAAACGCCATATACATTATTTGGGGTGGAACCGTGTTATTTTTGGGAAAGGAAAATGTTTCATTGAGAAATTGTTATTTTGAGAAAGCAGCAAGTCATCCCATTAGAAATTTTAGCAAATTGGTCGGCATAATGTAAGGTCACTCACACACTAAATATTTTATAATCCCAGATTGCGCATTTTTAGCACGACGTTCACGATATTTAAACTGTCGTTGGTAAAGTATTTTAAGAGAAATCATCCATCGCGATAAATACGTATACTTGATAAGAGATTTTGTGTAAATCAAATAATATATTTATCTACAGCACTGAATTTTTTAGGACCAGAGTAATGAATCCAGCCTGAAAGTACTATCTGCCATTTAACCTATTCCACCAATATTTCAAGGCAATTTAATTGAAACCAGATGGAACTCAAATACAAATTTTAATTAATGCATTCGCAATTAAATTTATCGTAATTTTGAGTGATTTGGATTCTACGAGTTTTGTATCAATCTATGCCATACACAACCAACAATATCAGAAAGTAGTATCGTTAACTACTATTTCTTGTTTTGTAAGCAGTTTAATTTTGACTGGTGAGTGTCCCTGTTCCAAGAAAAGCATTGAGTCGTTACACTCGATTTTATTTGAGGAATTACTACAATCTATTAATTGGATGAGTGTGCTGTTGTAGGCCTGCTCATTTGATAATTTAACCATCTTATTGCTTCCTGTTAAAGATCTTATCGTAATCTCAGCAATTATTTTTACTAATCCTGCAACTTGCGACTGGAAAATGTGACGATAAATAATTTATTAATTGTTGAATCGCTTTGGACACTCAATTCAACTGTAAGTATGATAATTTTTAAATCAAATGCTTACTTCGAACCCTATTGGTTCTCTCTGAGCGGTTTACCTTCGAGTTAGGTATTTATTGCCAATTCATAAATCAATTGCGTCTTAATGGAATTCGCCTCTCTGGCGATATAAATCCTGTTAAAATCGCTCTCTAAATTTTAGTCCTTTACATTCAAAACTAATTAAATATAAGGCTTAGGGCCGGATCTGTGCCTGAAATTTATTACGACTATCGCAACCAACGATTGGAATTGAAAAATCTCGCGTCTTCAAAAATTTTTTGTTGTTTAGAACTTTCCAAGACATTTTAATTTGTCGTTAATCTAAGTACTGCGTTTAAATTGGCAAACCAAAAATATAAAAAATTTCCGTTTGTTCAGCCCAAAATTTGAATATAAATTCTTTAAAACGGAAGCTTAATATTACTGATTTACACCGTAATAGTTAACTATTACAATTTTTTACGAACTAAGCACTTTATTGAATAATTTTGGTAAGCGTCAACCGACCTTTTAGCGAAATGGGGATTATATTAAACTAATCGAGAGTACTTAAGGTAGAAATCCAACCTTATGTACCCATCTTTACCTCTAACGTGGTTTTATTAATATGGGTTCATATACTACCGAAATATTTAAGCGATTTAGTATCAAAATGTAAAATTATTATTGGACCTCTAGGTAGAACAACTAGAAAATTACCGAGATAGCAACTTTACCAGAAGGGCTGATGTAAAATAAAATGAAAATAATGAGAAAATTAGGATCATAATTTCATTTCCTCGGTTGTCGACGTTGTCCACATTGTCGACATCAGCAATGTTAAAAATTGCTATGTAATCTACGTAATAGATTACGGATCGACAACCGCGTAGATTACATTGTGTAATCTACCTCGCTCATCCCTGATATTTTATACTTTTACGAATATACCGCGCTTAATAGGTGCCAGTTCTTTCACATTTTGATACAGATGATACAGCTCCGATAATTTGATTTTATATGAAATGATCTGTGCATGTCCTCGTTTAGAATCTTCAATAATAATATTTTCTCTATATTTTTACGAGAATTTTAATTTTTTTAACTCATTATGCACCCGGTTAACAAAGCCAAAAATGTTTAACCAATATAAAACAAGTTTTATGAAACACAAAATGCGAATAAACTTTTCTCGTGTACCATAAAAATACTGGCAAATTTTAATTCAGAAATTGTATATTAAAAGCTCCACTTTAACTTTTTCTGATTCACTGAAACAAATCCAAAAGTTTTAATTTTTCGATTCAAGAACCATTAAGCCAAACACTAGAATTGTTTTTCAACATATAACAGCACCCCCCAAAAACAAAACAAAACGGGAAAAACTATCAAGTGTTAATGTGAATTACATTACAAATGCATTTAATTAGTAAATTTAATCCAATTTCATACTAAAGCTTTTGGAATGTTTTCAAGAAGTAATATAATCTTTTCTAACATTTAATTCTTAAATAATAAACATTTATATAAATAAATAACAGACACATACACATCCAGAAATAAAACTTTTTTGACTATATGCAACGAAAATTTGGTTCGAACAACGAAAAATGATCATAAAAAATGTATATATAACTTAACTCGATTTTCTTTTTATAAAATACAAAGTTCATTTTTAACAGCATCCACATAAAATACCAAACTCCTATAAAAACTACATTAAAACTTTTATCCAGCCAACGAAATATTGTGTACACATATACACTGTTAAATACAAACTTGTATTCCAAAAACATTAAGTTATAATCAAAGCTACTGTGCTACTCTGTGCTCAAGAAGTAGAATAAAACACACCAACAACTTAAAAGCTCACACAAAACTATAAAAATAAATATCGTTCGTCGTACGTATTACACACACACAAAGAGAGGACTAAATTCGTACCGCACGAAAAATACCAAAAGGAGCTTTTGTTGTACTTTTTACATTAAAAAGGCGGAACTCAATATACAATTTCATCTTGGATTCTATATTTTCTATATTTGATGTGTCTATGTTGGTGTGCTTTCTATATTTAAAAAATAAGTTTTTGATAGTTTTTATTATTTTATATGAACGGAAACGAATAAAAACATTTAGTTTTAAATTGGTTTTGTATTTCGTAATGAGTAAAATAATGTTGCAGCATAGCACTCTGCGAGGAGATGGCAAATTTCTACGTAACGAAATTGTTAAGAAAATTGTGCTCTGGTACAATAATAGAGCTGAATTTGTGTGTGTGTATGCACAGTGTACATGGATTATTTATCCTTTTATAAAATATAGCGCAGAAGATATACGAACATATTAAAACCCGAGCTTTGTTGTAATAAAACAGGAGATTGGGAAATAAATATGAATTTATATGTGTACGACTGACTACGACTTTATACATATTATATTGCAGAGTTAGCAGATCAGATAAAAAAAATTAATAATAAAATAAAGAAAGCGTGGAGACATTATACAGAAGGACGAGATATTATTTGAGGAGGTGAACACATTTAAGACGGACATACAAAAGGAGACGGAAATTACTTGAATTCTTTTTTATTATTGTGGGTTTGCTGTGTATAAATTGAATTAGTTTGACATCTGGCGGGGGGTATGTAGCTTATTTCGATATTTTATTATATTTTTTAGCTAAGTTTGATTAGTTATGTGCTTTCAATTGTTCTAAGACGAGTGCAATTTATATTTTGTTTGATTGTCTTTAATTAAATTGATTAAACGGATTACAAATGTAAAATTTTAGAATTTCAATGAATATTATAATGTTGTGAGTGATGCATAAGAGATGCATGTAAAACAAGTAAGAAGGACATTTATGAAAAATAAAAATATAATAAAATAAGTAAGTAATTAAATATGTAGTGTAGTTGACTTTAATGCTATAACTTATACTGAAGTCCGAGTCAATTGCTGATTAATATTTATTTTACCTGGTCAGTACGAAAAATACAATAACGAAAAAAATATTGAGTTTATTGTCATTTGCTCTATATAATTTGACTGCTCATCATGAAATATTAACCGTTGGATTAGAGCATGATTTTCTAAATATAATCACTCATCTCACAGTGCTAAAATGCCTCAAATATGGAATTACAGCGGCCTGTTACTTCAACTTCAAGAAACACCGCACAATATACATAAATACAAAGGGACAATTATCCGTATAAATAGTCATATTCCAAAGGAATGTCCAACAACAATCTTCTCGCGGCGGTTGTTAAAATCGTATCATAGATGCCCCCTTCATCATTAAATGATTGTGATAACCAAGACACAATATTTTTATAACATAATTAACTCGATGGCGTGACAATCATGAGCAATAATATACGTATCATTACGTACGTCTATAACTCAAACAAATTGGTAACCGGCAAAAACAAGATTTGGTTGCTGCAATTCAATATTTTATTATCTTGTATACCAAAAGCAAAATCATTTGATCAATCCGACTTTATTGCATCTAGCTTGCATTACCAATTTTGCATATAAGGCATGCAAAATTTTAGAAATTGTTTAGACAAATAAAATAAAATAAAAAATATTTTTTTAAAATTAAAACTAAACTACTGGTGGCCATCCGACGACGGTGTTTACCATGCAGGTAAGCTTTTAATTTATTTCGATCTAAAACTTTCACTAAAAGTGGAAATAATGTTCAAAATTTTTTATATTATTTTTTAAAATATTTAATATTAAAAGTGCATAAAATTTCATTTACACATTAAATTAAAAAAAAAACACGAGTTTTATGCAAAAATGGCCCAATCCCCCACCAGTGGTAAGTGCAATATTTGCATAAATAGTCAAAATTTTCCCTGGTCGTTTTTTAGAAATAACGGTCAATTCCGATACTATTTCTAAAAAATCGCGAGTATTTCGTTTTTCATATCGCAAGAACCTTCAACAACCATCAGCAACATGCTGAACCCAAAATAGCCTCGTCAAAATATTTGACGAGGTTTCTAGCATTCAGAGGGATCAACTATATATTAAAAGACCTTCCAACTGTTGTATAGTATAAAACTGTTAAGAGTCTTAGTTGATCGTTACCCCATTTTCGAAAAGCGGAAATTGGAGACAATTCTGAACAAAATCGAAATGAGTGATCAAAAACCATCTGTTATTTTGCATGAGATCAAGTCGTTGGCTGAAAAAAAAAATTCAATCAACGTCATTAGTAAGTTGTGGATCAGGCAGCTGCCTGACTACATATATACAAACAGCGCTGATCCCGCTGCAAGATAAACGAGAAGAAGATCTCGTTGTTATTTCCGACAAGCTACACAATTTAGTTGGCACTCGAACTCAAACTTTGAGTTCAATACAACGCAATAAACATAAATCAAGCTCAAAGCTACAGATAGCAACCTCAGCAATTACACAGCTTGAGAATACTACCAAGAGACTAAGCGACTAGAGAGAATAGCAAGACTCGAGACACAGTCATGCACGGAGATATACTTCGTCTCTATGCAATTTTGTTACCCAGCACAAAAAACCAGCAACTACCGGTTCCCCAAGCCATTATACGGGATTCGGAAAATGATGTCACGTTTATGATTGATGCCGGCGCTGATTTAAGCGTAATCTTGTGTTACAAATACTATCTCTACGGATCAAATCGGACTCCAAATTTAATTCTATCAGCAGCAAACGGTATCATAAAAAACATTTTTCTAACGTTCTTTCAAACATGCATACATTCTCGCCAATGTAAACCGCCCCATTATCGGCGCGGATTTCCTATAACGAAATTTGGTTTGTTGGTGGATCTAAAAAATCGCAAATTGATTGATCCATTGATTAAATTAACTATCAACGCAACATTAGCACTCGTTGATACACCAAGGCCACTATTCTACTTAATTAACAATGGCTAAGGAACATTGTTCAAAAAATTTCCTTCTTTAACAGCTTCACGGAACTACAACTCGCTAGTAAAGCGCAATGTAGTACACCACATCGTGATTACAGGCCATTTACCATTTGCGAGACCGCGTAGACTAGATCCAATTCGGCACAAAACATCATTACTAGAATTCTAACACGTGGTGCAACTAGGAATCTGCCGACCTTCTTCTTCAGCAATATCATGTCCATCAGAAATGCTAAAGAAGAAGGACAAGGGCTTAACGCTGTCACAATTCTTGACCGTTACCCTATTCCCCACATCCAAAACTTTTCCATACAATTACATGGATGCTTAATTTTTTCAAAAATCGATCTCGTCATAGCCTACCATTTAATACCAATTGTCCTGGCGACATCGGCAAAATCGGAATTACCACACCATTTGGCTTATTCGAATTCACCCCAATGCCATTTGAACTCAGAAATGCTGCACAAGCATTCCAGCGTTTCAGCAACGAAAATGTGTGATCTCGAATTCGTTTTTGTTTATATTGACGACATTCTCGTATAGTATCTAGAGACGAGAAGCAACACTTACTCCATTTGGAACAACTCTTCCAAAAAATATCAAATTTTGCCATAATAACTTCGTAAGTCACAAAATTACTTCTAATGACATTCTGCCGTCTGTGACTTCTGCCGAAGGACGAATTAAGGCACCTAAAGGACTCCCAGCACCACAAAGCGTTAAGGAAATTCAGCGATTTGTCGGTATGGTAAACTACTGCCAACGATTCATCCAAAAACTTGCTTAGATACTTGCCCCTATGCTTTCACAATTGGCCACAATTCTCTTAAAACCCAAAATGACTCAACATTTTTCTTGGCTTGAAGAATGTCCAAATGCATTCCTTCAGCTCAAGAACAGCTTAGAAAATATTGCTCTTCTAGCACATTCGCTAAATGCAACAAAATATGATTCACTACTGATGCATCTAACACAAATGTAGGCGCACAGCAAATAAAGAGACTTGGGTGCCTCCTGGAATTTTCCCCAACATATTATCAGACGCAGAAAGAAAATATTCCGCATTTGATCGTGAATTGCTTGCAATTTCTGACGAATGTCGGGAAATCACTATTTTAGCCGACCACAAACCATTTACTACAGCAATCACCTCTAAACCGGAACGCAACCCAAGGCATGCACGCCACTTCGACTATATCTCTCAATTTATGACAGACATATCGCACATACAACACATACGACCACGAGCTTGTCTCCGCAGCATCTCGCTACGACAGAACTATAAGACATATTCTCTATGAATAAAGATTTAACCCTGCGGGTGGAATCTAGTTTATCGAGCCAAAAATTTAAAATGCAACGGCACACAAAATCACCTCACGGGATTTTCCAAATTTCACCAGGTGGATTTGAAACATCTAATGGATTTACATACATTTTAACTTGTGTCGATCGTTTTACGCGTTGGCCAGAAGCCTATTGCATAAAAGACACCACCGCATCAACAATCGCAAAAACGCTCGTCGAAAACTACATCTCTAGATTTGGCGTTCCATTCAACATAACGACCGACCAAGGTACACAGTTCGAATCTAAAATATTCGCTAGGACCACATCGGATACGAAAAATCGCCTATCACCCACAAGCAAACGGTATGGTTGCACGCTTCCACCGCCAACTAAAAACAGCTCTCAAAGCTTGTGGTAACACCGTCAACTAGAGTTTAGAGATCCCAATCATATTGCTGGGAATCCGATCAACAGTCAAAGATGACCTAAAATGTTTACCAGCAAAACTGGTGTATGGTCAAACGATCGAATTAACTGGGGAATTCTTTGTGGAATATCCACTTATATCCCAAGTAACTACTGACACAGTGATTGATCAATTGTGCTCCACGATGAACAAACTCATCCCAACGGACACGTGCAAAACCAATAAAAACGACATATTGGTACCAAAGTCACTGCAATTCGTACAAATGCACAGTATGTCACAACAAAATGATGAAGGGCTACTCCATGATATAGAGATGGTCCTACACCTCTGTCACTCAACAACCGCCACAAGCAGATCGACCAGTTGGGCCAGTATCGCTTATTTCGCCCCAAACAAAATCAAAACTGGAATTGCTCATTCCGGAGAACAAGGTTAAGAACCAAGCCACCCGAACCATTAAAGGTTTATAGGCAGGGACCTCAAATTCAAGCCTCAGGCTGTTACAAATTTAGAGAATTTATCAAAACTGTGAGGAGTACCTACATGATTTTCAAAGCAGCAGAAATCTATTTGTATGATTTCTATTGTTTTTTTTCGTTGTTTCTGTAATTTCGTATTCGATCTTCAATGGTTGGCTATCATACGAGGGCGGAGAGAGAACTTTGGTAAAAATGAAACTATAGGAATAATATTTTCGGCCAAAAAAAAAATTTGTTTCTCAACGTAGTCGCCTTTTTTCTCGAAACACTTAGTCAAACGATTCTCCAATTTTTCGGTCCCTTTCAAATAATACGATTTCTCCAACCCTTCAAAATAGGCGTTTATTGCATTGATCATCTCCTCATTAGAGCCGAATCTCTTTCCGCCGGGCCATTTCTTCAAGTTCGGAAACAGGAAATAATCGCAGGGGCTAAGTCTAGAAAATGTGGAACCTTGTTAGCCGTTAGAATTGACACATGGCATCTGGGATTTGCGATTGTGGTGCCCTCTGTTGCAATTTTACCAGACTTCTGACTAGGCCCTCGTATTTATTTCCTTGATCATGAAATTTGGATCATCAGGGTCTAACACGTCGGTTAGAAAGACACGCGTTCATCCAAATAATTTTTTGAAGTTGTTCCGAATTTTTTTTGATAAGCTTGTTTAGCTATATCGAAGACTATAAAGTCAAACATAATACCCTTAACTCGATACTTTGTTACTAGAGTTCTGAAAATAAGCCGTATGCTTGGTATAAGTGATGGCTAGGATATAGATGGATATTTATGAATAATATTTGATTCTACCATTTCAAGATCGATTGTCATTGTTAGTTCTGAACTGAAATTATTTACCGGGGTAACCGTTAAGGTTCGGTTGCATAACAAATAAGTTCACTCCGTGTTATACACCGCTCCAATGACAAAGTTACGCTCGTCAGTAGTAAGGTTTGGAAAAAACTAGATATGACAAATTGGTTCGTTGCATAACAACTCCTTGCAAATTTCAAAACATTGTAAATCCATTGTATTGAGGGTTATTTTTTGTCTTCCGTCAAACATTTCGTTAGTAGTTTGGGGATGTCGCAAGAAGCGGGGAATTCCTTAATATCTTGGATATTTTTGGAGCAATAGGCTTACCTCCGTCGCAAGTACCAATGTAGCCCAAAAATTCAATTTGTCGATGCATAAACTCTTATTTGTTCAATGTCACCTTTAGGTTGTCCTTTCGAAATTTATAAACACTTGCCTTACATTCTCATTGCGTTTTTAAGTTGTGCAATTGACAAAAAATAATCAAGTGGTATTAAATCCGGGCTTCTTGGTGGCCAAGGAGATTTACAATTTCTTGAAATTATGCAATCAGCAGATTTTGTTGGCAATAAATGAATTGTTGCACGTCTTGCGTGGCATGTCGCTCCGTCTTGTTGAAATCAAAGGTCGGTGACACGCAATTTACTCGAATAACATGATGATTCTACACTTTTTAAATTCGACAGTTTCTCTTATTGACGTACCCATTAAGATGAAAAAGAGTTTCTTCCCTAACGATAGGTTTAGATGAAAAACCTTAATTTCGTTCAAGCATTTATAAAACAAAACGACAACGATTTAATGGTCTGGTGGCTTCGATTTTTGAGTTAGTTGTATTTTGTATGAATTCAAATGAAGACCAAAATGCGTCGTTATGTGGTTCGTGAAATGTTTAGTTTTTGTGAACGATGTCTGATTGATGTGCTTTTTTCATAAAAAATACTTCCACTAACAGCTGCTACTGCATCAGGAGTACGAACTGGATGAACATGCTGGTACGGTCTACTACCTTCCACTGAACCAATTTCTTCAAAACGATCAATAATTTTGGCGATTGTACGCTCAGTAGGATGTCCATGTCGACCAAACCTCTACCTTAATTTACGAAATAATGTTATTGTTGAACGTATATTTTCATAATAAATTTGGAAAATCAAAATGCGTTGTTGTGTTGTTAGCGACTCCATGACTATAAATGGCCTACTCTGTATGTACTTTATACAGTAGTTCAGAACTTTCAGAACTGCATTTCAATTGTTGAAGAGGTAGTTTTTTCCGGGACGATAAAGTTGATGCTGATTGTTACTGGAATAATGGATGCAAGTAAGCTTCCTTTTGGGTAAAATAGTATATACTTTTGACTACTAGTTACGTTTGAATAAAAGAGGGCTCTCGACCTTGTCTTTTTTTAAAACAGATTTAGCAAGGAATTATGTTACACCAAGTTTTTGCATAGTCTCCAATCCAATTAAACCATAAATGTATTTATGGAGTTTGAACAGAAGAAATTCCATAGATTCATTTGCCTTTAATTCCATAAGTCCTGGGATAATGACTTTTTGGGTTAGCTAGTGGTTATTAAATATCCGTGAAGGATGGAAGAACTCTGAGTTCAAGAAAGGTTTATTTTATCCCGTGTTTATTAAATTATTTAATACTTTGGTTTTATTGAGATGTATGTGGATGTAAGGAATGGTATACGATTGATATTTGTTGACATCTACGTATCCGATTCCGAATGCGAGGCTATGGGATTGTATCACTCTTCTGTAACCTACTGTTAACCTTCAGTGATAAATAATTCCTAAGGCAGGATTTTTGGGGTCCCATTAGTACGAATTGCTAGAGGTTTCGTGGATTGACACTCTCATACTATTTTTTCGGATTGTTGTTTGAAGCCGTATCTATTGGTTCTCTCTTTCTTAATGGAACCATTGGTGTGGCCAAGTCCGTTCATATTTGGATTTTGCTTTCTGTTTTCTTAACGGCGGATTTCCGCACTTTCAAATAAATCTTATAATAAGGGGTTTTCGCATATAAATGAAAGCCAATAAAAGAACGTCAGGTGCAGCCCCCTTGTACTGGCCCGCGATTAAGAAATTTGTTTTAACCAATTTTTGAGCCTAGGCTAACTTTTATAACTCAAAACCCCGAAGAAACTATAACAGCGTACAAAATGTACTACAAGTCACCAGAGATGTGCCAACCGAGAATATTATTTATCAATTTCGAGCGAGAATAATTCGGTATTTCAACAGAAGGTAATAATTATTTTAACTACCCAAACTTTAATTTACTTTTATTATTTTAATTTTTTAAAATTTTAGGTATGTAAGACAATGTTTATGAATACGTTAGCCATAAATAGCCCCTGCATTGATTCCCATTATTGCCGAAAAAACACAAACAAAAAAGATTTAGAGGGAAATTTAACAATAGCATAAATGTACCGGTTATTCGTCGAATACATGGCAGCAAACTTGGTCGAACACAAGCGGTCGAATGGTTGAACTGAACGGCAATATCGCGATGTCTTTAGTCAAAATTTTAATACAGGGTTTTTTGTGTCCAAAAAAGCTCAATGCGTTCAGTGTGTCGGATTTGAAAATTCGTCGTCCGAAGATAAAGAAAAGGCTAAATTAATCAAAGACACGCACATATCGAACAAAATAGAATCACGGAAGTTCAAAGTTGTAGATAAATTTGATGCTCAACAAAGTGGTGGCAGTATCATTAGTGCAGTTTTTGACTTTCAAAAAATTTAAATTAACCCAAAATGAAAGTGATAGGGTCCACTCGTGTATTGAAAGGATGGGAAAAAACAAGAAATTTTTATACCATAGCAGTGGTACCAGTTAATAAAATGTACGAAAATAAAACCACCAGCTAACAAAGTTATTGAAATTAATTTCGCGGATTTTATTGTTTTTAAAACGCCGTCTAACAGATTAAACTTCACCAAAAACATTAATGGAGAACCATTTTGTACAAGAAAAATCAAACATGAAGAGCAATCTCGAATAATTCCTTTAGTTAAGGAGACGAAGTTAAAGTTCACTAAAATCTTTTAAAAAATAAATATCCTGAAAACTGTTGTCATTCTAAACATAAAAATAATTAACTGACCCCAAGTCATTAGATTAAGTTTACCATTTGACAAATATTTATAGATACAAGAAAAGCTGGAATAAATCAGTTCAGGGGCCAAGACTCTTCCAAGTTATTCGCGGATTGCTTTTCCTTCCTTACTTTTACGCCAGTGTCGACCAATTCGAGGACGTACGGTTATACGTCCGATTTCATCACCATCTGCAAATTGCATAGCTCCATGCCAACCTATACTGGCATGGAAGATGGGTCGGCCCATGAGTTTTGCACTCCCACACACTCAAAAAAAAATCCGGCGATTTTAACAAAAAAACACTGGTAAAATCAACAAAAAAAACTGTTCGTTTTCAGCCAACGCTGCATTTCGTAAATATAGCATTTTTTAATTTGTAAACTTTACAACCATTTTGAATTAGCGGAAATTTTCGGATATTTTGTAAAATGTGTTCTCGTGTTTCGTAAAAACTGGTACAAAGCATGTCGTTCAGTATACAAAAACTATTGTAATATTTACGAAGCAATAATGTAAACTAATTATTATTTTTACAAAGCGGTTAAACCTAAGTAATAGAAATTCGTTCTTATTATTAATATTTGTACTCCACATTGCGTTTAATAAACATTACAAGAATTATTTATAACACGGTAATTTCATACTAAGGTTTCTCTTATGAGGTAATCCAGTTAACTAGATCAACAACACATCTATGCAGCTATAATTTAAATATCACATACATTTCACTATTAATTTGACTTTGTATAGTAATTGGAATTAAGTAGTAAAATTTGCTCTATTTACGAATTATCCGTTAATTCTACAACCAACACCTTACGAAGCTGGTGTTAAATTAACGAAAATCTTGTTAAATTTACAATTTTTTTTACGATGCCAAGTTTGTAAAAATAACACAATTATTTGTAACGCGAAAAAATGAATCAGGTACACTCCGTTATTTTTACAGAGAAACTTGTAAAAGTATGTTACAAATTCTCCCGCAAACAATACTAAATTTCTTTGTAAAAGTGAATTTGCACAGAAACCGGAATTACGAAATGAAATTTGTTTTATTAACGATTGCTTTGATAAATTTACAACGAAAATTTTACGAAACCTTACAAAAATTTTGTTAAGTTTACGAAAAAAAAAATACGATGTAAAATTTGTAAAAAAAACAGAATTATTTTTTTGAGTGCAGGGGTCATAGATGTGTTCCATTTCATCACAGATCGTAATCTGTTGATAAAAATTCCCTTTGCATCCTGCCCCTATCGGGATTCGAACCCACCCTCCCGATCTAAACGCCAAAGTTTTAATCACTGCGCCATTTAGTCGGTAAATAGTCGGTTTCCATGGTTACAGCCAATTCATCTTTTTCAAAAACACTTGATTTTATTAACTTTGTATTCTGTAAAAAGAAGTTTACAAATCTCCAATACTAGCACTCGATTTTTTTTTTATTATTTTATAATCGTATTACATTGAAAAATTAAAACTTGTGTAACTGTACCAAACATAATAGCTTAATGCTTTAATTCCGAAAAATTACGCCAATTAGTTTATAAAACAAGCCAATTATTATTTTAAAATTTGAACCGATTCTCCGTAAATCATTGATAAATAGCTGCTTTTTCCTATAATTACAACGGATAAAATTAATTTTGCATCTACACAGTTTATAGGACGATTTATTATTATTTTCTGTAGATAAACGATATTTTGCATTCCAGGTATACAACTATGTAACGTATTTGTGTTAATAGGAAACCTGTAGCAGTTTACTATGATAAATAAAAATTAAAAACGAAATTTTTATAATTAGTAACGAGTCAGCTAATTAAAATTCTGTATGTACATAGGAAATATTTTATTTCATCATCATAATCACCAAAGCTGCCAGCTTTTAATTTTTAATTAAAAATATTATTCGGTTGTTTTGTAATAAGTTAAAACCAACCGTCTCCAAAAATAAAACTGTATTTATATAATTTACTTTTTAAAACGGAAACGCTGTATTGTATTTGTACACATAAAAGAAATATCGTGTAAAAATCCTTGTTAAATTAAATAAAAATATAATTTTCGTTTAAAATTATAATTAAACATTTTTATTTATTTATTTGATTCGGGTAATATAAACTTCAGCTAAATGATTTTAATATACGCAAATAGTAAGCTGTGGGTTGATTAAAATTGGGAAAGCTCTTTGCATTGTAGTTTAATGTATAGTTACACATAGTCCTACAATAAAGGTGTTTTTAACTTATTACCCTACGTAAAGGAAACGTACAAAGTTACACAAAAATAAAATATTATAGCGGATTGTTCATTAGGGTAACTGTAACGCTAAAAGTTCACCGTCTTACGACCGTATACCCTAACGCTAAAGAAATTTGTCCCCATTTCATGCACTAACCCCATGTGCGGCTTTGATTCCCGCAGCTCAGTCTTGTAGGGGATGTGGTCGTGGGTTTTTGGGGTTAGACGAAATGCGGGACCTAGATTACCGCACAATAACAAAAGAGAAAGAGAAAGATGGCCTAATATTTACCATCTAAAGGTTGAAAAAAAATGAAAAGTGGGGTCCTCAGACCCAAAACTGGCGGGTCCTACATATTTCAAGCGGATGTTTTACCCACGGTTGTTAATTCTGGTTTCTTAGGGTAACATAATTACCCTAAGAAATACGCACCAAAAAAAAATATTAATAGAGAAGCTTAACGATTAGTGGTTTAATGGCGTGGAGGAGGTCTTCAGCAGAAAGAGGGTGTCCCGCCTATGGGCAGGGTTACTTTCGATGCCCTCGCTTCTAGCAAGACTCAGCTTTGCTAGAAGCAACTAAGGAACCTCGCCACGATTAGAATGGTTAGTATCTCTACTGCACTAAAATCATACTTACCAAAAAAAAAGAAAATTTAGTCTGCAAAGCACTAGACTAAAAACTCGCACTTTTAATTTACCTCCCGGATCAGTCTTTCAATGTATGTATTTCACTAACGTTTATTTTAAATTTTTAAATTAATGAACAAAAATTTTCTTTGGTGTCAAAAATAAATCAAACTTGCAACACTCCCACAAAACGAATTTTTTTGAATATTTCACATTTATTGGCACTTGATTTGATTTATTCCCCGATTACATCAATTTATTTATGTAACTTAATGAACACTGTATAGTATCACGAGATAATAAACACATCCAATTTTCTTAATTAAATTTATTTCAGATTAATTTATACTTTTTTTTTTTAAAATTATTATTGTATTTCACTAAATTTTACACATGTTAACAAACGCATTTTATTTTAGATATCAGGAAATTAACCAAAAAGAAACTGAACTCTCTACCTCTTCTAAACACAGCTGCACGGCTGACTGTCTAGCACGCCACCTCTCCCTTCTTTCTTTCCGTTGTACATTTTATACCAAAAATTGAAAACAAATTATTGTACATTCATCAAAATGTACGAACGCAAAAACGTACAACAACGTGACATTGATTTTCGCTTACTCAATGCACGCGCAAAAATTTATTTACATCAACAAAAAATCAATCGATCGAAAGGTGCAATTGTAGGTATTTTCAATAGCAAAGTTTTTTTTTTTTTTCAAGCCATTTACCTCAAGACATATCGATGCAAAAATAAATTGATAATGTTGCATTATATATTATTATGGTTTACGTTTATTCACCTACTGCATGGATATATACAGTAATCTGAGTAACATAAGCAACCAATAACAATGCGAAATACGGCATGGTAATTTCTTTTGGTAGAATTTGAGGTATCACCTCGAAGGTTATGCCGTATGTTAAAATTTGATGTTTGGGTTGATAACGGAACTGAATAAAATTCCGTTACATAACTTTGACAAGCCCGCCTATCTAGCACCCAATCCAATGTTTTTGATAAAAATGTTGATTGGAACAGTTTGGTAGCCATTTGATCAGGATTTGTCACTATAGTTTTAATCCTTTGGTCCCTTGTATAGTTAAACGAATCATCGATCGGAATCGTTCAAGGTTGATTAAACGAAAACATCTATAGTGATTAAACCTCAATGTTGAAAAAAAATCGTTGGATTTATAAATCTTGTAGCATTGGCACACTTTCCCGATCCAAACAGTTCGATTCTGAAGAGAAAATGAATTTTTCAACAAATTTTCCTTATAAATGGTTACGTAATGATGGCCTAACGAAAACAACTAGTGATCAATCCTCAGTGATAGTTTGTTTTATTTTATTTGCTTAAAAATTGGATGGTCTTGTAGGTAACATACTTAATTAAGCGGCGCGCTGTTTTATGTTTCATAATTTTAAAAATATAATTAAAATTGAAATTTAATTAAAACTCTCGAATTTTAAATATTGTCATTATGAGTTCGAAATCAATTATATTATTCACGATTATTAAAAAAACTAGTCCACCTTCGCTAACGAACAAAAAAACCTGCTGGGAGAAATTCCAGAAACTTGTTGAGAATAATATTGATCTTCAGGTGCCAATTAAAAACCCGATAGAGCTAGAAGAAGAACTAGAACAACTCAACAACAGTATACGAGAAGCGGCGTGGAGTAGTACCCCCTCAAGTTCAAAGGAAATGCGCCGAAATGCTATTTATCCTCTAGAAGTTAGGGAACTGGTTGCAGCAAAACGACAAGCAAGAAAGGCCTGGCAAAGAAGTCGAGCGCCAGAATATAAAACAACTCTTAATTTTTTATCCAATAAACTAAAGTTGCTAATTAAAGAAATCAAAAACGAATCCATTAATAAATACTTGAGTGGCCTTACTGGGGAAAAAGATACCGAGTACTCCCTTTGGAAAGCGACAAAAAGTTTAAAACGACCTAAACTACAAATTCCACCAGTCAAAAATGAAGATGGCACATGGGCTATAAGTGCAAAGCAAAAAGCTTCGTTGTTTGCAACCCACCTCGAGAACACGTTTCAGCCACTACCTAGACAAACTGCAGAGGAAAACATACCACCAGTATATAAAATGGATAACTGCAATATATCTCCTGTCACACTACAAGAATTAAAAGAGGAAATCAATCTCAACCTAAATACAAAGAAATCTCCAGGATATGACTGAATTACAGGACAAATAGTAAAAGCTCTTCCTGAAAAAGGTCTACGTAAACTATTCCAAATAATTAATGCAGTATTCAGACTTAAACACGTTTCAAGTCAATGGAAAGTAGCAGAAGTAATTATGATACCTAAACCAAACAAACCACTTAATGACAAAAATTCGTATAGGCCGATTTCCTTACTCCTAATAATTTCAAAATTATTCGAGAAACTACTCCTAAAGAGACTAAAACCAATAATTGCAGAAAGAAATCTTGTTCCTCCACATCAATTTGGCTTCAGAGAAAACCATTCAACAATAGAACAAGTACACCGAATTACAAACATAATTGAAGACGTACTTGAAAAAAAGAAAGTATGTTCAAGCGTCTTCTTGGATATAGCATAGGCCTTTGACAGAGTATGGCATAAAGGTTTGGAATATAAATTACAAAGAGACTTACCAAAGCAGTTTTATGAAATTCTAAAATCTTACATATCTAACCGACACTTTTGAGTTAAATTAGATGGCGAATACTCAGAAATAAAGAAAATATCAGCAGGGGTACCACAAGGTAGCGTTCTGGGACCAACCTTATATGTCAACGATAGAGGATACTAACATAGCGACGTTTTCGGATGATACGGCCATTTTAGCAGTTGCTAATTGCATAGAAGAATCTACAAGCACATTGCAAAGAGCTACTAATATTGTCAGTACCTGGACCAAGAGATGGCGAATAAAACTTAATGAATCAAAATCTGTTCACGTAAACTTTACCAACAAGAAGGTCAACTGAATACCAGTAGAACTAAACTCCCAGCAAATTCCCTAAGCAAATACGGCAAAATATCTAGACATGACTCTAGACGCGAAACTAAAATGGAAAGAGCATGTGAAAAAGAAAAAAGAAGAGTTCTTAGGAAGAAATTCTGAGCTAACTCTAAATAATAAATTGCTACTATACCGGCAAATCCTAAAACCTATGTGGACTTACGGTATTCAGCTCTGGGGCTGTACAAAGAAAACCAATGTCAATATCATCCAGTCATTCCAAAGCAAAGTTCTTCGTGGAATAGTTAATGCACCGTGGTACATAAGAAATGACAACCTCCATAGAG
Organism: Nephrotoma guestfalica; assembly: GCA_963691935.1. Classification (NCBI taxonomy): domain Eukaryota; kingdom Metazoa; phylum Arthropoda; class Insecta; order Diptera; family Tipulidae; genus Nephrotoma; species Nephrotoma guestfalica. The sequence continues at coordinate 74,522,785 of OY829914.1, read as the reverse complement.
ATCTGAAGATGATTTTCGTTAGTGAAGAAATAAGTAAACACGCGAGAAAACACATGCAACGTATTAGTCCACATCAAAATGCTGAGATACGTCGTATGTTGGATGATTCAAACCAAGTAAGACAGCTGCAAAGGAAGAAATCGCATGATCTACAAGATCCAATCAGGATCGAATAAAAATATAATAAAATTATAAAGGGGACTAGTCAAAGGGCTACAACCCTCCAAACAAGAATATAAATTATGAAAGATAAATTACTGGATGATTTGTAAATCAGTTGTAATAAATAAATATATAAAAAAAAAAAAAAAAAAATATTATTCAAGAGTGTAGATATATTTTTAAAAAGATCGATTGTTAAAAATCTTAGTGTTAGGCGGTATATGTGTTTTAGAAAAGCAGTGAAACCGTAACCAGTAAGATAAAAGAATTGTAGATTAGAAGCAGATAACTTTGCGGCAAAATATGCTTCAGTTTTTTGTTTGAGAATACAAAAGTTCGTATTTTAGCCTTAACCATATCGATATGGTCGCTCCATTTCAACTTTTCAGCTATTGGTAGCCCAAAGTACTTAAATTGATCCGTACGTTCTATCTGATTTCCCGCATAACTAATTCTGTACTCTCTTATAACATCCTCTGATAATTTTTTATTTGTAAATATCATATACTTAGTCTTTTTTGCATTTAGTTGAAGTTTGTTTTCATTGACTAAAGGTTCAGCAACGCTAAATCTGTCTGCATATCTTCAAAAGGATCTTTAAGATTTTTATTTTCATACTTTAAACAGTTACATCAGCATATAGCTGAAATGTTGTTACGGGGTGGATCAACAACCACTCCACGATTTATCTAAATTTGCAGATGCCTCTATCACTGTGATTTTGCCGACTAGATCTCTGGGTTTTGGGTCTTGGGGAAGTTGAAGCTTGCATATTCCTGGCCTAAACCGTGGAACAGAATACAAAAATAAAAAGTAAACTAAAAAAACTGAATCTAAATTAAATTTACGCCAGAATTAAACCTTCCCAAAATTTGAGGAATATAAGATAAATGTAATAATAACCGGGTGTGCACACTCAGAAACGACCCGATCTCCCCGGATGACAAGTACAATATCTGCTGACGAGACCCCCTCGAATGACCCATCGACCCCTGGAGGCCGATGCCAAGCCACAACGAAGCAGCATAAGAGGGTAGGGACGTCTCCCCAACAGACAGAGCCTCTCTTCACCCGGAGAGGCTTCTAGCTAATCGCCCACATTACACACTTGGACAGCTGCAGACTGTCGAAGTGCCACGGGGAGACCGTTTAGATTTTACTGTCGCACCCGGATGGAGGACACATACGCTGGACTCGCCACTTCGACCCTGTCGATGTCCTGCCAAGAGGATGAATGGAAGTGACAAGCCCAGCCTGTAAATAGGGAACCGACACGAAATGAGAGACCGCCCCCCCTCCCATTATAACAAACCGAAAAATTTTGTAATTCATTTTATTATTTTTTTTTTAAATCTTAGCGAAAATAAAAATGGGTAAAAATAATATTGATAACGGGACACAACCAAAAATGAGGCCAGCACAAAATGGGTGAGAAAAGAAGAGAAAGAAAAAAATCCAATTGCTGGAAAACGCCGAGCGGTTTTTTATTAGAAAAAAATAAAAAACAAAAAACAAAATGGACGAAGAATGAAAAGAAAAAGGAGGGAAAAAATGGACTGAACTGAGACGGTGCACTTAATGTGCGTGCCCAGCAACCGCTGTGGCACGCGATCACAAAATAATAGATAAAATTTAAATATATTAAAATAAAATAAAAATTTAAATTAAAATAATTGAAATTAAGAATTTGAAGTAAAAAAATCAAAATTGTAACAATTTAAATTTAAAATAAAAACAAAAAAAATTTGGGTACCTTTCCTGACCTCATTGAGATCGACCTCTAAGGTTGCGGTGGCCGCCGAGATGGGATGGGCGACTTCCCGCTTTACGAAATAAGCAAAGCATTTTGCAGTATCCTCACCAATAGACACAATAGTTTGAGTGGCCTCGTGGTTGGCCACTCTTACGTTGCGGTATTCTCACCGATCCTTCCTCTATCGAATTAACACAGCCAAAATGCACTTGGTAGAATATATATGCGCAGCGAACTAATACTTTTTTTCTTTTCACAATCAAACGGAAAATTAAAAAAAAGTCGTTATCACAAAAGTGGATTTTACGACTGTATTTATTTTTATTTAATTTTAGATACACAATTTTGACTTAAAACTCAAAATAAAATTGAATTTTAATTTTAATTTTAAATTAAAGCAAAAATGGTGGAAAACTCATGACTCAATATTATAGAAAATCAACACTCTACTGTCTCATACCAAAATCTAAACTCAACTAAAAAATTCGGGTGCCACCTAAAGTTCCAGAATCATTTTTCTTGTTGGTGCTCTCCCGTTTGATTTTTGTGCGCCTGAATTGTTTACTCTTTTACACCGCGCATCCTCAATCACAACAAAACGAGAGAACACAACAAAAAAAATATTTTTATACACTTTCGCCGGTAGCAACGCATGCACAAAGGGCACACATCAGTCTCGCTCTCAATACTACTCGACGTATATACAATGCCATAGGGTGGGTAAGAAAAACATACAATATAAAATTATATCTATTTCCATTTTAACAAACGATATTATTAGTAGTACTATTATAGTACAGATGGTAATGCCGTCACTAAAGATCATCATTCATTCAATTACCATTGAACCAAAAAACGTAAGTATAAAAAGTAAAGGAAAAATGTTTTGACATCTCAAGGTGTCGTAACAATGTCGTTAATGTAAATGTTCAAAAGGACCGAGACAAGAATGGATCCTTGCGGTATACCTCTTTCGAGACACATCACATCACTTTCTGTTTGATTAACAACTACAACCTGAGGACACGCTTTAAGATATGATCGGAACCACGACAAATGCATCGGCTCAAACTTCAGTCCTTGAGGTTCGAAGGCCAATATTTCATGGCTTACCGAATCAAACACTTTTAGTAAATCCAAAAATAAGCACGGTACAATCAGTTCCAGGTCAACAGTTTCCGAAATGAAACTTGTTAACTCAAGGCATGCTGCTTGTGTACGCCATCAAAAAATTGCATTAACCGGGTATTCACTATTCTTTCGAATACATTTGAGACTGAGCCTAAAATAGATATGGGTCTACTGTTGGTTAGCTCCAGTGCATCCCCGCCCTTTAATACAGGCACAATTCTTGCCATTTTTAGTTTTTCCGGAAACTTGCCTTCAAGCAACGAATTTTTAATCAAGCTACTTAGTGCTCTCTTTAATTTTTCTTGAAAAAATTGAAGAAACTTGCCTGATATGCAATCCCGCCCCGTGGTTGCAGCTGTTTTCAAACAATTAATGACTCGACTAAGTTCTTCCTCACTCACATTGGTTATATCAAATTTAAAATCCATATGATATGCTGGCATAATCACAACTACATTTGGCCACGGAAAATTGCATGCATATAAGAAACAAGCATTGAATACATGGACAACTTTTCTTGGGTCCTCGCTAACTGTGCCACGTTTTACGTTTCTTACTATAAATGGCCAACTTTAATAGATATAAAAATTGTTTGGAACTTCCAAAAATCAAAAAATCCAAAAAACTTCCAAAAATCTGTTTTAGCTTTCCGTACTCTGTTACAATCGAGGATTTTATTATATTGAAATTAACTCTTAAAGGTTCACACTCAGGGTATTTTACAGTTAGTTTAAATAATTGTTCCCTAGTTTTGATATCCCGGTATAAATCTAAGGTCCTCCACGGTTGTTTCAGACCCACACGTCAAGTGTCACGCTTATATTGCATGCAACGCTTTACGACATTCTTGAGCTCGCTTACCAGATTGTCCAGAGTTTTGACGGTTTCTGTTTTTTGCCGAAAACGACTTTTCGCTTATCCAAGTTATGAAAAACCAAACAATTGAATTGGTTTTAACTGTATGTCTGCGACTTTTATTTCAATTCTTTGAAAAAAATAAATTTTTATCCTTTTGTTATATCCCAACTGGATTTATTGTTAATTTTGAAAAATTAATTTTCCAAATAAGCGACGAAGCAAATTTTAATGAAATGATGACCAAAATCTAAAAGTTGACCAATCCTGACCTAATGATTACACATCGAAATTGGAGGAAAACCTTAGAAATATTTTTTTTTGATTTTCATTATCGATTCGCCGTTTAATCGTAGTTGACCAAACAAAACCGTTGGTTGAGGTGCTAAAATGGCGGAGTATCATTTACAAGTTGTATAACCGTTAGTATTTGTGAGGAAAACTTTAAGTACTTATAACTCTATATACAGAGTCTTTCAATAAGGACGCTCGATTATTAAATTTAAATAAAACAAGTTGTGTGAGTGAGATATCCAAATACTTGGATATCTCACTCACCCAATTTTCGATGTCTTTGTCACATAAATACTGCTGAATTTGCTGCGTGGCATTCTTGCTGTTGACTTTAAGAGCATCAATTGTTTGCGGTTTATTCGCATAGTCCTACGATTTAAGGTAGCCCATCAAATCGCTCGTGCAGAATGTCATCGTGACATGTGGCGTTTGGCACGTAGCGCTATACTGTTGGAACCACATATCGTCGCTATCAATACAATCCAGCTTGGAACACAAGAAGTTGCTTAACATCGATTTGTTACGCTCTCCGTTGAAACTTATGACAATGTTAGTTTCTTTTTGTAAGAAGTACGGACTGATGACACCGCCGGAGCAAAATTCGTACCAACCAGTGACTTTTTGGGATGCAATTGGTGCTGGTGTATCTCGTGTGGATTGGTTTCGCCCCAAATCTGGCAGTTTTGCGTGCTCAAGTTTTCATTCGTCCAAAATGGGGTCTCTTCGCCAAGGACGAGATTTTTGCGAAATTTTGGTAATCTTCTAAATGATCCAGAACTCAGTCAGGGAATACACGGCGCTGTCTATGGTCGGTTACCTTAATTTCTTGGATCAGTTAGATTTTTCACATGAGCAGACCCGCAAAATTCGCCAGGTTGAAGTCGCAGAAATGCCAATGGTTTTGGAACTACGAGCTATAGGCTGCATTGGGTTTTTATGTAATTTCTCACGCAAAGTAGTAATGTTTTCATCAGACCTTGCGATTCGGTGATGTACCGGTATATTCTGGTTGTTTATCGAACCAGTTGGCTCGAATTTGGTTACCAAATGTAGAATAGTCGATGCGGTAGCGGAGTTGTGTTGAAGATAACAATCACTGATTTCAAAAATAAAATTTGATGATTCGTACAAGTTGTTTAGTGGTTTAAGATTCAAGGTGATTTGCTATACACTACTGAATAATGAACAACAATTTTGTCAGATGTTACTTTTACAACATGGCTGCTAGAAAACCTAACAAATTTTGAGCGGTCCTATTGAAAAACCCCTTGACATAACCGCTAACGATTGTACCCATTGATTGATTCGTAGAGTTCAAAATGACGTCAGTGTAATAGTTTTAATCCGTCGAAATACACGTTCGCTATTTTTAAAAATATTATTTGTATCGATATTCCCTGTTTTGTCTACTATTCAATTCAGCGAGTTAAATATTTTATGTTGAGATGCTTTCCAACTGCTTGTGTATAGTGATAAGGAGCTACATCATGATGCAGCCACAAATTTCTAAGTGATTGTAGAGACACGTGATCAAGTTATTCTTTTATTGATCAAACTTTGTAGTTCCCAATCAAATCGACCAGTCATTTGACCATCGGCTATTTCCGTCCATATATTCAATACAAACAATTGTTGGAAATAGCTACGCTGCACCTTTTGGATTTACACAGGCCCAATTTATACTACGAGTATTGAATATCCCTTCTTTTCTAAAACATGGTCAGCAGTTAAAAGGTTTTATGAACATTACACATAATAGGTCCAAATGATAAACGTTGAACCATCGTAGAGGGTCGTCTGTCACTATTTCAATTATACAAGTGACCATGGACTTCACCTCCGCTGTACGTTCGAGGTACGTTTTGTAAGACTCTGTAATTGGGAAACCTCCCCCGATTAGGGTATCATCACCAGTATTTCTTGCTGCATAAATTAGAAATAAACCACATGGCTTATTGACAAAAAAAATTATAAACGGTCGAGTAAGAATCAAGCTACTAATATGGATTACAAAGTGTTTTCTTTTTTTCAAAACCGCAGAAAGTGGAATAACTTTTGAACCTTCAACAATTCGATGTGAAAACTAATAGCCAAAACGTTTTAGTCAGGAATGAAACATATTTAGGATATAAGAAAAATATTCTTGGATTAAATGTTTAAAAACAACTGAAAAGCTTTATTACACATTCGCCGTGTATATCACTTAACGTTTAATTAATTTTTTATAATTTCAATTATCGAAAGTTTTCAAGAAATGCTCAAAAAATTACGAAACAGCAACGGTATTGGGCCAATACTTAGTGGCTAGATTTATTATAATCTTATAACTGGAAAATTTAATCTTTAAAAATATCAGACTATACGTTAAAAAAAATACTTTAGAACAAGAGAACCGAAAAATTTAGGAAAACTAAATTTATTTTAAAAGTAATCAGTTTTATGAAGAGCGGCAGTTCCCAGGTCATGATACTAAACATAATAATGGAGGGGTGTGATTGTTTCTTTCTTGACATTTCTTTTACGACAAAAATACATATCTCGAATACACCACACTTAATTTCTAAAGCAAAATCCAACAATATCAACCCTAGTTAAAAATTTCATCTTCATTTTAAAAAACAGAAAAAGATTCTATGAGGCCAAAAATCATTGCGATGTTTTATGTTATCCAAAAAGCTTAAGTCATTCCATCTGAGCTATAGAGAGGACACGGACATTTAGTCAAAAAACTCGAGGTCAAAAATTTTCATGAATACTACTAAAAGACAGTTTTTTTGTCTAAACCCGATATTTTAACTTTAAGTTTGAAAAATTAATATATAATTTAGAGAACATTCGATTTATTCAAAATTGAGATACTTTTCAAAATATTCAAGTTGACCGATGTTACTAAATTTATAAAAAAGCTTTACTATGAAGTTACTTTCCGCTCAATTATTTAGTCGGTGAAAGTATAGGGGACAAATTTTGAGACTTACCTTTGTATATATTTAGCTAAAACCGAAAAATCTTTACTGCTGTTACTTCCGTTGGACTGATTGCGGCCAAAATTCACTGAAATCTGCCAATTTTTGGAAAAGCCTTAAGTGTGAGATTCATCCCAATCAATCAATTAATCCGCCTGAACTGTACAGAGCCGCATTTTTAATGAAAAAATGTTTACTTGCCAAACAACGTGCTCAGAATTGTTTAGTGCACAGTCGATTTTTTCATAATCGAGATACTTTTCCAAATATTTCTGGGATAGTATATGGGCCGAAATTTTTAAATACCGTTAAATATATTTTGCAAAACCAGAGAAACCTCCTACAAATGCTGTCACTCCCTGTGGCCGAATTTCAGCCAAAGTTTACTGAAATCTGCCAATTTTTGGAAAAGGCTTAAGTGTGAAGTTCATAGAAATCATACATTTAATCCACCTGGGATGCATAGGCTCAAATTTTTGTTGAAACACAAGTTGTTTGTCATACAAACTGTTTTGGACCGAAATCGTTGCAAATTTAATGTAGTATTTTAGCGTGCATGACATCGGGAGCGAATATGTCACAAATTCCACATTGTGGTGAAAGCAAGCAATTTGCTAGCCGAAATCGTGACTACTCAATCAATTTTACCACAGAAATTTGTATTTCAAATTATAATTTTAATAAAAATTTTATTTATTTTTGCGATCGTTCAGAAAATTTTGCTGTTCATTTTTTAAAGCCGCAAATTTTATGAAAAATGTAATTTGGGATTCAAATTTCCTTGGTAAAATTGACTGGGTAAACAGGATTTCGGTTTGCAAATTTATAGCTTGCTATAACCGGGTTGAGTATCTACCCCATTATCGCACAGAATGTATTAAAACTACAACAATGTTAAAAATATTTATACTCGAGTGCCGAACTAGTAAGCGGGGCAAAAAACATTTCGCGAAATTTGATTGGTTTTGATTGCGGGAGCGGGTGTGATGCTTTTTATTTCCGATGTCATGTACGCAGCATTACTTCGTAATTGTATTTCTCATAAATTCTAAACTTTCAAAATATTTACAAAAAACGAAAAAGTTCCTATGGAAGCTACACTCCTATCGGACAAGCCATCTGGGCTGTAGAGAGGACACAGACATTTAGTATGCACGGAAGCACACACATTTTTAAAAAAAACTTTTTAGTGAAATATAAATCAGCAAAAATCTCAAGGCCAAAATTTTTCATGATTAAGAAAAATTTATTTTGTCAAACATCGATCTAGCTACTTTAAGTTTGGAAATTCGATTTGAACCTATATTATTGCAAATTTAATTTAGAAACTCTTACCATATGAGCTTCTAATTTTTTAGAAATAGTTTAAAAATTATGTCAATTATGAATAAACCGATCGTGCTGGTTTATTCATAATTAACATAATTTTCAAACTATTTCTAAAAAATGAAAAGCTCGTATGGAAAATGCCACTTCCAGTTGAAAGGTTTTAACTAAATATCACTGGCATCTATCCAAAAAACGAGGAAGCTCCAATGGGAGATTCACTCCTATCGGAAAAAGAACCGCCTGGGAGGTAGAGAGGGCACAGATATTTAGTCTGCACGGACCCACACACATACATACAGGTTTTTTTAAACCACTTTTTAACGAAATGATTTATCTTTTCTAGCAAAAATCGAGGTCGAAAATTTTCATGATACTTTATTTTAGAACATAAAAGAAGGTAAAATAATCGCATAGATTAGGTGTCGCAGTGCAAGATATTGGGTGTTTATACGCAGCTGGATTAAAAATTCTCATAATACATCAAACCTTTTAGCTGTTTCTGTTTATGTCCGCAAACCAAACCATTCATCAAATTTTATACAATTCCTCAATTGCCAGAACGGCTAATAGAATATTATGGTATACGACTAGTTTTGTAATACGAATCACGTTATATATACTTAACTATTGTATTGGAAGGAACACTAGGTTTGCTTTTGCATTAAATTGTAGAAACCATTTAATTACTTTTCCAAGTAAATTAAATTCCACATGTCTGGACGAAGTATGACAGATACCAATAATCAACAAAAAATTTCGAAGACTGGCAGATTTTTCAATTCCATGGTACGCAGCGATATTTTAGAAATCAAACTTTGACTTAATTGTTCAAAAAAAGAACTTCCTTGATTTTCATGCTCACTTCAAGCTGCAGTTTTTAGTGGTTAGAATACTGTAAAACAATATTCTAACCATACATATTGAATGCATAACATCTCGCAACTCATCGCTAAGTCTGTACTTGCTCACTCTGTTTGCACATCAACATCAACAGATGTACCATGGAAAATACACAACGAGCAAATAAGAATGAAACCAAAGAAAAAGGAACAAATATATTTGGAAAAATAATAATTTTTTCGCTCAAACAGTTCGTCTCCATCCACCAGCCGTGCAACAAGTAGCTGCTAATTTACAACGCCGCACACCACGATGCACGCGCACCGCTCCGCCATTAACTCATGACGGATAAATAATAAAGAATGTAATAAATAATTTTAATATGATTAATAAATAATATTTTAATAAACTAAAGTAGCGAAACGTTATAAGTTGAAGTCTATGTTCACGGGTCGAAAATGTTTTCAAAGCTAAAAATATTTTTTGTCTTTTAAAACCGAAACTAGAAATTTTATAAATTAAATTCTAAAATTAAGATTAATTTGTAGAAAATGATTGTTAATGTATGATGAACTATAAAAGATGACCGATTCTACAATTTAAATATCAAGCCACCCCTATCGTACAATAATGCAATATTTATACTTTTAAAACTAAAACCAGCTTGAACTTTTCTTTGAACTGTTTTTAATAAAAAATATTCCAAATAATATGCTGCAATTTTATTATTGCATAACTCTAGTTAAACAAAACAAAGAATACAATAAATTACTCGATTTATATTGCAGCCGTCGCTTCGAAATAGTATGAAGCAAATATAAATCACAAATAAGTTAGTGCTGTTCTTGGTTTTGATTATGAACGCAGTAAAATGCTTCCGAGAATTTCAAATTTAATTAATTTTTCATATAAAAATATCATAAATGTCATGAACGTTTTTCTGTACAAATCTAGGAATCAGCTTATTACCCTCCTATTCGCTCTCTCGTACGACGGTAGGATAAAATAATATAGAAATATCTAACGTATCTACTCGCTCTTACCCTGAAATTTAAGCATCTTATTTTAGGATGGAGTGTTATTCACTTGCTGACTATAGGTATACCTATAAGGTATACTCATACATGATAAGAAAACATGAAATTTAAATTTTTATTCCGGTAAATAACATGCGGGAATAAATACAGTCGTGTATGCGGATGAAGCAAAATCTGGTAAATAATCCCACACATAATGTGCAAACATCAAAGACATTTTATTAATTCTGGATTTTTTTTTCACTAAATCTAACTAGACGCTGTTATTTTTGTTTTGGTTGATAAACTCGCAGTTACAATTTTTTTCCATACCATCGCCATAACTACCCTGATTTTAAAAAAAATACATGTTTTTAGTGCTCTATAATTTAATCATGAAAAAAACCACAAAAAACTTAAATGTATACGTAAAACAAAATGTTGTTACTGTTGTGGAGCGGATATACCTAATATATTGGGTGCCTCAAAGAAAACTGTCCACAGTAATTTTATATAAGTGTAAGTTTTTTTTCCGCTAACAGGTACGAGATAATGATTACTGAAGTTATGTCAAATTTTGAGTTGTCCCGTTTTCATCGGGACACCTTGTGTAGGAATACTGTTTATATAACATAATATTTTGTTAAGAATTTATATTTGTACGAAATATAAAGAGAATGTTGCGGCTTTGGTAAATATAAATATATATTCAACCGAAGGCTAAATGTAAATAATTAACAAAATCTGGTTATGTTGTGAAAATCAATATTTTATGTGTGCAGATATGAATATTTTGTGTTTTTGTAATTTTTGAGAATTAACTTAATATCCTGCATTCTTAAAATTGTTGAGTAAGTATGATGCTACTATAAAACTGTGCATAAACATATGTATGTATTTTAATAAAGTTCAATTTTCCAAAATCGATTTTAGTATTGCATGTTTAGCAATTTTAATTTAGTTTGAGCAATAAAGCAAATAATCTTACTGAATACTTCGACTGAAACTGAGTATATTTATGTCACTCCTAAATAGGGAGCATATTTAAGTAACTCCTACAAATGTAGAAAATGGAATAATTTCCATAAAGTGTTGCCAATTAATCGCGTTAGAAAAGTTTAATCCAAAAAATTTGTACAGGGTTTGCACTCCAAACTCCCTTTTTTGAAAATCAAATACATCCTTTCGCAATTCAATTCATCCAGTAAAATCTTTTTTGAAATGTTAGTTATGTTTGAAGTATGTGATATTAATACTTGTTGAATTTTAACAATAACATTTTCACATATCAATTTGTCTTTGTGAAAATGGCGATTTTTTTTTCTCCGGAGCGAAAATTTTCATTTTAGTTAAAAGCAATTTAAAACTTCAAGAATAAAGAAAACCAGAAAACGTTAGAGTCGTCATAAAACATTTCAAACAGTCCAGTAGTTCAGCGACTTCGTCGGCACACATCTATACACTGAGGTAAAAAAACATTTTAATAAAAAGTTTTGGAGATAGCAGATCAATTAGTAAATCCGCTGAAATCGCTGGAATTAACAAAAATTCGACAAAATGTATTATAAATCAATATCACAAAAATGGTGATGTGCTTGTAGAAAAAATCGCAGTGGGAAGAAAAAGTGAAATTGAATGATGCTTTGAATAACATCGATGAATTACTTTATTAAACATTCGTGAGAAAATTTTAGAATCTGTACGCGATCAATTAAGCATAAGATCAATCAGGAATGGCTTGAAGTTGATTATTGAAATGCGCCACGAGTAATCGAGGAGTATATTTATTGATGTATCGAGATTCAACAACCACATTTAGCGAACAGACAAGTGTTCACAAATTAATACACTGGCTTATGTGATTGTCCCAAAGGTTACAGAGGACGCAATTTTTCCTTGATAGCCGCAATTCAGTAAACTCAAATAATTATTGTGGATTTTTACGAAGATTATTTGAATAATTGGAGGTAACTAATATTGAAAAAGCTTGTTTAATTTTAGGCAACGTTAGACTCCACAAAATGGAGGAGGAGGTGCGTGACCTAGTTGGACATACCTAATTTTTTCAGCCACCATATTTGTAACCATTTTGATTTTTTTTTTTCAAAAACAAAATGTCTTGCAAGAATTTTGTTAAACGATCCTGCGAATAGTGTATACATTTCAAAGTCATAATTTAACAATATGTTGAAACTGTTACCTCCACAGATTATATACTCATATGTGTGAGTAAGACATTTCATTGGTCAGGAACCACAAGTCAAATATAATCGAAACGCGAAACGTATTCGTTTCGTTAAAAATAGAGCAAATCAACTGCCTAATGCTTAAAAATTTCGACAGATTTGTTGAATCGGATAAGTTCTGCGCTGCCATGGCTGTCTACCGTAAATAATATTAGAAGTGGTACTTCTATCAAAGTTCTGCAGATTTTTTATTCCCAATAGTTTGTTGTCGCATTTTGAGATGTGCAAGGTATTTTATTCAACGAATATTTTGAGAAAAAAAGAGCATTCAGAGCGAATAGTTCATGGCGTTATTGGTGTATTTGATGAAAGAAGTTCACCAAAATAATGCACCGTGTCACAAGTCGTTGGTTACGATGAAAAATTTGAATAAATTGCGATTACAATCGAAATTTGCGTTAAAATGTTAGTAAAGCGTTGGAATGAATATATCGCTCTTAGAGGAAACTGTGTGGATGAATTATCACAAATTTTGCGAAAATACAAGTTACTTATAGAATTTCCGCTATCTTAATTTGAGTGTGAGTTCTGATATATTCTACGAATTTGAGCAAAGAGTATTAGTCTGATATGAATCCTACTATTAAAAGGTAATGACTATTTGAATTTTTTAACAGTTTATGTGTTTTGTTTGCTAATTTATGTTTCGCTGATAGTGAATACTCCCCCAATTTGAATAAATGTAACACGGGAATCTTATCTGTCAAGTTGAAAGATATAAACATTTTACTGCTTAAGGATTACAAAGGTGATCAGATTTGTATAATTCGATAACTTCCAGAATTGTATGCTATCTACTGCGGGAGTAAGAGGACTCGCTGATCATAGGAATAAACGCTTTAAAATTGAGTGATATTACACGAATTTGAGCAATGAATTAAATGGCGAAAATTAGTCTGGTCGGGTACTGCTATTAAAAAGTCTGTCAACTTGAATTATAATTTTGAGAATAATAAAAAAATTTAAATTTGTAAAATAAATTAAAATATTAAATTTAATAATACAACTATTAAAATTATTAAAATTATTAAAATTATTAAAATTATTAAAATTATTATAATTATTATAATTATTGAAATTATTAAAATTATTAAAATTATTAAAATTATTAAAATTATTAAAATTATTAAAATTATTAAAATTATTAAAATTATTAAAATTATTAAAATTATTAAAATTATTAAAATTATTAAAATTATTAAAATTATTAAAATTATTAAAATTATTAAAATTATTAAAATTATTAAAATTATTAAAATTATTAAAATTATTAAAATTATTAAAATTACTAAAACTGTCAAAATTATTAAAACTATTGAAAATGTTAAAATTATTAAAATTATAAAAATTAATAAAACTGTGAAAATCATTATAACTATTGAAACTGTTAAAATGATTAAAATGATTAAAATTAATAAAAATATTAAAATTATTAAAACTAATAAAATTAATAAAAATATTAAAACTATTAAAATTATTAAAATTATTCAAATTATTGAAATTATTATAATTATTCAAATTATAAAAATTATTAAAACTAATAAAATTATTAAAATTGTTAAGATTATTAAAGTTATTCAAATTATTAAAATTATTAAAATTAATAATATTATTAAATATATTATAATTACTGAAACTATTAAAATTATTAAAATTATTAAAATTATTGAAACTATTAAAATTATTAAAATTAGTAATATTACTAAAATTATTATAATTATTAAAATTATTAAAATTATTAAAATTATCAAAATGTTTTAAATTATTAAAATTATTAAAATAATTAAAATTAATAAAATTATTAAAATTATTAAAATTATTAAAATTATTAAAATTATTAAAATTATTAAAATTATTAAAATTATTAAAATTATTAAAATTATTAAAATTATTAAAATTATTAAAATTATTAAAATTATTAAAATTATTTAAATTATTAAAATTATTAAAATTAAAATTATTTAAATTATTAAAAATGAGGGAACAATGAGTGGTGATGAACTTGACATGCGGCGACATATTAGAAACAGACCCAAGATAGGTGGAATTTGGAGCGCACGGACGAGACTGAGTTTTTGTGCCCATATTGCGGGACTGGACTTCTTGTGCTGAATGAAAATAAAAACGCCTATTATTAATATTATTAAAATTACTAAACTTATTAAAGTTAATAAAATTATTAAATCTGTAAAAAGCATTTGAATTATTAAAATTATTAAAATTAATAAAATTATTAAAATTATTAAAATTAATAAAATTATTAAAATTTGTTAAAATTGTTAAAATTATTAAAATTAATAAAATTATTCAAATTATTCAAGTTATTCAAATTATTAAAATTATTAAAATTATTAAAATTATTAAAATTATTAAAATTATTAAAATTATTATAATTATTAAAATTATTAAAATTATTAATAATTTTAAAATTATTAAAATTATTAAAACATTTAAAATTATTAAAATTATTAAATCTGTAAAAACTATTTGATAATTAAAATTATTAAAATTAATAAAATTAATAAAAATATTAAAATTAATAAAATTATTAAAATTATTAAAATTATTAAAATTATTCAAATTGTTAAAATTATTCAAATTATTAAAACTATAAAAATTATTAAAATTGTTAAAACTATTAAAATTATTAACATTTGTTAAAATTGTTAAAATTATTAAAATTAATAAAATTATTAAATTTGTTAAAATCGTTAAAATTGTTCAAATTATTCAAATTATTCAAATTATTAAAATTATTAAAATTATTAAAATTATTAAAATTATTAAAATTATTAAAATTATTAAAATTGTTACAATTATTAAAATTATTAAAATTATTAAAATTATTAAAATTATTAAAATTATTAAAATTATTAAAATTATTAAAATTATTAAAATTATTAAAATTATTAAAATTATTAAAATTATTAAAATTATTAAAATTATTAAAATTATTAAAATTATTAAAATTATTAAAATTATTAAAATTATTAAATTGTTAAAATTATTAAAATTATTAAAATTATAAAATTATTAAAATTATTAAAATTATTAAAATTATTAAAATTATTCAAATTGTTAAAATTATTCAAATTATTAAAACTATAAAAATTATTAAAATTATTAAAACATTTAAAATTATTAAAATTATTAAATCTGTAAAAACTATTTGATAATTAAAATTATTAAAATTAATAAAATTAATAAAAATATTAAAATTAATAAAATTATTAAAATTATTAAAATTATTAAAATTATTAAAATTATTCAAATTGTTAAAATTATTCAAATTATTAAAATTATTAAAATTAATAAATTATTAATATAATTCAAATTATTAAAATTATTTAAATTATTAAAATTATTAAAATTATTAAATTTATTAAAATTATCAACATTATTTAAATTATTAAAATTATTAGAATTATTAAAATTATTAAAATTATTAAAATTATTAAAATTATTAAAATTATTCAAATTGTTAAAATTATTCAAATTATTAAAACTATAAAAATTATTAAAATTGTTAAAACTATTAAAATTATTAACATTTGTTAAAATTGTTAAATTATTAAAATTAATAAAATTATTAAATTTGTTAAAATCGTTAAAATTGTTCAAATTATTCAAATTATTCAAATTATTAAAATTATTAAAATTATTAAAATTATTAAAATTATTAAAATTGTTACAATTATTAAAATTATTAAAATTATTAAAATTATTAAAATTATTAAAATTATTAAAATTATTAAAATTATTAAAATTATTAAAATTATTAAAATTATTCAAATTGTTAAAATTATTCAAATTATTAAAACTATTAAAATTATTAAAATTATTAAAATTATTAAAATTATTAAAATTATTAAAATTATTAAAATCATTAAAATCATTAAAATTAAAAAAATTATTAAATTGTTAAATTTATTAAAATTATTAAAATTATTAAAATTATTAAAATTATTAAAATCATTAAAATCATTAAAATTAAAAAATTATTAAATTGTTAAATTTATTAAAATTATTAAAATTATTAAAATTAATAAAATTATTAAAATTATTAAAAATATAAATTTATTAAAATCATTAAAATCATTAAAATTATTAAAACTATTAAAATTATTAACATTTGTTAAAATTGTTAAAATTATTAAAATTAATAAAATTATTAAATTTGTTAAAATTATTAAAATTATTAAAACTATTAAAATTATTTAAATTATTAAAATTATTAAAATTATTAAAATTATTAAATTTATTAAAATTATCAACATTATTTAAATTATTAAAATTATTAGAATTATTAAAATTATTAAAATTATTAAAATTATTCAAATTATTCAAATTATTAAAATTATTAAAATTATTAAAATTATTAAAATTATTAAAATTATTAAAATTATTAAAATTAATAAATTATTAATATAATTCAAATTATTAAAATTATTTAAATTATTAAAATTATTAAAATTATTAAATTTATTAAAATTATCAACATTATTTAAATTATTAAAATTATTAGAATTATTAAAATTATTAAAATTATTAAAATTATTAAAATTATTAAAATTATTAAAATTATTAAAATTATTAAAATTATTAAAATTATTAAAATTATTAAAATTATTAAAATTATTAAAACTATTAATTATTAAAATTATTAAAATTATTAAAATTATTAAAATTATTAAAATTATTAAAATTATTAAAATCATTAAAATCATTAAAATTAAAAAAATTATTAAATTGTTAAATTTATTAAAATTATTAAAATTATTAAAATTATTAAAATTATTAAAATTATTAAAAATATAAATTTATTAAAATCATTAAAATCATTAAAATTATTAAAATTATTAAAATTGTTAAATTTATTAAAATTATTAAAATTATTAAAAATATAAATTTATTAAAATTATATAAATTATTAATATTATTAAAATTATTAAAATTATTAAAATTTTTAAAATTATTAAAATTATTAAAATTATTAAAATTATTAAAATTATTAAAATTATTAAAATTATTAAATTTATTTAAATTATTAATATTATTAAAATTATTAAAATTATAAAAATTATTAAAATTATTAAAATTATTAAAATTATTAAAATTATTAAAATTATTAAAATTATTAAAATTATTAAAATTATTAAAATTATTAAAATTATTAAAATTATTATAATTATTAAAATTATTAAAATTATTAATAATTTTAAAATTATTAAAATTATTAAACATTTAAAATTATTAAAATTATTAAATCTGTAAAAACTATTTGATAATTAAAATTATTAAAATTAATAAAATTAATAAAAATATTAAAATTAATAAAATTATTAAAATTATTAAAACTATTAAAATTATTCAAATTGTTAAAATTATTCAAATTATTAAAACTATAAAAATTATTAAAATTGTTAAAACTATTAAAATTATTAACATTTGTTAAAATTGTTAAAATTATTAAAATTAATAAAATTATTAAATTTGTTAAAATCGTTAAAATTGTTCAAATTATTCAAATTATTCAAATTATTAAAATTATTATAATTATTAAAATTATTAAAATTATTAAAATTATTAAAATTATTAAAATTATTAAAATTATTAAAATTGTTACAATTATTAAAATTATTAAAATTATTAAAATTATTAAAATTATTAAAATTATTAAAATTATTAAAATTATTAAAATTATTAAAATTATTAAAATTATTAAAATTATTAAAATTATTAAAATTATTAAAATTATTAAAATTATTAAATTCATTAAAATTATTAAAATTATTAAAATTATTAAAATTAATAAATTATTAATATTATTCAAATTATTAAAATTATTTAAATTATTAAAATTATTAAAATTATTAAATTTATTAAAATTATCAACATTATTTAAATTATTAAAATTATTAGAATTATTAAAATTATTAAAATTATTAAAATTTTTAAAATTATTAAAATTATTAAAATTATTAAAATTATTAAAATTATTAAAATTATTAAAATTATTAAAATTATTAAAATTATTAAAACTATTAAAATTATTAAAATTATTAAAATTATTAAAATTATTAAAATTATTAAAATTATAAAAATTATAAAAATTATTAAAATTATTAAAATTATTAAATTATTAAAATTATTAAAATTATTAAAATTATTAAAATTATTAAAATTATTAAAACTATTAAAATTATTTAAATTATTAAAATTATTAAAATTATTAAAATTATTAAATTTATTAAAATTATCAACATTATTTAAATTATTAAAATTATTAGAATTATTAAAATTATTAAAATTATTAAAATTATTAAAATTATTAAAATTAAAAAAATTATTAAATTGTTAAATTTATTAAAATTATTAAAATTATTAAAATTATTAAAATTATTAAAATTATTAAAATTATTAAAATTATTAAAATTATTAAAATTATTAAAATTATTAAAATTATTAAAATTATTAAAATTATTAAAATTATTAAAATTATTATAATTATTAAAATTATTAAAATTATTAATAATTTTAAAATTATTAAAATTATTAAAACATTTAAAATTATTAAAATTATTAAATCTGTAAAAACTATTTGATAATTAAAATTATTAAAATTAATAAAATTAATAAAAATATTAAAATTAATAAAATTATTAAAATTATTAAAACTATTAAAATTATTCAAATTGTTAAAATTATTCAAATTATTAAAACTATAAAAATTATTAAAATTGTTAAAACTATTAAAATTATTAACATTTGTTAAAATTGTTAAAATTATTAAAATTATTAAAATTATTAAAATTATTAAAATTATTAAAATTATTAAAATTATTAAAATTATTAAAATTATTAAAATTATTAAATTCATTAAAATTATTAAAATTATTAAAATTAATAAATTATTAATATTATTCAAATTATTAAAATTATTTAAATTATTAAAATTATTAAAATTATTAAATTTGTTAAAATCGTTAAAATTGTTCAAATTATTCAAATTATTCAAATTATTAAAATTATTAAAATTATTAAAATTATTAAAATTATTAAAATTATTAAAATTATTAAAATTATTAAAATTGTTACAATTATTAAAATTATTAAAATTATTAAAATTATTAAAATTATTAAAATTATTAAAATTATTAAAATTATTAAAATTATTAAAATTATTAAAATTATTAAAATTATTAAAATTATTAAAATTATTAAAATTATTAAAATTATTAAAATTATTAAAATTATTAAATTCATTAAAATTATTAAAATTATTAAAATTAATAAATTATTAATATTATTCAAATTATTAAAATTATTTAAATTATTAAAATTATTAAAATTATTAAATTTATTAAAATTATCAACATTATTTAAATTATTAAAATTATTAGAATTATTAAAATTATTAAAATTATTAAAATTATTAAAATTATTAAAATTATTAAAATTATTAAAATTATTAAAATTATTAAAATTATTAAAATTATTAAAATTATTAAAATTATTAAAATTATTAAAATTATTAAAACTATTAAAATTATTAAAATTATTAAAATTATTAAAATTATTAAAATTATTAAAATTATTAAAATTATTAAAATTATTAAAATTATTAAAATCATTAAAATTAAAAAAATTATTAAATTGTTAAATTTATTAAAATTATTAAAATTATTAAAATTATTAAATTTATTAAAATTATTAAAATTATAAAAATTATTAAAATTATTAAAATTATTAAAATTATTAAAATTATTAAAATTATTAAAATTATTAAAATCATTAAAATTATTAAAATTATTTCAATTATTAAAATTATTAAAATTATTTCAATTATTAAAATTATTAAAATTATTAAAATTATTAAAATTATTAAAATTATTAAAATTATTAAAATTATTAAAATTATTAAAATTATTAAAATTATTAAAATTATTAAAATTATTAAAATTATTAAAATTATTAAAATTATTAAAATTATTAAAATTATTAAAATTATTAAAATTATTAAAATTATTAAAATTATTAAAATTATTAAAATTATTAAAATTATTAAAATTATTAAAATTATTAAAATTATTAAAATTATTAAAATTATTAATATTAATAAAATCATTAAAATTATTAAAATTATTTCAATTATTAAAATTATTTCAATTATTAAAATTATTAAAATTATTAAAATTATTAAAATTATTAAAATTATTAAAATTATTAAAATTATTAAAAATGATGGAACAATGAGTGGTGATGTACTTGACATGCGGCGGCATATTAGAAACAGACCCAAGAAAGGTGGAATTTGGAGCGCACGGACGAGACCGAGGTTTTGTGGATGAAAATAAAAGTAATGTACATATTCAGTTGTTTTCTCACTCTCAATAAAAGCATGAAGGAATTTTGGGAAAAACGGGATTGGCTCGAAAAGATAGTGCATAACGCTAGAAAGAGGTGATTGTTGACAGGTATTTTAATGGGAGCCCATATAATCTAAATGGCTTGCGGGACTTTGACTGCTTGTGCTGAATGAAAATCAAAACGCCTTTATTAATATTATTCAAATTACTAAACTTATTAAAGTTATTAAAATAATTAAAACTGTTAAAATTATTAAAATTATTAAAATTATTAAAATTATAAATATTATTTAAATTATTAAAATTACTTAAATTATTAAAATTATTTAAACTATTAAAATTATTAATATTGTTAAAATTATTAAAATTAATAAAATTATTAAAATTTTTGAAACTGTTTAAATTATAAAAAATGATTAAAATTATTAAAACTACTTAAATTATTTAAATTATTAAAATTGTTAAAACTATTTAAATTATTAAAACTTTTAAAATTATTAAAATTGTTAAATTTATTCAAATTATTGAAATTATTCAATTTATTAAAATTATTAAAACTATTTAAATTATTAAAATTATTAAAATTATTAAAATTATTAAAATTATTAAAATTATTAAAATTATTAAAATTATTAAAACTATTTAAATTATTAAAATTATTAAAATTATAAAAATTATTAAAATTATTAAAATTATTAAAATTATTAAAAATGATGGAACAATGAGTGGTGATGTACTTGACATGCGGCGGCATATTAGAAACAGACGCAAGAAAGGTGGAATTTGGGGCGCACGGCCAAATTTTTCTTACAGTCAAACGAGAAAATTAGCAAATCGACCCTAGTCTCATTGAGAAACTCGATGATCGATTTTGCCCGCAGTTTATGTACACGGTTTTGAACCATAAGTTGATTTATTTAGCAATATCCCTCTCGGCCTTAATTTCCTGTTTAAACTTTAAACACACGTGGAACACATATCTGTGCTTAGGGTTTTGAAACCTGAATTGAATTGCTTACAGAAAATCATCTGAAAATAACTTTCTCTGGCCTGCATTTCCTGATTTCGCAATTGACAACTGCGATAGTAAGTACTGTCGTTTTGAAGTGGTTCCTCGACAATAATGCAGCTCGATTATTTTGAACGACTTAATAAAATTCTCAACGGCTTTTCGCTTTTTTTCAAATGTCTTACTACATCTATCACCTCCTCGTCTTTCTGTTGGTATGGCTCCGCTAATGGAATGTTGTTTACAAATTGTATGAACTCGGAATCGGTCAATGTTTATCACTTTCAAAAATACATTTTGACATACTGCCAGTGAACTGGTGATTCGCGATCGTATGTAATGCTTAATAGTAACCAATTTTCGGGGTCCATTTTTCACGCGATCGGTTCGTTTTGGCGATTCAATTGAGCAGTATTGCAAAATAAAAGCATCTTGAGTGATTTTGCTTTTATTTTTATAAAACGAGTTCGTGAAATTTAGTGCATCACCGCTTTTAAGTAAACGGCACTGGAAACTGTTGCCGTTATGGTTGCATTTAACCATTTTGGCAAGCTTCGTAGCTGAATATCTAAAAATATTTTCTATTAGCTTTAACAAATTTTCAAAATCATACTGAACTGAACCTTCTGACTCTAGCACTTTCACGCTTTTAAGACATTTTATTACAGATTTTTTCTACTGTGTTGGGGTTGTGTTAATGTTGGCGTTTCTTGACAATCCATTTTGTCAATGCGCTATATTAAATCCTCACTAATTATAAATTACAAAAAAAGGAAATTTACTTACCACGGTTCGATTTGAAATATAATTATTCACAACTAATTTTCCTGAACAAATTTTTTGACGTTTCACATTTTTAGCGCCTAAAATTAATAAAATCGTTTTGCAACCAACCCTTTATTTTGATTCTCATTTTGAAAGTGGATACGATTGGTTTGACAAGATTATCTTGAATAATTTGATTTTCTTGTACGAAAGGAACATAACCTCATAATATTTTTTTTTTAAATTATGGAAAAGACACTGTTTCGCTTCTAAGCTACACATGTGATATAA
Organism: Nephrotoma guestfalica; assembly: GCA_963691935.1. Lineage (NCBI taxonomy): Eukaryota > Metazoa > Arthropoda > Insecta > Diptera > Tipulidae > Nephrotoma > Nephrotoma guestfalica. The sequence continues at coordinate 74,499,759 of OY829914.1, read as the reverse complement.
TGTGTTTATTAAGTCTTAGTGTGTTTCGCCAAGTGCCTATGGCACATAGTGTTAAAAGTAACCGTTGAGCAATTTAAAATAAATATTGAACGTGCTATTGATGCAATACAGCCAAATGCATGTGAACAAGTGATGATAAATTGGGCTGACAAAATGCAGCACGCACGGAGAAGTCGTGGTAGTCATTTGAATGATGTTATTCTCCATACATAATGGCATAATTTAACCTTTTTTGTATTATAAGAGCCAAGTAATGTTAAATCCTTTAGCTTATAGAGAGAATTCTACCCATTACATCCAAACTTAACTTTATTGTAAATCACATGCAATTATATTAAATCACAGGATATCTAAAAAAAATTCATAAACGTAACATATTTAACTTCTTGGTACAGCACCAATACAAAATGTAGTAAATATTTTAATTCGCATCCCAATTTATGTATATATTGAAGGCTGTTTTAATGTGTTGCCCTAAATATGGCACTAAATATTTAGAAGTGTATAAAACCATAAAAGATATATTTACGTATAGTTTAGTTTTAATAATAAAACAAAAAGTTATAATTGACCATTTGTGCCATACGTTTTTATTCTCAATAATTTTTGTCCATAATTCAACATATGCATCCATTATGTACCATCTATCGAAAAGCTTTGTATCTACACATAAAGTAAATTCATTTAGATTAGCTGGCTGTATAATAACGATGTGTGTGTATATTATTTTCTGGTTGTTATATGATCATAGATATATCTATATACAAGTCGTATAAGGCTACATATAGACCAGCATCAGCAACATAATATGAAAGTACAACATATTTTCCCAAAACTCAATAAGCTTTTTTGTCTTGATTCATTTTTCTGGTTATCTACATATTTCCATATTATTCTGACTGGGGGTATTATAGGTTATGATTTTCGTTTGAATATTATTTTATGGAATCTGTGTACCATAATGAGAGTTGGAAAATGGATAAAACCTAATATTCTGTTATACCAAACAATTTTTTTGGGGGGTTAAATTATGTAACAAGAGAATTATGTATATGCATCGAATGGAAAATGATAGTTTGGGTAATGGGATATAGCAGGTTTATTTGATTTGAATTTGTGTACAGGGTGATCATATATCACCAAAATTTATATAGAGTAAAGTCTGGGTGAAGGATTAATATGTGTATAGCACCCAGTACACTAAACATTTCTATATGCATATGCAACCTTTTAAAACTAGCTATCGACAAAATATTTTTTTTTGAATCTAGTTCTATAGTAACTGTACAAAACCTTGTATCTATATACAGAAGAAGTGGTTGTTGTTGTGTTATATTGTTCATATCAAAATCATATCAAAATAAAAATTGTTGGTACATATTCAATCAGGGAATATATAGATACTCTGGCTTACTAGTGGTAGATCACAAACTATTTAAATTAAAGCTTAACCTATAAAATATTTTTTGTAGTTTTTTTTTATTTATTATTATTACAACTTTTAGTATTTTACCATGTCAATAAATCATAAATTTTATTGTTATTTCTCTCTACACTTAGACAATAGAAATCGGAAGTATTATTATGTGTACATGGTGAGTGTTGGTTACATTTTTTGCTGTAGAGTACAGCATTATGACACTTTTTAATTCAGTACCATGTATCCTTGTTGTATTAAAGTATGATAAAACTATCAAACCAAAGTTTTTACTCCATTTATTTATTTTATATTCAAAAGAAATAATAAAATGCGAACTGGACTAAAGGGTAGTGTATGCGACTGAATAGTTTGGACGAAGAGATTTATTGAAATCGATCGTAAATATAAAATGTATATGTACGTAGAGTACGAACCATTACACACTGTGGTAGTCCGTGATGTGTGATTTTTATGTCATTTATGTATGTTTGAATTTGATTACATACTACTCGTAGCACTGAAGTTGGTACTGTGGGTCAATGTGACAAGATAATTAAACTACGTCGGCAATTATATTTTTTATTTTTTATATTGAAAATATCCGAACACACAATCAATTCGCATTGCGGCCTAATTCCAGGTTAGTTGATTACACTGTTATTATTATTGCTAGATCACATCGGCCTATGGCGGTTTCATCAAATTCGTTGTCGCAACAAATACATGATATACCGAAATTTGTAAACTTGATAAAATACTCTGAATCTTATTTAAGTTTAATGTTGATTGACGGTATGCCAGTTTACCCAAAAAATTCATAAAAAACTTTCACGACGAAAGTTATCTGAGATGCTAGAAATGTTATAATGGGGGAAAAATTCAATCCTTTCACTATTATAGATTTAATGTAAATTTGCATTATGCCAAAATGCTCGAAATTTAAAGTGTACCATTCAAATTCGATTTATGCACTGTTTTTCTTGAAGTGCATAAACAAATTACAGCTCGTTTATCTCTTTTCGAAGGCTGGTATGCGAGAAACTTAAGTTACCAAAGAGGGAATTCGAATGCAAATTTAGACAAGCCGGCTTCGTATGGTAAAGTATTCTGGAGGATCATGATACTCTTCCGGATCAATAATCAATACCATATCTAAACGGATTCGCTAGAAATTTACGGGTTCAGACAATTTGTTTCTAAAACTGACGCTTTTGCACGTTTTTCTGTTTAACTTTTGCTATTCATTGTAGTGCTGAAATATATAATATATGTTAAAGACGGCTAGTACAACTTATTCGGATTGCTTGTACTCGTATTTAAGTTTATGATACTTGAACTCTACAATGCGGTGCAAACATTTCAAAATTTTACTCAAGACATTTGCTACGGTGTAGATTTTGTTTTTGTGTATATCACATAATTTGTTCATCGTCTTTAAGGCGCTATGTGATCATTACCAGAGTGCGAAATTCATGGCCGACCCATCTTACGTGTCAGTACTATAGAGTGACATGGCTGTGCAATGTGCAGTAAGTCTCACGTTAATCAGATCTAAACGCGTGCTTCGACCCAAAAACAGATGGAAAGAATAAAAATAAACCAACAAACATTAGCCTGCTTACACGCAAAAACTGAATGACGATAAACTTAAGATAGCGAAATGGGAATTCACCACGAATTTTGGCAAGCACATCTCGTATTGTGAAGAAAATTTGGGAAATCGTGACGATCGTGTGGTGGTTATTGTGCTTTAAACGATTTAACTATTTCGGGTTAATACACCAAACCATACACTTACACGGATTCGGTTTAAATTTACGAGACCAGACAATTTTTCTAAGATCGACTTGCAAGAGATTACATGAATATATATATATATATAATTATGAATTGTTGGTTCATAAGTGTTTACTCGATTTTAATTTAATTGATTAACTATACGAAATTACACAAATAGTTACAATGTTTTATTCGGGTTTTTTCACTTACAATTTTGAGACTACAATTTTGCTGGTTTTTAGCATGAAGCAGAATTCATGCGTTCTGTGTGTATGTGTGTACAGCTATGACAGCAAAAGACATCTACCCAAAAATTACCAAAAGGTTTTACAATTTCGCTTTAATCTAGTACTACTTGTTTCCTTACTTAACATCTTATTATAAATTGTAATGGTTTTGATTTATAATTTTATGTTCTAAAAAAAAAGAAATCTTATATAATTTTATCTATCTTCTTGCTTCTAACATACTCCCACCCGTTAAGGAGTTAAAGTAGAACATGAATAATTCTCTTAACTAATTATTTTCCAATCCATTAAATAACTTAACTAATTAGTCTTATATATAGTGTACAAGAAAAATATGTATAGGTACAATTTTAACTGATTAAAGTTACTGTTTCTGATCTCCCGTTTGTTGTTCAGCGTCTTCGTTGGCGATTGCTTGTACATTTCGCCTGGTATTACGGAGTGATCGTATTTGCTCTGCATCTTGACTTGGGCCTAGTAATTTAATCAACTTCACTACCGGTCGTATCAATTCGTTATTATTGGTTCGTAATTTTACCACTCGTGTAGTCCCATCTTTCCCTGGATAGATCTCAATGATTCGACCCATTAGCCACTTGGTTGGGGGTAAATTGGTTTCTTTTATTAATACGACGTCGTCTTTGTAGAATATCATTCCATCTTGTTGCCATTTTACTCGTTGATTAAGAGTGCTTAAATAATCTTTGTGCCAATTCTCAAATCTTTTTTCCAAAAACCTTGTGTCCTCTTTTGGATATTTTGCCATAAATTCAATTTATTTTCTGGAAGGCTGATAAGGTCTGGTTCCGGAAGGCATTGCATTGGTCCACCAATCAAAAAATGTCCCGGCGTCAATGCTTGTAATACATCGGAGTCATCATGAAGTTGACAGAGGGGCCGAGAATTGAGTATTGCTTCGATCTGCGCCATCAAGGTGCTGAGCTCTTCAAAAGTGAAATTAGTACTTCCCGCTACTCTGCGTAAGTGATGTTTGACTGATTTCACTGTAGACTCCCACAGACCTCCGAAATGTGGACCACTTGGTGGGCTAAAACGAAAGTGAATGTTGCTCTGCAAACAAAAGTCAAGAACATTATTAGAATTTTGTTGTTGTCTGAGCTGCTTTTTTAACTGTTTCAGTTCAGAATTAGCAGCCACAAAATTTGATCCATTGTCGCATCAAATGAGAGCTGGGAACCCACGTCTAGCTATGAATCTGCGTAATGCGGCAATAAATGATTCGGTATCCAAGCTACTAACGACCTCCAGATGGACCGCTTTAACCGCTAGGCAAACAAATACGGCGATATACGCTTTAGATAACGAAGTCGTTCTTAGTTTATTATTTTTTATGGTTATGGCACCAGCGTAGTCTAGACCAACGTTCAAAAAAGGTCTGTGTTGCGTGACCCGTTCTGCCGGTAAATCTCCCATCTTTGGACATCTTGTAGTTGAACGAAATCGGATACATCTCGTGCAGTTTTTAATATTACCTTTAATATTGTTTCTGGCATCTATCATCCAGTATTTTAAACGAAGCCTATTTAGCACTAATGATGTGCCCCCGTGTAACAAGGAATGGTGGATTTCTTTAATAATTAGTACATTGATAGAATGCCTTCGTGGTAGGATAATTGGATGACGTGTTGAATAATTTAAACTGGAATTTCTAAATCGACCACCTACTCTAAGTAGGCCATCCGTAGATATGAACACATCTAATGCGTTAAGTTTTGATTTCGAACTAACTGGTCGTTCTTTCCGAATATTTGATAATTCATCGTGGAATTCTTGATTCTGAATGGCACGAAAAATTATTATCTCGGCATAATGTAGTTCCTTGATTTGTAGTGGTCCTTTAATGGCCAACTTCTCTTCAGTAGATCTTCGGCAGAATCGCAACACGTACACCAAACTCCGCTTAACCTTTAGGTATGATGAGCATGCATCTATGAGTTTGTCTATCATAGACCGTGATGCAGAATGATTGGTACAAATTAGAGAATTAACCTTGGCCTCTAAATTTGAAGGATTAAGAAGCTTAGTTTGTAGCTTTTGGCATGGCCAGTTTGAAGGATGCTGCTGAAGCCAGATTGGACCTTTCCACCATAGGTTGGCCTTATTTAGTTGATCAGATAATACACCTCGAGTAATTAGATCTGCCGGATTTTGCTTACTAGGTACATAGTGCCATTGTTGAGCTGGTATGATATCTAATATAAATGACGTTCTATTGGCTATAAATGTTTTCCAGCGTCTTGGGATGTCAGCTAACCAATGTAATACTATTACCGAATCACACTATGCATGTACTTCAACCGACACCTCCGAAAACAGGCAACTTTTAGTTAGTCTTACCAATTTCGCAGTTATGTATGCACCACATAATTCCAACCTTGGTAAACATATTTGGTTAATTGGAGGAACTTTACACTTCGAACATATAATTTGTGTGCTAATACTATTATCGATTCCAACTGCTCGCAAGTACACTACCGATCCATATCCTTTCTCTGAAGCATCGCAAAACGCGTGAATTTGTATAGCTTTCAGAAGTGGTTTGGGGAATTTATGATAGCATCGTTGTATTTGAATCTTGTTTAAACATGGTAGTCTTTCGTACATTGTTTTAAATTCCTTATTTGTATCTAATGGTAAAGGAGTATCCCAATCCAAGTAAGCAACCCACAATTTCTGTATCATAAATTTAAACATCATTACAGTTGGTGAAAGCCATCCAAACGGATCGTAAATTTTTGATATTTCGGATAATATCTTGCGCTTGGTCCATACTTCCGCCGTTGTTAATTGTGCTTGAAACGAAAATACGTCGTTCTTTGAATCTCATATTATACCAAGTGTTTTGGCAGATTGATCTTCCTCCAGTAACTTGAATTTTGTTGTAATCTCATCTTGCGAAAAGGACTGCAATAGTTTGTCAGAATTTGTTCGCCACTTACGTAAACGAAATCCATGTTGGTCGAGTAGAAATACAATTTCCTCTTTCAATTGTAATGGTGCTTCTTCAGAATCGGCACCTGCCAACAGGTCATCTATGTAAAAATTGTTCAATATCGCATCCGAGGCAGGTGGATATTTATTGAAATTTTCGCTGGCTATTTGTTGTAGTGTCCGAACAGCTAGATACGGTGAACAATTAACTCCATATGTAATGGTAAGTAGCTTATAAATACTTATCTCCAATGATGGATCATCTCGCCACTTTACTAATTGATAATTGCAATCGGTCTCATTGATCATAATTTGCCTGTACATTTTTTCTATATCCGAAACGAATACAATTTGGTACATTCGGAAGCGCAATAAAATGTTGAACAAATCCTTTTGAATTTTAGGGCCTACATGGAGAATATCATTCAGTGAACTCGAGTGGGATGTCTTACACGAGGCATCGAACACTACCCGCAATTTGGTAGTGGTACTGCTTCCATTAATTACACCGTGGTGTGGTAAAAAATATCGCTGGTCGTCATTTTCTGGAATTTCGGACCACGTTACCTTTTTCATGTGGTTGAGGAGGATGTACTCTTGCATAAATGCAATATATTGTCGTTGAAACTCTGCATCTCGTTTGAATTTTCTTTTCATAGCTATCAATCGACATTTAGCGTTAGCATACGAGTTTCCCAGCGTTAATCTAGGTGTTAAGAAAGGTAATCTTAGCTCAAACCTGTGGTTACTCGTTTTTATCGTTGTCGTAGTGTACAATAATTCGCAATAATCATCTTTTTCCGTTCGTTGCCTCATTGCAGGAATTTCCTCTACTTCCCAAAACCTCTTGAGTAAATCGTTTAAATCTTCTTGATGATCTCCCATTGATTTTACTATTAGTGTCGTATTATGCCTATCATTCGGGTTTGATCCAATTTTTCCGGCTACTATCCACCCAAATTGAGACTGGTATAATGGTGGTAGTTGATCGATGTTCATTTTTTGATTTTCTACGATATCGAAGAAATGTTCGGCTCCTATTAGTAGATCCACAGGACGCGCCTTGTTAAATGAAGGATCAGCGAGTTCCATATCTTTCAATTTGTTGAATGATTGTATTTCAAAACTAACTTCAGGTAATTTTGATGAAACAGTCTTAATAATCTGTGGTGTAATGCTGATTGTATAACTCGGATTAACTCTTGATTGTCCAACAATTCTAAATTTTGCCTTACTTCGAGGTACGCCTAGACGGTTTACTAATGACTCCGAAACGAATGCACATTGCGAACCTGAATCCAGAAGGGCTCGAGCTGGTATCATTTCACCATTCCATCATTTTACATACACCATTGCCGTTGGTAGAATTGTGCAGATGGGTAACTGGGATAAACTTGGGGTTTCGTCAGTTACAAGATGATTTAATACTTTTGTCTGGTTAGAATTCACTGCCAAATGTGTATTACTGTCTTTAGATAATTGTGTTGGCTCTGGTTTAACCTCAGATCTCGTTACTTGAAGTCGTGATTCGGTTTGATCTCTTGGTTGAGAAATTTGTTGTAACTTCTCGACATAAATTGTATTTGCAGCCGATTGTTTATATGAGCCAGCAGTGCCTTGTGAGTGTAATAACGAATGGTGTCTCCCTTGACATATTAAACACGAAGTTCTAGAATGACAGTTCGCTACAAAATGTCCTTTTCTCAAACAATTATTACATAATTGCTGTTCATTAACTAACGCGAGCCGGGTCTCTAAATCATTATTTCGAAACCTTGGACATTTGAAAATTAAATGCTCGCCTTTGCACGCATAACAAATTAATTTTCGATCCGGTGTCATCGATGTCTCTGCCAAAAAAGATTTCATCGCTTGAGTTTTATTAATAGGCTTTTCTTGAATGCTACACGATTCCAATGTATCACAACGAATATTCAAAAATTCTAAAAAATCCGCAAATGTAGGATACAAAATATTCACGGAATCTCTAGCCCACAATTGCTTCGTGTCATTATCCACCTTTTGTAGTAATAGGAAAATCAACCAAGGATCGCGTGATTCTTCCTTTTCGCCAAGGCTTCTAAGTGCGCGAATAACTTCGTCGGAATGGTCATAGAGGCAACGTAAATCCTTGTAATTTGTACTTTTACATGGCCTTTGATCAATGAACGATTGGATTAGCCCGGATATAATTGGTTTTGGCTTGTTATATCGAGCTTCTAATTTTAACCAAGCTTCGTCGTAATTGCTATCCGTTGTGTTAATATGCCGAATTAATCCAGCTGCTTCGCCTCGTAACAAACTTTTTAGTTGTTGTAACTTCTGTGCTCCTTTAAGGTTGGGATGATTATGAATGGCATTAACATAGAGGTCCCTGAAGGAAGGCCAGTCCTTATAGTCGCCGTTGAATGGTTCAATGTTGATTTTTGGAAGTTTAATACTCGAAGTTGTATTAAGTGCTTCATAAAAATGTTTTTGTTGTGTTACAAATGATTCCAAGGTTTCATTTACTTCCTCCCCGCGTTTAACCTTAGGTCCCGTTGGACCAGTACGTCGGGCAATGGCGTCCTCGAGAAGAGTGCGAGCTGCGTAATATTCATCATCGACCAGCTCCGTCACTGGTTTGTAATCGGCAAATGCATACAGTTCGATTTCGATCTCTTGAAAATCAGCATGATGTTTGAGTAAATTAGTTAAGCGCGGCACTATGGCATTTTCTGTCGTTTCATCATCAATCTTTTTCGCAAAATTTAAAATTGCTGCAATTTGTCCCATAATTCGATTTCGGATTCTAATATGGCGGTCCATTTCAAAATTACTGTAACACACGAGAGCTGGCTAGTTGTGGATTAATTTGTTTTTATTTATTTATTATCGTTTAACTATCCACTGTTTATTTAATAATTACTTCACACCACTATCCGTATCTAATTTATAAGTGTTTGATTAATTCAACGGTTTGCAATTATTATTCACTATGCTGTTACGATACGTTTTATTCAAAGTACACCATACTAATTAATAACCCTTTCGATTTTTAAATCACTTAATGAATTATATGCAAAGTTCACTGTATGCGTACTCAATTTTGTAACAGCTATTTCAACTTTTTTTCGGCTTATATACTACAACACGGTTATTTTTTCTTTTAACTAACTGTTTAACACACAATCCAAAAATATTGTTCTCCGGTTTTCGTTTTAATGTTCCGTTACACTTGTAACAATAAGTTTACGAAGTTCACTGCGAGTTACTATTATACCGTTGAATTAATCCCGCGATCAGAATTTTCCATCGAATTTTTTTTTTGTTTTGCACTGCGATATTTTCTCCACTCGCTCGATTTTTTGCGGTACACGATGCACTAATAATTTGGTTGGTTAGCTGTGTACCGGCTCTCGTTGATGGCCGAATAAATAGATTCGCCTTGTAAATACAGCATAATTTGTTTTAAACGATAATTATCTTGTAATTTTTATTGTTTCACTATATTAATACACATGAGGAATGTTTTAATTAATTCACACGTGATAATATAGTCCCGGGTTTCGGCACCAAAAATGTTTACTCGATTTTAATTTAATTGATTAACTATACGAAATTACACAAATAGTTACAATGTTTTATTCGGGTTTTTTCACTTACAATTTTGAGACTACAATTTTGCTATGTGTGTACAGCTATGACAGCAAAAGACACCTACCCAAAAATTACTAAAAGGGTTTACAATTTCGTTTTAATCTAGTACTACTTGTTTCCGTACTTAACATCTTATTATAAATTGTAATGGTTTTGATTTATAATTTTATGTTCTAAAAAAAAAGAAATCTTATATAATTTTATCTATCTTCTTGCTTCTAACAATAAGAATTTAAAAAAAAAATTATTTATTTAATATTTATCTATTTTACATTTTAATTCTTGAAAAACCAGTTTACAACTAACTAAAATTATTTTCTAGATTACCTATTCTACATAAAATCAGTTGGAGTTTATTGATGTTACTTTAGGTGGCTCATGGTTCCTTAGTGTGCATGTTCAATTGTGGGAAATGCAACTACGCATCTTTATACAATGTGTTGGCTTATAATTATATATATATATATATATATATATATATATATATATATATATATATATATATATATATATATATATATATATATATATATATATATATATATATATATATATATATATATATATATATATATATATATATATATATATATATATATATATATATATATATATATATATATATATATATATATATATATATATATATATATATATATATATATATATATATATATATATATATATATATATATATATATATATATATATATATATATATATATATATATATATATATATATATATATATATATATATATATATATATATATATATATATATATATATATATATATATAGAGTACTTGGGGTTAGTTAACCTTTCAAAACTCACAATTTATCTAAGAATAGGTTACTTAATTTTCAATAACAAACAAAAATCATTTAGACAGTTAGAATATCATTTGTATTTAAATTAAAATAATAAATTACGTAATAATTAAATAACAAATATCCAACATAAAATAAACAAAACAGTTTCAAATGTTATAAAAAATTACATATGTACTATAAGTAATATCCATTTGTTTAAGCTTATATCATTAAATTAGCAACATGGAATTGATATTTAGCATTGCTTCTTATTTCTAACAAGAGCTCTAAAACGTTTAAAGTTAAATTGCACCATTAGAATACTGTTAAGCGATTCAGGTAAAAGTCTATTCCGTTCCTCTGACCTTTGAGATTTCAGTAGACTAAACACTTTCTCTCTACGTTGGCATTATGAGCGGGTATTGCAAAATAAAACTGGCATATCTTTAAAAATTCGGAGGAGGTGTCATCATTTTTAGTTTTAAAATTTTCGATCCATTTATTTACACAATTCTTATCAAAAAAAATTCTCAATTGAAATATTTTGGTCCAAAAACTGGCTTAAATTTAATGATTGATCAAACAATAGCGATTCATTTAGTTAAATTCCTTTGTTTGATAAATATTCGATAGTACTTTGCAATCTTTCCCAATGAGGCTTAAGTTTAGCAACATCTAATCAACTATTTTAAATTCTTCGAAAGAACACCTCCACATTTTTAAATAATTTAAACCTCTTTTCTATACTTATATTAGCTCAGTTTTTAAATCGTTCCTCTCCTTCTGATCATTCTGATATTCCGCAAAATTTCTTTTACTTTTACAGGAATAAATTTTTTCTCCATTCTTTGTTTCAGCGTTTCTTCTATAAGTAATAAGATGCGAGATATTTCCATTAACGAGTTGCTGTATTGCCCCATGTTTTCTATCTCTGAGTGGAAAACAATCATTAAAGACTGAATAAACAAAAAATAAGACTCACTAAGAGAATTTAAAAAAAAAAATTTGGTCAACACTGGAGTTCCACTTTGTGAAGAGTAATACAAATTAAGCGCCGAATATAATTGTAAGATTCTACACACTAATTAAATAATAATTTTTTGTATTCAATATAAGCCATACTGCACAACTCTTTTAATGCTTCCGCGCGTACCGTATAAATAGCAAAATATCAACGCAAAGCGCATTTTAGGCATGTAGTACACAGTTATTTAATATATGTGGTGGGCATCCAATTCCAACAATTCATTTTCCGAGAAAGTTTTGTAAATGGCGAAACAAAATATGTTCGCCTCTTCTTTCAACTCCACCAAAGTTAGTATTGCAAGTTTCTCCTGTGAAAGCAAATCTCTTTTTCACAAGATTACATTTTGCTAATAACGTCACTGTTATTAGGTTACAAATTGTAGCAGATTTCTCGTCGTGGACTAATTGTTCTTCATCAACCGGTGCATTATGCCAAATGCTTTATCAAAATATTGTATAGTAATGGGAACTATTTTTGTTGCTCCTTGATTTGAGCCATTTTTTCTGGTTTTAATTAAAACACGCAGAGTTACTACACAGACACAATGTACTACAGAACTACAATTACAAAACTCTAAAACAAGCAGAGAAAGAGGAAACCGTAACCATAATATCATATGCTCTGGTAATATCATAAATTGCCCTAAGAGCAATTATCGGTAATTGCAATAAAGTGTCATTTGTAAATGGCAAGTAGGAGTGGAAACATTAAGAGATGGCAAAAATGAATAAGTTAATTATTTTGTACAAGCAAGGCTGACGGAAATATTAAGGTTTGGAAAGAAATTGAAAAAATTGAAAGTAATATAAAAAGATAAAAAGTATGGTTATGGTGTTAGAGGAAAAAGAGTACTTTCAATGGAAAAATCGAAAAAGAGAGAGAACAAAAGACAAGAGGCTGAAAAAGAGTACTGTATTATTCAAAAGAGTACGGTTGGTAACCCTAACCATCATGGGAGGAACAGTTAGTTCCCGCGAGCTTGAGAGTTAGTAAAGCCGTCAGCCCTTACTATTCCAAATTTCAATTTGCGCGAATGCCATAAAAAATAATCCGTGGGATGAAGGATTAACCATTTAAAAAATTTAGGACTCTCTTTTCATAGATTCCGAAGCAATAAAACAGTTTTTTCGAATTTGTATTTCGCGGTTTTACCGTAACACACACACACACATACACACACACACACACATATATAAATAAATATATATATATATATATATATATATATATATTTATATATATATATATATATATATATATATATATATATATATATATATATATATATATATATATATATATATATATATATATCAATAATAATCACAAGCTCTCGGATGATACTATTAAAAAATACGTGATCATATAATTACCATCCTATGGAAGCCATTATTCGAGAGAATGTTCGGCTCAAAAATATTTTTCATCCTACCTTCACCTTGCAGAAAATGCATAACTTGTGCAAATGAAACACATCCAACTTCAATATCTTTTACAAAATATACCGAAATATTTCAGGCAATGGGAATAAATTTTGAAAAACCAAAAAACGATCGTTGGAATAAATGTGAGGTATTGCATCTAACAATTACGGTGACGAAAGATTAACACAAATTGGTTGAATGTAAAAAGGAAAAGGAAAAGCGCCACAAACAACCAGATGATGCATACAAAGCGAAAACCACGACAAAAAGTTGGCACAAGATGATAATTCTTGCAAAGTACTCACTGACCTGCAAAAATGTTTGTCCACCCCGAATTTAAAAACATCAGTTTCATTTTACAAATGATTATTATAGACGTATAATCTCACCGTATACATGACTGTATCTCAGGCGAACCAGTATGTATGGTGTGGCTTCATGTTTACTTCGTTACCTGAACTTAATTTTGGACGACTGTAAACATTTTCAATTGTATACCACAACAATGTTTCACAAAAAGAAATTTTTTACTATGCTTTAAATGTAACTCAATATTAATCCCAATTTGAACAAATTTAAATCCGAATTCAGTAATTATATATTGACATTAGGGCGACCTATATTTCCTCATGTCTAATTTTCTAACGAGCTCAGGGCTAAAATTGTATGTTTCTATTTAAATCGATCTCATGCAATTTTTTTAGGTATCGGACCACGTTTAGGGGTCGCTCAAATTGGTTTATTGCACAAAAAACACATACGATGTATTTTGTATTTTTCCAAGTTGATCATTAATAAAGATAATAATATTCTCCTTATCTGGAGAACTGAAAGTTTTTTGAACATTAGCGTCAACTAAACCGGAGCTTATTTGGGTATGGATAAAAGAATTCCACTGCGTTTTAAATCTCCAAACAAGCTGAAAATGTCTGGGAGCAAACCATAACAAATTTCTTCCAAGTCTTATTTCAAGAAGTTTGCAGGCTCCGTTTAGCATATCGACGTTGTATCAAAGCACAATCCTGTAATAGTTTCTGCGTTATATTGCAGTCATGAAGCATTTTATATACCATTTTACACCGCCCTATGCCTGTTTCATGTGAAATAATTGAAACTCCTAACAAACACCTATGGTGTTACCATAACCGGATACTATAACGCACGGTCGCTCAACCAATGTTTTCTCTGCTATATATTCTAACATTTTTCGTTAGAATAGAATCAGAACTGAAAGACTTAAATATTTCATTACTGATTTCCTTCCTGAGCCGTTGTAGATGACGACGCATGGTCTTTTTGGAAAGGAATTGCTTATTTTAGATCGATCCAACGCACCTACTATATTCTTATCAACACGTTCTTCATATGTAGCCATGAGTGAGATGAAGCAGAATTTTTGGTCTGCTCTAGTTTCTTTTCTACTGGTGCTTGATATCCACTGCCACTAGAAGTTAATGTAAGCGAGCTGGTGTCCGAAGTGATTAAGTTTATATCTGTTTTTTAAAATCTATTTGTTGAAGGTTGTGGGTCATTAATCGCCAATGTGGATTTGCCCTCATCCATTGATCGTAATGAACGAATGTTAAAAATATTGATGTTTCGTTGTTGCTTGAGAAACCACAACTTTGACGGATCTTCTGTTTTTTTAATATTAAGACCATGACCAATGTCTAATGGTTTCTGCCTTTCTGCCAAATGGTAGCTTTCTCATCCGCAACAGTGCTAGCTTGTATACTTATACTAGTATTGGTCTGCTGTGAAGGAACCGTCAAGTTAGGTCTCGAATATAACGAAAAATGTCAGATATGAGATTACAAATACTAAACGACAAAACATACCAATCAACCAACATTCGGTCTGTACGTTATTTCTCATGATTATTAACCGCGAAATCTATTTAAGAAAGTTTTTGAAAAACTAATGAAATGTTCACACTTAAAAATCAAAAACAAAAATCAATTATATTTTATAAAACTTATTTTATTACTCGAATAAAGATGTTGCTGGCCCAACTTCTAAAAGAATAGTCATTTTTAAAACTAAACTGATCCTATTTTATACAGTATTTCATCCTTCGTAATAAATTCGTTACTCATCATGAGTCATCGGAAAGTAATATCATGAAACTAGGCATACACATAAAATAAGAGGATTGTGTTTAATTGCACTTTATTTATCTCCACAGAAACACCGATCTAATCACCGATTACGAAAAATTGGCGAATGATAGAAAAGCAATGAAAAATTAAAGTTACTTCTTAAAAAATGTAACATCAGCGAATTGAACAAATCTAATCATTATTTTTCAGTTCGAAAAAACTGTGTTGTGACTCCGAATGAATTGAAGATTCCCTTAATATTTGCAGATTATCAAATGTCACACGTTAGCCTAAAGCAAAGTTGATTATGTTAGATTTTGGTAGCTAAGTTTGGTGAACAAATAAACAAAGAATTATTTGGGTCAACATTTTACAGGCGGAAATTTCCTACTCTTCCCAATAATGTAAAACTTAAAATAAAGTGAGTGAAAGCCATATTCAACCTCGAAAGATTGTTATATCTTCTCGAGAATTATCAACAGCAAATCCATAACATATTTTAATATCGAAGATATAAGTTGTTGCTATTTATATTACATTACTGAATCTGCTGATGATGATATATTTATATTTACTGTCCAAATTTATATTACCAATAATTGCATTATTCTCTAATATGACAAATTTTATAGGATTACAACTTTTATGTGCTTTGCTACCTTAAAAATTTATGGATTTTCATCTTCCTCGGTCTTTAGAAGAAACATAAAAATTTTTTGTTCAATTTGACTTGCAATATGTTCTTCTGATTCTACTCAGTTCAAGCGTTTTAACAAAGGCGATGCAGACGGACACATTTATCAGCAATGTCAATGATTTAAGTTCTCTGGTTATATCTAAAAGCGATTTTGTCCTCAGTTTAGTTTTAGTTTAAATATTAAACGTCTAAATTATTGTTTTTGTTAGCCATTTCTTATTATCAATAAAATTCTAATTTTTATGCACCATTTATTGTCTCTTGCATTAGCTTTATCAAACTTAACAACCATAATATTATAATTTATCAATATCTTTCAAACTGTTACTCGTATATAAGAATGGTGAACGAGCTCTTGCTATAATGTTCTAAAAACACTTACGTGTTACAAGGTTCTATCAAATACAAGTTTATCATTATTAACACGACATCAATACGATTCCACGTTATTGCATACAAGAGTTCATCTGCAATATTCCAAAAAATTTAAAAAAAAATTTGATTGACAATTTTTTCTTGACTTCGAATATAAAATTGTTTTAACACGATGTATGTCTTCTTATTGCAATATGTCGCCTCATTCGCCTGTAGTCTAGGTTCGAGGCCATAATATAACCAGATTTCAAAATAAGACATTATCAATAACCGCGCTTGCCATAAGTATTCTACCGGTAATTTCTTACGTAATATCTTATTATGATTACCTATAATCATTTTGAGCCGGAAATTCAACAATAAAATATTTTCAATTTTTTTGCAAAAATGCCTGATGGTTAGCCTTACCGATTTTGAACGGATAAAATTTATTGTCACCGATTCTGTATGTATCGGTTATTTTGGATTAATGATGCAATTTTAAGCAGGTCAGCGTTTGTCTTATTAACATCGCTTAGTCATCATCTTTAACAAAAAATGATATGGACAACAAATTCATAAAAACCATAGCAGTACGTGCATGTAGAATAGACAACTTTAAATCGATTTAAACAATAAATCACCCAAAGAGTAGGGGCACCATACACTGCTGTACTACATACATGAATACAACAAATTACTTATTTAAAATCTATCAGAGTATTCCAGACAACAAATAAATACGAGATACAAAATAATTTTGATTTGAAAAGCTTCATTTCAATTTGAATAATAAAAAATTAAATGAAATAAATATCAAACAAAAGACGACGTAAATTCGATACTGAAAGCTTTTTTTTTGCCCTGTGTCATCTAAAATGTAACAATAGATGCTGTGGAATAAAACACGAAGGTTTTACAATTTATATAAATACACTTTGTCTATAAATCGTTTGGCGAAAATGGGTGATGGTGCGATGATGATGACGGCTAGGAATGAAGTTTACTTTTTTTGTCTGACGTTTGAAAAACAAAATAAAATTAACTTTATGACAAAATTTTTATTTTTTGAAATTAAATGAATCATTTATTATTAAAAACATTTATGTAACACATTTTTAAAGATATGAACGAGTTGAAAACATTATTTTACCTTTGCAATCGTAAAATATTTTCGTGGTTCACACAACATACAAAATTCTGGAAAATTATATTGCCGTACTTTAAACTGTTAGAATATTTTGCATTAAGAATTTAACAGAAAAATTGTGGTTTGTCAGAAAATAGTCGTTGTACTTCCATTTACAAAATAAATTAATGTATAGTACAAGCAACCCTCCAAGAACACGGTACTTGAAGAACACGAGTTTTGAAAAGTTCTCACGAGTTCTCTTTTATTTTGTTGTTTTTTCACACTCCCGTTTTTTGTAGCCTCGAACAATACGGTTGGAACAATTAATCGTGTTCTACGAAGGTTTCCTGTAGTAATGACAATTTTCGATTTTAAAATGTTGCAGATTCCACTCGCTATACCGCCAAAGTCCCAAAAAGTGGTTTTCTAAATGGTTCTGTTGGTTTATGATCCCTCTACAGCTCAGTCTGATCGAATGAGGCACTTAAACTTGTAAAATAAATCTGAAAAGTTTTCCCTCTTGGTTTTCACAGAGACAAACGAAAAGGTTTAAACAACAAATGATCTTTATCATTTTTTGCAAATACTACGTGAGATTGTTAATAAATGCCAAGCTCGTATCTTGGAACCGGTGCAAGATAATTTTGAGTGCACATTTTGAATAAGCAAAATTTTTCGTAAATCGTAGGGTTTGACAGATATGGGCAAAAATTCAACTAAGTTACAACGAAATAATTTTTTCTATGTTCCAACACTGTTTTGATGTAGGGAGAAATAAAAATAAATACAATTAATTCTTCTTTGACTTCCTATAAGCATACTTTTAATTTTTTGTTAGAACGAAACAGTGTTGATATCTAGAGAAAATAGTTTTGCTGTAATAGTTCAATTTTTGCTGTTTAGCCGAAAGGTGCACTCAAAATTATAGGTTATGATTTAAAAAAACCCAACTTTCATCGATATATCCCAAACTAATGAGTTTCAAGATCCTTCAAGATCACCACAAAACGCTGTTCGTAACACTTAACCATTTTTATTATAAGCAATTGTCATCTATCGTGAACCGTATTCGAGATAAGAGCCAGAAATTTATTAAAAAACTCACCCAACTTACTGCGATGTGACTTGTGTACAATATAAAAATATAAGCAATACAATCAGAGCCATTTATGATTTAAAGAGTCGTAATATTAAGAGGTGTAAGGGAACTGTCACTAAGTTCCCATTAAAAACGATGTAAAATAAAATGAAAACGTCGTTTCTAACAAGAAATAAAAGCAATACGTATACAAATCCAATAAGATTATTCGAGAAAATTGTATTTGTTTGATTTACACTGTTAAATGCATCATTGATAGAGAGAGCTTTACGATATTAGAAAGAGATGAAACGCTTGCAATGTTTTTTTCAAATAAGAAATTAGTTAAAAACTAATTTCGCCACCTTCTAATGGTATTCAGCTCACCCGCTCTTTTATGTATAACTCATATTGGATTCCGAATGATATGGTGAATGTATGATTATTCAAATCAACTTTTCTAAAAATATTTCACCGAGATGTAAATTATAATTTCGATCAAACAATTAAATTGTCCGTTCAAAGATTTATGTTTAAATTAACCTCGTTTATTTAAAACACTAAATGGTACACTTTAGAGTTTTAATAACAGAATATCGTAAAGTTTATACCAAACGGATTGGTACCGGAAGATTTTTGAGTAGAGCTGAATCCGAACACCCATGGAGAAACACCACTATAAACGAATGAACTATATAAAGGCTTAACCTGTCAAATGACATAGGTTTGATATCCAAACGGATTGGTCACGATATATATTTTTGAGTAAAACTCCAACATTGAATTCGTTGAGTGGTACACGTTGAAAAATCAATAACAGCATATTGTAGAGTTTGTACCAAAAATTTTATTATATCCAAATGCCGCCTATGGACTTAAACTTCCAAAACGAATTGACATTCCAAAGCGACATTCTAAATTTTCATTTCTATTCTCTTCATTCTCTCTACTGCTTCAAAGATAACAAAGAAATTTTTTTTGCATAGAATAGTTGCTGAAGCTGAAAAATTTATTTATTATGGTGTAGTTGATCCATCGTAACCAAAGCTAGATATTCATTGCAATATGCTAATGCTCTGTATCTGATGGAATCAGAAAGGTGTGGTATATTATAAACTTCTGGAATCAGGTAAAATTATCAATGACGATGTCTGCCGACGACAATTTTTCGCCACACTTAAAGCTAGCTATAGAGGAAAAGCTGCCTGATTGAGCAAATAAACACAACAAATTAGTTTTTTAGCAAGACAATGCAAAACCACAACTTACAAACGTTCTGAAAAAATATTTAAAAATACAGGTCAGGGAAGTTCTACTGCACTCCCCGTATTCATCAGACATAGCTCCTTTAGATTACTGCTTACGTCGCTCGATACAGTCGTCTCTTTCTGAACAGCTGTTCAGTTCTCACGCAGTGATCGAAAATTGGCTTATTGATTGGAGGAAAGTTGTACCTGTAGATGGAGCATGCTTCCAATAAATATTTCTTTCATTTTAAACAAGCAAATGTGTTTTATGTTACTAAAATGGACGGAGTCCTATTCACACACCTTATATATTACCATAGTATAACTCACAGGGCACTACTACATAGGTGAGAAACCATTTTAAACCCATATTAGATCACTGTTTTTGGTTTTCTGCAAATGTTTGTTTCGTTCACATTAGAAGTAAAACCCTTTCGTTTATATTGCATGCTTTTATACTCCTTTACATGAAATTGGTACTAATGAATTATTACAACAGCCCACTCCTCAAAAAAATTCAGCATTAATGTAACATATTACCTTGCTTTACAGAAATGGGTACTCCTGAGTTTATTTTAACAGTCCACACCCACAAAAATCGATAATATTGTATCCAATTATCATCCCGTCCTAGTAATAGGTACACCTGAATTTAGTGCAACTGGAAGGCAATCTGATGTATTTTTATCGATTTTGTTGGCGTGGGAAAAATTGTAGTAAATTCAGGGTTACACAATCTATTTTGTGGGTGTAGGCGTTGTAATAAATTCAGGAGTACCAATTTCTTCCACAGGAATGTAGTTCGATAGTGGGCGTAGCGGGCTGGTGCAATAAAATCAAAAGTACTTACAATTACAAGAAGGTAATTTTATGCATTATGAACAATTTTTATAAATTTCAATAACTTGTACATAATAAGCTGTGGGATTAACGAAAGTGGGCTCTTATAAATCCAGCATGTCTGTCACAACATACAAAGAAATATGGTTTGTAAAAAGGTGTTAGTAGTTTCTCGAATTCGAACGATCACAATACATTGTAATTATTTTGTAAAAACTTCTTGTATCGCACGCAGTATCACGTAAAGACCAATATTGGGTTTAAGTGGTTGCTCCCCTTACCTCTGTTTGTTAAATTTTTTAAAAATTACTTAAACTTTCTCAGTCTCTAAGGCTCCTTTAGGTTAAAATTCATTTTCTAATAGTACGGTTCCCTTATATCGAATTTACCAGGTCATTTGTTCCTTATAAAGTTTCGGTCTTGATGCATGATGTATATGAAGCAATAATGAGCTTCCCGCTGCTCTTATTGATTTATGTTCTTAAAAGGACATAACAGTGAGCAACATTTATCAGAATCGATTTCTTTGTTTTTTCTGGTATTCGACAAAACTATTTATATTTGACAAAAATTACAAAATTACAAAATTACAAAATTACAAAATTACAAAATTGCAAAATTACAAACTTACAAAATAACAAAATCACAAAATTACAAAATTACAAAATTACAAAATTACAAAATTACAAAATTACAAAATTACAAAATTACAAAATTACAAAATTACTAAATTACAAAACTACGAAATTACAAAATTACAAAATTACAAAATTACCAAATTACAAAACTGCAAAATTACAAAATTACAAAAATTTTAAATTACAAAATTACAAAATTACGAAATTACGAAATTACGAGATTACAAAACTACGAAATTACGATATTACAAAAAATCAAAATTCCAAAATTACTAAATTACAAATAAAACTAAAAAGTTTTAAAATTACTAAACTACAAAATTACAAAATTACAAAATTTAAATATACAAAATTACGAAATTACGAGACTACAAAACTCCGAAATTACGATATTACGAAATTACAAAAAATCAAAATTACAAAATTACAAAATTACTAAATTACAAAATTACGAAATTACAAAATTACAAAAATTACAAAATTACCAAATTACAAAACTGTAAAATTACTAAATTACAAAATTGCAAAATTACAAAATTCCAAAATTACAAAATTCCAAATTCCCAAAATTAAAAAAATTACAAACTTACAAAATTACAAAATTACAAAATTGCGAAGTACCGAAATTTCAAAATGACGAAACTACGAAATTTCGAAATTATAAGATTACGAAATTACAAAGAATCAAAATTACAAAATTACAAAATTACGAAATTTTCAAATTACAAAATTACAAAATTACAAAATGAAAAATAGCAAAATAACAAAATTACCAATTTGCGAAATTACAAAATTTCGAAAGAAATTACGAAATTTAAAAATACGAAATTACGGAATTACAAAATTACAAAATTACAAAATTACAAATTTACAAAATTACAAAATTACAAAATTACAAAAATTACAAAATTACAAAATTACAAAATTACAAAATTACTAAATTACAAACTTACAAAATTACAAAATTACAAAATTACAAAATTACAAAATTACAAAATTACAAAATTACAAAATTACAAAATTACAAAATTACAAAATTAAAAAACTACAAAATTATAAAATTATAAAATTTAAAAAACTTAAAATTACAAAATTACAAAATTACGAAATTACGAGATTACGAGATTACAAAACTCCGAAATTACAACGAAACAAAATTACAAAATTACAAAATTACAAAATTACGAAATTACAAAATTACTAAATTTAAAATTACAAAATTACAAAATTACGAATTTACAAAATTACAAAAGTACAAAATTACAATATTACAAAATTACAAAATTACGAAATTACGAAATTACGAAACTACGAAACTACGATATTACGAAATTACAAAATTACAAAACTATAAAATTTCATAATTACATAATTACAAAATTGCGAAATTACGAAATTACTAAATTACAAAATTACAAAATTATAAAACTACAAAATAACAAAATTACAAAATTACAAATTACTTAATTTTAAATTGACAATTTTTTAATAAATTCATTATTATTTCATTTCAGGTAAGCTTCATTTCAATACTAAGTTTGTTCTATTCTTACGTAAGTATGCACTTTAATAATATATTTGATCAAAAAATTGGCTCGAGTAATTAAATGAAAAACAATAGAAGAAAATAATTTAACCTGGATTTATCAATTAAGATTTATCTAAAATTAATTTTAGGCTCACAAAGAGACTATTACAAAATACAAATGATATACCAAATTATTGGTACGAAAGAATATTTAGGTGATGTAATTTCCGAAATATGAATTTTATTTTGACACACACACACACATATATATAACATATACTTCACTGAATATTAAAATAGCTTTATGCCAAATTAACATTTAACTGACAAAAAACCTAAATCTACATCTAAATTATAAAATTCGTCTATGCCACGCACTCCATAGAAATCAATTAGAAATCCAATTAATTATATTGAGCGAAATAAATCGAAAAAAAAAAAAATTAAAAATAATTGAACTTTCAAGAAACGCAAAAATGTAAAAGTTTATTGAATTGACGCTTTTGTACCCAAAGCGAAAAAAAAAGTTTTATTTACGCCTTGATTTTTTATGAATACACCATCTATCAGAAATTACAAATACACATACATACATGGCTATATAACAAAAAAAAACTAAATTTATGAATTAATTTAATTTCGTTTTTGTTCAATTTGACAAGAATAACTTGAAAAAGTCTATTCCAACTGATTTGGGTCGAATATTATTACTCGTAAGTATATTTTCATTTGTTTGGTTTTTGTTGGTGGCTGGCTTTTCTTGTTACTCCGTATTGTTGGTGTCGTGACAAAGAACTCTCATAATTTTCTGGAAATGTTTTTTTTGTGTTCGTTTTCACTTAAAATAATAATAACAATAATTTTGGAAAGAAATTAATTGTGAATAATTAAAACGGATATTATAAAATGTACGGGGATACATCGCATATTTTAGTACGAAAAAGTTGGAAATAATTTTCCTCTGAGCAATAGAAAGAATGGAAATATAAGGAATTTGTATATGTAAGTGTGGTTAAAATAAAAACCAATTTTTTGCCAGTACCGGAAAGCTCTAGACGTATATTTGTACTTTATGTACCTAGTTCTTGGAAATGCTAACGACAATAATTTTGTCTTTTCAAACGCAAATGACTTGTTAAATAAATTTAGTAGGAATAGGCATTTTCTTTACGTTTTCCACTTAATGGTTAAATAGAGAAAAAGAAAAGAATTTCGATTTCCTTTTTTATCGGTAATATTCCTTATTAATTTTCGTGTAAGGTAGGCGGAACATTTTCGGTTGTCGTGGATCTGCGCTTTGGCAAAGGTTAGTAGTGGGAATACATACAAAATGGAAATATTATTATAATTTAATGACAAATTAATGTAACAAAATAACAGAAATATTTTTGTTGTGCTTTATTTAGCTTAATTTCAAAAATATTATTTTGACCTCAATTTAATGCATTGTGTCAAACAAAAAACTGTAACGATTCGTTAATCGATTAATTATTGATACCGAAAATTTATTTAATTAGAAGAAAATTTGTGTTAAATTTGTACTATTCGGTGTTTGATCTTTTTATTAACAAAATTGAACAACGTTTTTGGTCACGTTGTTCGATTGTTGTAATCTTTTATAATACTAACATCCACTTACAAGGCTTTATTATTATGAATCGAATGAATTTGATCCAAAACATGTTTAAAAATATTAAATTGGTCGATATTACGGATGTGAAGTGTGAAATTTGTTAAATTAACAAAAACAAACAGCGATGTTAACAATGGAAACCTAACAACAGACTGATTTTTTTAATTTTAATTATTTTCTTTAAATAATTAAAACTTAATTTTGATTGAAATAAAAAAACTAAATTTACAATTTAAAAATATTTAGATTAGTAAAACAAAACATTTTATGTAATTTAATAATGTTAATAAATTATTGCATACTATAATTTAAATTGCATACTATAAATTAAATATTCAGTTATATGTATATTGGCACAGCAATCAAATCCACTTGCATAAACGTATATCGAATCATGACATAGGAGGTGTTCTTTGAAATAAAATTGGCCTCATCAAAAAACTACGAGATTTTCCCATTTGTTGATGCGTTGGAAAATCGGATCACATTGAATATGTTGGCGATTTTTGGGGTTCAGTGTATTAATTATTGGCCAGATCTCAGAGAATCTACCGAGTAGTGGCTAGTATCAAATGATGACATAAGAGGTGCCTTTTGAAATAAACTTGGCCCCATCGAAATCTTCGAGATTTTCTCATTTGTTAATGCGTTGGGATATCGGATCGCATAGAATGTTTTGGCGGTTTTTAGAGTTCGGATTAATATTTATTGATCAGATCACAGAGAATCTACCGAGTAGTGGCTAGTATCAAATGATGACACAAGAGGTGATCTTTGAAATAAAATTGGCCTCCTAGAAAAACTACGAGATTTTGCCATTTGTTTATGCGTTGGAATATCGGATCGCGTAGAATATTTTGGCGATTTTTTGGGTTCAGTTTATTAATTATTGGCCAGATCCCAGAAATTCTAACGAGTAGAGGCTAGTATCAAATGATGCCATAAGAGGTGTTTTTTGAAATAAACTTGGCCCCATCAAAAAACTACGAGATTTTGCCATTTGTTAATGCGTTGGAAAATCGGATCACATAAAACATTTTTGCGATTTTTGGGTTCAGTGTATTAATTATTGCCCAGATCTCAGAGAATCTACCGAGTAGAGGCTAGTATCAAACTTGGCCCCATCGAAAAAACTACGAAATTTTCTCATTTGTTAATTCGTTGGAAAATCGGATCACGAAGAATATTTTGACGATTTTTGGGGTTCAGAATGTTAATTATTGGCCAGATCTCAGAGAATCTACCGAGTAGTGGCTAGTATCAAATGATGACATAAGAGGTGCTCTTTGAAATAAAATTGGCTTTATCAAAATACTACGAGATTTTGCCATTTGTTAATGTGTTGGAAAATCGGATCACATTTTGGGTTTCAGTTTAGTTAATATTGGCCAGATCACAGAGATTCTACCAACTAGTGGCTAAAATCAAATGATGCCATATGAGGTGCTCTTTGAAATAAAATTGGCCTCATCAAAAAACTACGATGCGTTAGCAAATCGGATCGCATGAGACCAATTTTATTCCAAAAAGCTTCTCAAAAATAAATTGCTAAAACTTTTCTTCTTCAATTTAAGTCTTACAAAAATCTTACAATTTTGGAGAACAAAGGTCAAAACATCTGTATATCTGTATATTTCTTGGTCTGTATATTTCTGTGTCCATATATTGTTCGATAAGCTGACAACGCTTAGCGACTCCAAAGCTGACTAGCAATATACGCCACATCCGCGGAACAATTCTGCGAGCTAGCTGACATTTTATTTTAGTGGATCACTCAATTTTTCGAAATTTTTACCAATAAAAGATTTTTGATCATCGCATTCATAAGCTACTAGAATCGCTCGTTCTAGCAATTCCTAAGCAAACTAACAAAACGCGCTACAACGATATAGCAAGTAAGTTAGTGCAAAAACGTCCTCGTATGTTAGCGGATTTGACTAAAGTTAATACTTTTGCCATCGTAATCGATGATGATACGACACTCGAAGATTTTGAAGTCCGTTTGTCAAAGATCGAGAAATATTGTAAGGATTTTGTTACAATCGAAAATAAACTTCTCATGATTCCAGACCATGCCCCAAAATTGATGAGTTTATGGCAAAGTATTTCAAAATAAAGACGATTTTTGTGAGAGAAGTTCGACAGCAAAAAAACGTTGGTAGCCCTCAGCCTCCGAACACTGATTTGTTTAATAAAACCATTGATAATTTATACGTACCTCAAGGAAAATACTTTGACTCAAACCAATCATGACATTAAACGTGTTATCATTGAACCGTTTTATGGAACATATAGTCAATGGCCATCATTCAATTATTGAAAGGTGAAATTGCCGACCTATTCCGCTACATCCCAATTTTTGATATTAATTATCAAGAAGCCTGGGATAAGTTACAGGCCAGGTACGATAAATAGAAACCCGTTTTGAATGCCTTAGTTGACAAATTTTTAAAACAGACCCCTATGCAACAATTCTGTGCTTCTGAGATTCGTGAAATTGCTGATGTATCCGATGGCGTTATTCGGGAATTAAAGTGTTTGGGCGCACAATATGAGAAACGCGATAATTGGATAATCTTTCTCATTGTAAATAAACTTGATGTTCAGACTAAAGAGAAGTGGGTGCAATTTTCGGTAGATAAAGAATCCCCTACTTTCAGAAATTTTTTAGCACCGATCAAAATAGTGCAAAAGTTGCTTTGCATATAACCACCGACAACTTGAAATGTCCATGTTGCAACAAAGGTACCCATCCTATTTACAAATGCTCAAAGTTTTAAGAGGTTAAATGTTTCCAGCCGTATTAAAATCACGAAGGATTATTGTATCTGTTTGACCTATTTAAATCACAATAATTTGGTAATAGAACATGTGGTGAACGACACAGTTCATTGGCTCATAGAAACTCATCCCACAATAAAAGCCCAATCAGTATCAACACTCTTCACGCTGTGGTTAATTCACCTTTAATAAATGGCGATAAGACTAAACATAATACTCCATCTGCCGATTGACAATTAGCAACTCATCCTGTCTGCCAAACTTACAACATTTCACGTAAATCTTCTATTTCAATTTACTCTTGTCAACAAAATTGTTCATTAAAATTTGAATTAAGTGCACCGTGTAATTCTACTATTAATTCAACGCATTCATCTGAGTCACTAACCCCCAAGGTTTCTAAATCTTTTCTGACCTTATCAGCAACTGCCTTAACCTTTGTGCAAGATGCCAGAAGGTCTTATCAAACATTTAGAGCCTTATTATACTCTGCAGCAAAAATCAGTTTGATCACGGAAAAATGTGCTCAATCCCTTTATCTTCTGGGTAACCATATCTGTGTACATACTAAAGGTCTCGGTTAAACCAAAGGATCTGTACGACTGAATATATTATCATCCGATAATCTCTCTTTATCCGTGAGAGCTCTCATAATGAAAATTGTAACTTCTGATTTTCCCCCGATCACTGTGTAGCTAACAAAATTCGAAACCTTTCACTCATTACATTAAGCTGATCAAAATTTCCACCATTCGAGTCCGGTAAATATATTACTTGGAGGTGACATTTTTATAAAATTGGTGATAATGTTCTCGCTCAAAATACATGTTTTTGTAACGTTTTCTCTGGTAAAGCAACTCTTGAAAATGAACAAAATTTCATTTAAACTTATGGGTCTGTTAGTACATGCCATGTCAACCTTCATGACACAATTCAAAGGTTCTGGAAAGTAGAGGAGATCGGAATCATAGCGACTGAGATTGAAGATTGGTAAATACGTAGTACGGTTACCGTTTAAACCAAATACTCCTGATCTCGGGGACTCGCTATCCATGGCAATCCGGAGACTTTTCGCCATGGAGCATCAATTTATTAAGTCTGCTGAACTTAAAGCGGGCTACACAGAGATTATGCGAATATTTAGCACTGGGTAATATGCCTCTTATTCCACATACGGAAATCAATAGCTGGACTCATTTAAAAACATGTTATCTGCCAAACCACGTGTTGTTTAAAAATTCGAGTTCAACAACGAAGTTACGCGTCGTTTTAGCGGTTCTTCATACTCTTCATCGGGTGTGTCACTTAATGATAAGCTGAACGCTGGACCGCCGATGCTAGAAGAATTATTTTTCATCCAAGTTCGTTACCGGAAACACAAAATTGCGTTCGCCATTGACGTTGAGAAAATGATCCACCAGATGATGGTGCACGAGGAAGATCGAAACTACCAACGGATTGTCTGGCGTGAGGACACAAATCTGCCAATATTACACTATCGCTCAAACATCGTCACATATAGCACAGCCTGCGCAACATTGTTAGCTTCGCAAACTCTCCATCACATTGCAGACGATTTACCTCCAAATCTCTCGGACATTATAAAATCTGACTTCAATGTCGATGACTTGCTTTCAGGTGGTACAAGCGTTGTGGAAACTATGTGGATTTAAAATAAGAAAATGGGTATCCAACAGCAAGAACTACTAAGCTCCATACTCGTGCGGAAATTAAAATTTGACGTGAAATAATTGCTGGCGAATTTGCATCGATAAAAAATTAAAGCCAAACAATTTGAAGACGAGAAAGGCTTACTGTTGGATGACAGAAATGGTCCCGGGCTCGGACAGTGTACACGCTCGCGAATATTGCGGCTGTGGTCCATAGTGTAGGACAGAATCCATTGACCTCAACTCAATGCCGATCGCAGCAACTGGTCTTTAGTCGAGGGCTATGTAAACAAGCAGAACTGCCTGATTTTGGGATCAGAATAGCCCCACGTAATCGTGGAAAAGCCAATGCATCTACCAAGAATGACTGTTTGGAGTGGATTTTGGGGTGGTGGTATAATTGGCCCATTTTTATTCGAAAAAACTGCTGAAAACGCCGTTACCGTCAATGGCGACAGTTAAGAAGCCATGCTGACCAACTTTGTATGGCCTCAAATCGATGCTATGAATGTAAACAACCTTTGGTTTCAACAAGGTAGCACCATATGCCATATAAATCATTTTGGAGATGTTACTTGGCCTCCAGAGAGCTGCGATTGGACGTCGTTGGGCTTTTTTCTATGTGGTTTTGTTAAGGATAGATGTTATGCGGATAATCCATATACAATTTCAGCTTTAAAACATAAAATTGCAACAGTTATTCGCGGAATCATCAAAAAACTGGACTCGCAGTTGTTTTTCATTCTTTAATCGGAGACTCCTCCATCGGAGGTCTAAAAAAAGTTTCCACAAAATAAAAATATATACTCATTTTATAGCATTTTTAAAAACCAACTTTTATATGACCCACCATTTTCAACCTTAATGGCAACATCCTACGTTTTGTGGAATTCAATCTCCGCTCTTCTAGACCAAATACGAAATACTTATTCATCGCACCACTTATACGTTACATACGTTACGTTAAATATTTTTGAAAAAGTAGCTAAAATTTATGGTGTTAGGTTAGCCGCGGCAAGTAGTCAAATAAACAAAGAACGGGATACAAGTCAGCATGACACAAAAAAATTGTTAAAAATGTTAATTGTAATTTATTCAATTACCACATTAAAACGAACATCATTCCCACATTTATTGTGTGTATTTCCGGCACGGAAATAAATTTCCTATCAACACACATAAAATACAATTATAATTCCTGGGTTGATTAAAAATAAGGCAACGTGAAAATCATTTTCAATATGCGAGATTGAATTTTCAATATCGATTTGAAAAAGGGGAAAATATATAAATTTTCCTAACAAAAAGCTTTTACCAAAGGAAAACTGTATACGGCATACAAAAAAACCGAACGATGCAAAAGAAAACGTTCAACATTCAATTTCAATTCATTGTGTTGTTTTTCGTTGTTGTTGTATTTTATTTAAATCAATTCCAGCCATCAGTGAGAGCTGATTACTATTTTTCTGAATAATTCTGAATCAGGAACGACTAACATATTTTTCAAACATACGAGTTTTTATCTGAATAATAAAATTTTTGTTTTTAATTTAAATTTGAACAAATAAAAAATTATTAAATATTTTTTGCATTTTGCATATTACATCATCAAAAGCTCAACTTAATTTTCAATATATAGAGCTATTGTGTCACATGGTGTTAAAACAAACTTTTGTTTACGTTTGGAACATCTCTCGCTCCATGTCGTCTTTGTACAGCATAAAAATGGCAATACTGAAAATTTTCAATTTTCAATTTGAATTTATATTGTATTTTTAATAATTTTCCATATGTGTGTGGTTTAATATTGTTGTTGCTGATTTCATTCATTTTGCCCTCAACCGCATATTCATTTTAATAAAGAATTTCTAAATAGAATATGTACTAAGCTGTATCTTGCTTTTGTTAACTCGTCATTGCCGGAGACCAGTATCGTATTAACTATTAAGGTGAAGTTTTATAGTGCAGCCCCTTTAAGCAAGCTGACTCAGAAATGAGTCAAAAATGAAGTCGGCTCTATATGGAGACTTCATTTCCCCTATTTCGTTTTGTTTCGCTTCGGGCACAAGTATGCATATGAGACACAATTTTGAATTAGTTTTATGATTTGTTTTAAATTCAGTAAACTAATTTAAATTTAAATCGGAAAGTTGAAACAGAATAGAATTGCAAAATTAACTCGTGGACTACATTTGGATAAAAGCTACATAGCTGAGGGTTTTCCCAATCTCCCTCTTGCATAATGGACTATTTAGTTGCGATTGATACAAACATTCTGAAATTATACAAACAATTTAAGTATCAAAATGAAATGAGGAATTAAAACCGAGTTTATACCTTTAATTATATTCATAGCTGCATATCCCAGTATTGCCGTTCTAGAGATATAATTATTTATGAATCGTTCACATTGATTGTCTAAAACTCCTTCATGATTATATTTACCACAGTATATGCCGCGCTGATGTCAGAAAGTAGCATTTTTTCTAATTCTTCGAAATCTTCTTTTTTACTACAAGGAATATTAAGCTTCAACTTCCGTGATGGCAACGGAGTTAAACTGTTTTTTTTTTTGAAGATGGTTGACGTTTAAAGCCCTGAGCTCCTTGAGTTCGTATCGAACATATTTTACTTTCTTTATTAAATTTTCCAACAAAGTTTCTATGTATTGAAACATATATTGTTCCAGTGGGCTGTTGATGTCATCATTTTGTTATGGATTTTTTAGTTCTGTGTTGTTGCTAGCTAGTGTTTTTGAAGTGTTTGTTACCTAATTAGGCTCGATCCATTTATATGGATACAAATTAGTTGGGGTAGTTTGAATTTGGTTATGTCTATCTGAGTTTGATGTACTTGGAATATATTTAATTTAATTTAAAGGTGTCGCCTACAGTAAGGCGTATTGGCGTTTGGGATTGTTTGTAGAATTAAGCACAACCTGACATTTATCTGCTTTTGTCATTTGTGTACTATAGTCGCGGATTTTATGTTAGGATTAATTTTTAAAAATTCAATATAATTCCCACTTTCATCAATCCGGAATTCTGTTGTATCACATCACAATACAAATTCTGCAATTATCCCAAAAAAAATTAAATTTAAGAATGTTGCGCTCGAATAGACAAGTAGATACTCGTATATTTTCTTTCTATAGTCAGTTTTACGATTTTTTTAACATTATTGATATTAAAGTTTTCTTGTTTAGGTAAGTAACTTATTTGGTGGACAATGAAATGAATTCTGAATATTTTGGAATTTCAAAAGGTTTCAGGTGATGATCGTTTTCATTCAAACGATTAGTTATTTGTTGAAGAGGAAGTGCGCCTTAATTATCATTTTCTTTAAAGTTTGCATACAATTTTCAAATGAAATTTAGGAGCAATATATTTAATTAAATGTCCATATTATTTTACATCTTTTACCAAGTGAAGCAAACTATGAATGTTATTGATCAAATTTTGCTCTCCATATAATACTGCGAAGTTTTCCACATATTCATTTACTAATTGAGCGGCATATTCGTTATTTGTATTACAATCGTCTTGATCTGAAAGAATTCAAATAGCGCAAAATAATTGCAAGAAATGATCGTAATATTGTATTTCCAATATGCTGTAGGAGACCACCCAGTATATAGCAGAAATATTCGACACTCTAGTGGCACGCGTTCATTTCAGCTATTGCATTCGTTTTAAAAAAAAAATGGCTTCTTTTTCATCCCCATAGTATATGAGGAAACTAGTTACACACCCAATGCCAAGTTCCTCTAATTTCACAATGAAATGATTATGGTGTTCCTTTTAATTCTTCTTTTTGAAATTTTCGTCCGTTCGGAGAGGATTATTGAGTCCCGGGAAACACACGATTTCCTTTATAAACACTTTTTACAGAGCATTTTGCGCAGGCATAGTAACTTGAATGTCCTTCAACAATTATACTTAAAAAAAAAATAATTTTAAGTTATTTTTTTTATTCAGAACATACCCAATATAAATAATTTGGAGGAGCGTCACAGGTAAAAGAACGTTATTTCACCATGATTTTCAAAAATATTGCCATTCTCAAAAATTTCTTTCATTTCATCTATGAAGCTTTTCAAAAAAACATTAGCACAAAATAGGGTTATGGGCTGTGGAAAATTCTAATAAGGAAAACATAGTCGTATGGAATAATACTTCCGAGAATAGACCATAATTGGCTATTCGAGCTCTTTGCTATGGGAACACCATCAGTTACTATGTCTAAATTAATCGTCGGATTTGAAATTGAATTTAATTCACAAAAATTTAAGATACTTTTTGACACTCCCATATGTGTATAAAAGCCATTTGAATTTGCTGCTTCGTTGGTAATGAAATTCGCGACATTCCATTCGACAATATCACTTGCAATATTTTGAATACAAAGGGTTTTCATCTGCGTTGTCAAGTCAATTGCGAATGAAGCAAACTCGCTTTCATTACCACTTTCATCACTAAAACAATCTGCATTTTCCACCATCCTTTCAATTTCAATTATATATCCAGTATTAACTGGCAAACTTAAATTTTTATCCACTTCACTGTTACTATCTACAGTAACACATATTTTTTTGCTCGATTAAATAATTCGCGAACTTCTTTATCGGTTTCATAATATTTTTTGTTGTTCATATTGCAATATTTATTTTTAAATAAATAATAATTTTAATCTAACATTTTCACAGCGAAATAAGCTGTGGAGCTCTCACATAGACTTTTCGAACTCCCACGATATCCGAAATTTTTATTTTAGAGGATGCAGTAACATGTTACTGTACTTTATAGTAATTTACACGAATCTCAGAGATGGGCTCCCTTATTATCTTAAGGGGTTAAAAGTGGCTTGCATTGTTGCACAGTTTATGTTATTTCTAAATATGCCGAAGAACTGTCGCATACAATTTTTGAACATTCACACTGTCGCGACGACCCGCAATTTTTATATGTGAAGGGCTGTTGCTGAAATATTTAGGAAATATAAATTTATTGATTTTATTTCGACAATGTATGCCCTATGTAACCTTTATAGTCGCAATGAGAGCTAATACCAGAAATTCTTGTAGTTTGTCAAATGTTATGACGACATCCTTTCATAATAAAATTTCGAATATTCGCGGTTTGTTTTGAAATGGCATTCGATGATTTTAAATCCAGAATGTACGCTTTTTTATCCTATATAGCCTCCATGTAAGCCAATCTCTGAGATTCGTTCAATTTGCCATAAGCTACAATTACATCCTTTTATATAAAAAAGACGGATAACTGGTGTGAAGGTTAAAAAATTGTACGCGGAAGTTCGACTGCTTACTTCGAAATGACGTTAGTTCATTTTATTTCCACAAATTATCCTTTGTCAAACCTATATAACTACTATGGAAGCCATTCTCCTAGATTTGAATAATTTGCCATTAGCTACAACGGCTTCCGTTCATATAAAAATTGCGGAAAGCATGAAAGTCAAAAACTGTGTGCGAGAGCCCTGAGGCTTATTTCGAAATGGCATACCTATATAGCGATTATGGTAGTTAGTGTTTTGATATTCATATAATTTTCCATAAGCTACAACGACATCCTTTAAAAAGACTCGCATAGTCAGAATATACAGGATTTCTAAAATTAATATTTTATTGAATTTGAGAAAAATCTCAAGCACAACATTTCATCATAAACAATCAATCCGTATGTGCTGTGGAAAGTTTTTGTATAAAAGAGTTTGTTTTTGTCAATAATAGTCACTTCTACTTGTTTTTGAAAAACGGCGAAGATCGTCGATGTGTTGCCTAAATATAATTTGGAGTTGTTTAGTATGTAGTTATTTTCTTATAAATCATATACTCTTCAAACCATTTCGAAAAAACAAATCAGATCGGCTTGCAGCTGCCACTTTCCGTAGACCAGTTGTGGCCAAAAACCACGTGGATCTCCCAATTTATGGAAAAAACTTTAAAATGGAGTAATTCGGTATGATACTTAGTTCTAAAGCTTTTTCAATAATTCCGGTCATCATAGTGATTTTTGGCTGAAATCTGTGCTCCCGAATGTGCAGCCTTTATAAGAACATTTTCTTTATTGATAAATTTGTAATATTATCAGCTTACATTAATTTTTTAAATCTTAGCGGAAATGGCGATTTTTAACAAAAAAAACTTTTCACAATAAAAACTCGGACTCTGTACAGCCCAGACAGATTAATTTAAACGTATGCGTCTTTATAAATTTGGGGGTCCAATTGTTGTTTGCCATAAACTTAGATAATCTAATTTTAATTTGCAATAATATCGGTTTAAATCAGTTTTACAAAATTTAACGAGAGAGAAATAACGAGATATACCAAAAAATCGCGTTATTCCTATAACGCTCCCATTTTATTTCAGCAACACATATAAAGTTGAAGTAGAAAATGTGGCTGTGGTAGTAGAAATACGACTCTGAAACAGTTCAATTTAAACTCAGAAAACTAAGTCGGAATGGTGTTTGGCTACGGCTAACATTCCGACAAACTCTAAGACATCCAAAATAAATCTAAACTTAAACTGTTCAAACCAATAAAATTGATTAAATTAACGAGAATGAAACAGTATACCTGTCTTTTATTCTTTGTAAATGGCTTTTAACTCATTTGTTTGAGTCAACGAATGCCACATTTCCATATAGCGAACATATCCGATAAACTCTACGTTATTTAGAATTTATTTAATCCAAAACAACTCAAACCAATAAAATCGATTTGATTTTCGAGAACGTTAAAAATGCCTCTCCCCTCCTTTTGAAAATGGCTCTAGATCCATTTGCTTTAGTCAACCAAAAGCTAACAATTTCGCATAGTAAATTTCTGACAAATTTAATTTAAAACTCCATAATTTATATAAACTTAAACTATTTAAAAAAGACAAAATTGTTTGGATTTCCGAAAACGAAACAAGAAATCTCTCCCCTCTAGTTGGAAATGATTCTTGTTTGACTCATTTATTTACGTTAATCTAAGCCTAACGTTTTTACGTAATCAAATTTTCCGATAAACTCTACGATATTCGGAATTTACCTAAACTACATAACTCTTAAACAAATAGAATCGATTTGGTTTAAGAGAAAGCAAAAATACACTTGCCGCCTCCTTTTGGAAATATTTCTTGACTCATTTGATTGTATCAACCTCATCATAGTGGAGTTCTATATCCTACAAATGCTAATGCTGTTTAAGATAGCGGAAATATCTCATCGGAAAATAAGAACTTCGCTGCTCACCGCAGCACCATCACTAAAGATAATTTATTTTGTTATATAATTACCAGCGGAAATTTTTTATTCATTTTGTATCTCTTTTTTCACTAAATAAAACATCCCCAGCGAAATAAAATATTAAAAGTGATCCTTAAAATGACAAATTTATTGATCTCCGAAGTAAAGGAACTCGGTAAATGAAATCTTGAAATTTAACAATATTTCGTCTTTCCGCCATTCTAAAAGATTGGCGATGAAATTTGGATAGTAGTATTCATCAGGGATTTTAAAGTAAGTTTTGGACAAAAGTCTAGGATCTGTTGATGCTGGACTAAACTTAGCCATTTCATAACCAATTCTTTTGAAAATTTAAAATTTTTTATTAATTTACTTTCAGTTTTTGGACAATATCTCAAAAATTTCCACTAGTAACCAATACTTTCGGTTGTTTTTCTAATAGCTTAGTGAAAATTATAATCCACAAATTTTCCCAAAATTTTCCTTGGAGCCTTAGTATGACCTAAGCTAATAGAAAAATAACCGGAAGTATTGGTTACTAGTGGAAGATTTTGAGATATTGGCCAAAAACTAAAAATAAATTAATAAATATTTTTAAATTTTCAAAAGGATTGGTTATGAAATCTCTCCCCTCTAGTTGGAAATGATTCTTGCTTGATTAATGTCTTTATGTTATCCTAAGGCTAACGTGTTTACGTAATCGAATGTTCCGATAAACTCTACGTGACCCGGAATTTATCTAAACTATAGAACTCTTAAACAAATAGAATCGATTTGGTTTAAGAAGAAGAAAAAACGACACTTGCCCCCTCTATGTGGAAATAACTCTTGACTCATTAGATTGTATCAACCTCTTCATAGAGAAATGTTCCTACAAGTTCTAATATATTCAGAATTTTTGTAAGTTAAAACTACGCAAACTAATACAATTTATTTGATTTACCAGAACGAAATTTACACCTGTCTCCTTGTTTAGGAAATGGAGCTTGACTCATTTGCTGGTGTCAATCTAAGACTTACATTCCCAAATAGTAGAATATTCCGATACACTCTACGTTATCCGATACGATTTGATTTACGAGACAGAGAAAGATAGCTCTTCCCTCCTTTCAGAAATGGTTCTTCTTTGATTTAGTTGGGTCGATCTTCGGCTGAAATTTCCACATAGCAAAATTTTCGGACAGAGCCTACGACATCCAGAACATACTTAACATTTTTTTTAACCCAATAAAGTAGTTTTGACTTACCAGAATTAAAAACGATAATCCTAGTACATCTAGGTGAGGTTACCAAGACGTTGGAATGGAGGCTTGGTTTCGAACTAATGAAACTTGAATTTTTTAATTTAAATAATTCGGTCGTCTCATCAGACTGCAGTGACCAAACTAGAAAAATATTGAAAATACTTTGCACTTACGTATAAAGTATAATCTCAATGACTTAGCGAATTATTATGTTTCGCTACGCAATTGTCAACCACTTCGTTAGCTCGAATTTTATTGTATTTAACGCCTACATGTTCATTAGTTCGAAACCAAGCTTCCATTTCAACGTCTTGGTAACCGCATCTAGATGCAAAAGCAATATATGGCTAACAACCAGAACAACCCAAATTTCAGGTAATCCTAGTCTTAATTTCGAGATTAATATTTACTAAAAGAAGGTATGCTATTTACATTTGAAAACGATATCAGCCAAATGGCCGCCACGGCTACGGTTGCAGCACCATATCCTTTTCATGCATTTTTCTATGACCAATTCGCACATTTGCGGCTGTATGTCCTCGATAACTTCACGAACTCCAACTTTAGGGTCTTAAATCGATTTTGGAGCATTGGCATAGACCTTACCTTCCACGTTTCAAAGAAAAAAAAATCTAAAAATGATAAATCACAAGATATCGGTGGCCAATTGTGATCACCAAGGAAACTTTTCTTGCCAAATTGCGATTGTTTCGTTGCTTGAGTAGCACGTGGCCGCCTTGCTGAAAATACACTTTGTTTACATCAATATCTTCCAATTCCGGCCATAAAAAATCATTAATCATAGCTCGGCAGTGAAATCCAATCACCGTAGCAGTTTCACCAGCCTCATTTTCGAAAAAGTAAGGTCCAATCACACCGCCATCCCAAAAACCGCACCAAACACTGACACGTTGAGAATGGAAAGGCTTTTCAACAATAATTCTTGGATTTTCTGGGCCTTAAATGCGACAGTTCTGCTTATTAACGTAGCCTCTGAGGTGAAAATTGGCCTTATCACTGAAAATGATTTTCGATGAAAATCCGGATTATTTTGATGCATTTAAAGGACCCAATCGTCGAAGATACGACGTTTATGGTGATCGACTGGCTTGAGTTCTTGTGTTAACTGAACTTTTAAAGCCTCAAAACCTAAGTCTTTATTCAAAATACGGTGTAATGTCGTTTGTGGAATGTATAATTCCAAAGATCGGTTCTCAGTTGTTCTTGAGCGAACTTGTCTCAACAGCTCAAATTTTTCCACCAGTTTCACTATTGCCGGCCGAGAGGGTGCCTCACGACGACCGACAAAGCTTTAGCTTTGAGAACTGTGACTGAAAATTGTTCATCATTTTTGTAGTGTATCGTACCATTTTTAGTAATGGCGTAGTTTTTACTTGTCAAATGTCAAAAGATGACAGCTGCCCAAACAGCAGGCTAAACAAATTGAAACCGCTT
This sequence comes from Nephrotoma guestfalica, assembly GCA_963691935.1. NCBI lineage: Eukaryota > Metazoa > Arthropoda > Insecta > Diptera > Tipulidae > Nephrotoma > Nephrotoma guestfalica. Next base: position 74,460,802 of record OY829914.1, on the reverse strand, counting down.
ATTAGAAAATCCTAAACATTTATTTCAGCATTTTGTAGTTTTCACTCAAACTTCTTATAAGAATTTTTTTAGCAGTAACTATACTGCTAAAAAATTCTTATAAGAAGTTTGAGCGAAAACTTGAAAAAGCTGAAATAATGGCTAGCTAATTATTCTTTATTTTTTGTTATTTTGGACATACTTCACTGTCATTTTATTTTTGATTTATGCGCTAAATGCGGCCCCACACACACATCCGGGTGTGTTCATCTTGATTATATGTTTTATCTTGCTAAATCGAGTTCTAAACGTTACAATATTCAAAAATTTAAATTTAATGTATTTTTTAAAATTCATTAACCGTTTGTGGAAGACTATTGAAAAGATCATTTTCTTCAGCCTTTTCTATCAGGATCAAATTACCAGTAGGTACAAAGCTTAAAGCTTAAATTTTAAATAAATCGGTGTAAATTTTGGAAATATTTTTGGTATCTGTTTCACAATAGGCCTAAAACGGGTGGCATCTGTACTAAATCGCAGGAATTTATTTCAATCGAAAAAGTTTTTCGTCTTGACCGCTAGTAAGCTACTGATTGCAATGCTGACGGTGGTAATATTTTTATAGCAGTGCCCAAATGTAAGTAGACAGACCTAAAAACTAACGAATTGGAAATTATTCTGTAAAGGTAAATCTTTCGAGTGTATTAGTTTGTGTGTGGTATGAAACCTGCGGAATAAGAAAGATAAACATCTTTAGTTGACCCGTTTTTCAGTTCATATATATTGCAAGATAAATAGTTCAGCTTTATTCTAAGTAGCAAAATTTTTAATAAGGTTAATATTAAAATTAGTTGGATATCTTATAAATTTGTTTCGCGTTTCAAACCAACGCTGGAGGCGAGAAAAATTACTTATAATGATTAACTAACAGCGCAATCAACAAACACAAAAAGTTTTCTTAACTTTTCTACAAAAATACCTTTCCGATGTTGTTTATAATTTTTATTATTTTTGTTGTTTGTTGTTGTTGTAGGAAATGAAAAAATGTTTACTTGTTTAAAACTATTTTTTTTATCCGTGCTGTTCTTTAGTTCTTTTGTGCTTTTTTATTTTGCTTCTTCTTTCCAAGTCAAACACAATGGAGTAGGAAAGCATACAGATGGATTAAAAAATAAAATAAAAAACTTAAATAAACAGAAACAACAGAAGCAGCAGTTAAACATCAAATAAATTCCTCCTACGGAAATGAATGAAAAAACAAATCAAACAAATTTAATAAATAAAGAAAACAAAATACAAGACTTGTTGATTTAACGAAACGTAATTTTTGTTTTAAAGCAAATAAGCTTAAAACAAAAACTTTTGTATAATTTTGAGCCATTGTTGTTGCTCTTCAATATACACAATAGACGGCAGGTATGTATTTCAGATGCGCACACCATTATTCCATTTGCGTCGTTCGTTGTTCAAGTGATTGATTAGTACACCGACATTGAATAATATTCTAATTTAAAGGTGTTTCGATATACACGTTAAACCACAAGAGATAGGCTGTTTCAGAGAAAATAAAATATTATTCAGGGATGCAGGGTAACAAAAAACGTTTTGTTCTTTTTTACTTTAATTTCCGTTTTAGTTTGTTATTTTTTCTGAAAATGTGTTTTCCCCGAGTTTTTCCGTTAATTTTAGCATAACGTAAATCAGAAAATTGTATATGTACGAGTACACGTGTACGTGATATAATGATATATTATATACGCATAAGAACATATTTTTTGATTTGTTATGTTGGCGGTAGCAACCGAAATTTTACGGTTTAATTTCTGGGAACATTTTTTCTTACCACAAACAGTTTTCATGAATTTTTGTACATGAACAAATATCTGTTTTATGTTGATTAAAACAAAAAGCTCATGCACTTGATTTTAAATTTAAATATGAACGAAGCTTTCGTTAGTACAACGGTGGTTTGGAATATAAAATATCTACAAGTAATTCGCATTTTTCCTCGATTGCAGTGACTTATACGTTTGTGCTTAATTAAAAATGAGGGCTCAATTGGTATTTACTCAAGTGAAATTAATCAAAGATGTTTAATTGAAGCCTATTTGTAGCAATTGAAAAAGGTTTAATGGTGATCAAAAGTGACTAAAAATGGTGCTAGTATGTGTTAGCAGTACCTGATTTCTTAGAATTGAAACATAAAATATAAATTTAAAAAATCTAAACAAAACAAAAAGTTAAATTTGTTATGCTGTGAATAAGAATTGTTGCATCATGTCTTAACGGTGTTCTATAGAAATTTCAAAGCAAAAATGTTCAAAGAAACTGAAGCAATACAAAATATAGGTAAAACTCTAGAAATACTCAAAATATGAAATTGGCAACAATCATTGGTCCTTAATAACCTTCATAAAACTAATAATGACATTCACTTAAGAGCCATAAGTACGGTTAACGCAATTTGCATGTTGTTTCAAGTCATTGAGGGTACCTGAGTTCAGCCGGATTAAAAGCTCTAGAGTAAAGAGTACCAATAATTGAGAGCAAATTGTTAAAACTAGTTTTGTCCAAATCCGGCATCAATTTCTTGAAAAAAACCATGCTCCGTATACAATTTCGGTGAATCCAAAACAAAGAAGCATTATTAGTGAACCTTCTGTCAAAAATATTGAGTGTAGAAAAATTACAGGTGGGTTCAAAGAATTAAGAAACTATATTGAAAATTGACACCTCGATCCATATCAATGTCAGTAGATTAGCCAATAACGATTTTTGAATTAGTTTATTATTTGGAAAACCTTTTTTAAAATATTCTGAATTGATGGCTGCATTGGACAAAAATCGGGCGAGAACGATATTTCACGTGTTAAAGTATCAAATGGAAAATGTTTTTAGCAATAACATCACCTACTAGCTGTATAAGAGCTCATTTCAGTGGTCGGCTATTTTTCTCGCTAAAGTTATGTTAGCTGCTACTAGAGCAAATAAACGAGCAAATTGACAGTTCATTTTAGGACAATCCGTTATGTACTAGTTAACGTTAATTTTAAATTCAAATTTAATCCTTTCTAACTTCACTCATGATTTATGCTGCCACCACTTTTTTGGTGGTGGGTATTGTAAGAATAACGAAAAGAGAATGAAAAATGTGCGAAGAACCATAATTAGAAAAAAAGCAGCGAAGCTGAAAGGCACGTAAGCAGTGTATTTCAACTTCAGGTGTGAGGTAATAACCAATAAATTTTAGTGTACAGTGTTTTACTGAATAATCTGTAAGTCTCACCGTTTTGGATAATCCAATTACAGTTGCATTCGTGGTGTAATATTTATTTGATTATTGGAGCAATAAAATGGATGATTTTAAAAAATTTACGCTACAATAAATGTTTGAAGCTCTGAGTGAGCGTGGTATTGGTTTTTTATCGACGGCTACTGTGTCGCAATTGCAAAATTTGTTGGCTGAGCACATGGTGCCGCGTTGATGGAAAAGGTGGTCAGGAGAGTGAGGATGAGCAAATACCTGTCGCTGTTGATGAGGATGCTGAAATGGATAAAGAGTTAGCGCGAGGGGAGAAGCGGCATAAAATATTGTGGTTACAACGCGAGTAGCGTGAAGGGTTAGAAATGCAATCAAAACGGTATGAATTTTCAGATATTGAGCATGCCATCGCTACGTTTGCAGGTGATGATGACACTTATTGTATTAAAAAGTGGATTGATGTTTTCGAGTGCGTTGTGGCTCCATTGAATTGACGAGAAATTTCGACGATTTCTTAGTGCACGCCGGTTATCGGATCGGACTGAAAAAATGTTTTTACAAACTGTGAAAGTTAAATCTTGAATGGATTTGAAAGAGAAATTGTTGAAAGAACTCGATGATGTTCAGACTCGTCAAGAAATTTATCAGATGCTATGAAAGAACAATTAAAGTCTCTTATTCCACGATACAGTGTGATGTTACAAATGTTCTGCATATGGACACGTGACTTAAGACTGCAACAAAGTCAAACGCGACCTAGGAGCTTGTTTCAAGTGTGGATTAAACGGGCACCTCATTAAGGATTGCCCAACCAAAACAAATAAAGTTGCTGCTATTGCTGAATTTGATACTGATAATAGTGATCCAGAGATGAATTCTGCTTTAGCTGCTGTGCAATTGGTAAATGTCGCTTTCGCTCACAGTGGTGGAGGAAGTATAGATTTTAATAAGTTTTATTCATTAATTGTTACGGGTAGTCCGGTTAGCTATATCTATCGCTCTATTGTTCCAGGTGATTTGTGTAGATCAAAGCAAATTTACTCAAACTATCGTGGATTAGATAACACCAAATTGTTTATTCACTGGAAAGTACTTTGAATGAAGTTCCGATTGCTTCCGCTAGTTTGACGGCGTTGACAGTTGAGCCTGAGGTAGATGTATTACCGTATATTTTTAATATTAGTGTTGAATCAGATGTTCCCGCTATTGATATTACTACCAGATTGAGTTCTTTACACAAGGACAGTTTATTTAGGATGTGCCAATTCATTGCTCACCAAGACGATTGTGATATCGCGAAAAAATGAAGTTAACCGAATCATTAATGACTCGCCATACGCATCACCTATCGTGCTCGTAAAAAAAGTAGTGAGACACGGATGTGTGTCGACTATCGGGCATTAAATAAATTAACTATTCGCGACAATTATCCACTTCCGCTTATTGAGGACCGCTTAGAAATTGATTTGTGCAGTGGGTTTCACCATGTGAAAACGGCAGAAGATTCAATTTGTCAGTTTGAATATCTTGACATATTCGGACTTAAAAATGGTCCCAGTAGCTGTCGACGGTTAATTTCCGGTGTTTTAAGAGAGTTTATTGAAGACAGCAACTAGGACGATTCCGGAACATTTTGATTTGTTACAAAAAGTATTGAGGAGAATTAGTGAATATCGTATGGAATTGAAATTATCAAAATACAAATTCTATTTTACCGAGGTTAAGTACTTGGTATATCTGGTAAATCGTAATGGCATACGACCAAGCAAAACTGACAAACCACTTCTTGTTTTGAGTGTGTGCAAGCTTTTACCGTATAGCGAGTTCAATTGTCTTCTGCTCCGGTGGTTGCTCTATACAGTCCAGTACGCGAGACTGAGTTGCACTGCGATGCTCGTCTTTTAGGATACGGTAGAGTGTTGTTGCAAAAACAGGAAGACGGGAAATTGCATCCAGTGGCATATTTTTCAAAGTGTACGACAGTCCCTGAATCTCAATACCATGGTTTCGAACTAGAAACCTTGGCTATCATTAATTCGTTGCGTCGGTTCCGAGTGTATTTAGAAGGAATCCCATTTCGAATTATTTCTGATTGCAACTCGCTTACAATGACGTTAAGTAAGAGGACTGTTCATGCTCATATTGCCTGGTGGGCCCTCGTTGGGTCGTTGTTGCTGCCATTGTTGGTGATGATATCGACATGCAATTGCAAGCAACGCAGAATTGAGATTCGGATATTGTTGGTATCCGTGACCGCCTGGAACATAAATCATCCAAATTATATTATATTACATGTTATATTACATTATATTGTGAGCGTGGCAACTCGAGGCCTGCAGACCTTGAGTTTTTCTACTTTGTTGTCGTCTGTTGTTACAACTTCATTTGATTCGCTTGTTGAATCTTGATTATCCTTAATTGGAAAGGGATTTATCTCTTGGAGGTAATATTTTATGGACCTTTTATTGATACTACTCTGGTTAGACCATCTGACCCTGGATGTGTATCTGTTATCCTTCCCTTTGCCCATCTTATAGGTGGTAGTTGTTCATCCTTAATTAGAACTAGCTGACCAATCCTGTAGTTTGCCTTGGGCTCTTTCCATTTGTATCTTTGCTGTAGATTATTTAAGTATTCCTTAGACCATACTTTCCAAAATCCTTGAGTCATCCTTGAAAGCAGGGTTCACCTCTATTTTGCACTTATGTTGGTTTTGTCTGACTCAGGGGGTGAAATCAGTGGTCTCCCGATCAAAAAATGCCCAGGTGTCAAAACATCAAAATCATCTACATCGCTTGACAGTGAAAGAATCGGTCTGGAGTTTAAACATGCTTCAATTTGTGCTAGCACGGTGCTGAATTCCTCGTAGGTTAGTGTTCATTTACCGATAACTTTCTTTAAGTGGCCTTTCGTTGATTTGACTCCAGATTCCCAAATGCCCCCGAAGTGGGGACTACCGGGCGGTATGAAATGCCAGTTTGTTCCTTGTTAGCTGCTTCCTGAGCTGCGTTGTTGTTTGCTTCTTGTATAGCCACCTGTAGTTCCTTACGCAGCGCATTCCGAGCTCCAACAAAGTTGGTACCGTTGTCACTGTATATATTTAAAGGTGTTCTCCTTCTTGAGGTAAATCGTTTAAAAGCTGCCAGGAACGCTACTGTTGTTAGATCACTCACCAGTTCCAAATGGATTGCTTTAGTAGAAAAACATATGAATAACGCGATGTATCCCTTGTAGGACTTGTTTCCTCATCCTATGGATACTCGGATTGCAAATGGACCCGCGTAATCAATGCCCGTATTGGAGAAAGGGGCAGATGGAGTAACCCTGGCTTCTGGTAACATACCCATTAACTGTTCTGATGCTGCTCTTCTGTATCGAAAACATTTTACACAGTTGTGAATTGTTGTGCACACTAGACGTTTACCACTCAAAACCCAATATTTTAAACGTAATTGGGCTAGAGTTGCTTGTACGCCTCCATGTAATACAAGATGGTGTGCTTCAGTTGTGATGAGCCTTGAGTAAGCATGATTTTTTGGTAAAATCAGTTGATGCTTTTAATCATACTTAAGATGAGATCTTTGTAATCTACCGCCGACCCTCAACAAACCATTTTCGTCTATGAATGGATTAAGTGATGATAGTTTGCTATTAATTTCGACTTTATTTGTTGTTTTGAGGAGTTTAATGTCTACGGCGAATTCCGAATCTTGAATTGTTCTTATGATTACATTGTGTGATCTGGCCAATTCGTCTACTGTTAGAAAACTTGGTATCTCTCCAGGAACTTGATGTATTCGATTTTTAAGGATAGTAATAAGTCTGTAGCAGTACGCTAAAGTTCTTTTGATTTTAAGAGCTGAGAAAAAACGTGAAAAATCTATGAATTCTGGTTGAGGAGGTGCATTGATAAATAAGCAATTTGTTTTTAGTTCTTTATTGGCTGCTTCTTCAGTTGGTTGAAGAGTTAGTGGGTAATTTGAGTTTTTTAACCAACTTGGTTCTTCCCACCAAAGCTTGTAGTTTTGCAATTGCCGCACGTTCATTCCACGTGAAGCTACATCCGCGGGGTTATAACTGGATTTTACATAATGCCATTGACTAGGTTGCATAAGCGACTGGATTTCAGCTATTCTGTTACCCACAAAGGTTTTGTATTTACTGGGATCGCCTTTTATTCATCCAAGCGTTATCATCGAGTCGGTCCACGCATTTGGTGATTCTCTCCACAGTAGCCGTTGATAGTTTTGATCTCCTTCATTGATTATGATCTGGCGAACATCTTCTCTATGTCAGCTTTTATGACGAATTTATGTTTTCTCCATCGCATTAGAATTGATATTCGATCCTGTTGTAACGTTGGACCATTCAACATATTAAGTCATTCAATGATGAACCGGATGTTGTTTTTGCAGATCCATCGAACACGACTCTTAGCTTTGTAGTCGTGCTGTCTGCTTTCATCATTGCGTGATGTGGAAGGTAATATGCTACAGGTGGGTTTTCGTCATCTTTTACCATCATCTCCATGTGATTAAGTTGTTCATGTTCACGCATAAAGTCTTTGTAACTTTTCCTGAGGTTTGGTTTCCTTGATAGCCTTCTTTCAACTTGAAGGAACCTTGCTATTGCCATACGTTTAGAATCCCCCAAATGCGTAGTTGGATCCTTCTGGAATGGGATACGTAATTCGTAGCGCCCATCTTTCAATCGCCTGTGCGTTGCAAGAAAGAATTCCTTACACTCCTTCTCTGATTTTGTGAGAATGTGCGGGGGATGTATTTCTTCTAATTCCCAAAATTTTTTTAGTTGTTCATCTATCTCTCAGTCGATGAGACGTGTGATTTATATTTTAGTTCGGTTGTCTTGTTGGGTGTAGATATTCTTCCTAAAATGACCCATCCAAATTCCGTGAGCTGTGCTGCAGGTTCGTTTTTATTCCCTTTTATACACTGTGGCTTCATGGCTTGTGTGTAATAATCTGCACCTAGTAGTATATCAATCGGTGCGGGCACGTTGTAGTTCGGATCGGCCAATAGCAGCTCGTCCAAATGTTTCCATTTTTCAAATCTAAATGGTGTTTCTGGCAGATTTTTGCTTATTTTGGCTAGTACTAGGGCTTCTATTTCTATTGAAAATGTTGAAGGATATCTTGGTTGTAGGTTGATATTTACAATACTATTGACCCTGCCAGCAACTTGTCCGCCTATCCCATGGACCTCTGCACTGATTTTACGCCCTACCAGATTTAAACGTTGTTTGGCTTCTGTTGTTATGAATGATGTTTGTGAACCGGTGTCGATCAGCAATCTTAGAGCTCTTCCCTTCCATCAAACCTTGTGGTTTTGACAAGGGCGGTTGCTAATAGTATTGTCTCATGCGTTTTCATCGCACTGTTGGTTGAAATGTTTCTTGAAGTTGTAGTTGTAGGCTGCTTTGTATGAAGTAAGTTGTGGTGCATGCCATTGCATTCTTTACATCTTGATTGATTGTAACATTGTTGAAAATTGTGTCCAATGGCTAGGCATCTTCTGCATAGATCATGCTAGTTGACAAGCTGCATTCGTTCTATGTGACTCATTTTATTAAGTTTGTGGCAGATTTCTAACTTGTGATTGCCCGAACACAAGACACACGATTGATTTTTTGTTATTGTTGCACTGAATGTTAGTTGCTTATGGCGGATGTTATCGTTTGCCTGTGTTACTTTTGGTAGTCGTAATGTTTCTAGGAGTTGATATCGTTGTTCTAGAAATTTGAGAAGTTCGTTGGTGCTTTGAATCTCTTTTGGGTTTTTTAGCGACGTCTCATATGATTTCAGAGTTTCGTTGTCCAATTTTTTTGTTATAAATGGCACTAACCATTTCTTTATTGCATGTAGGTGCATGCAATTCTTTATTGCATGTAGGTTTTCCCTGACGGTGTCATGCAATATTCTAATCGCAGATGCGGTTTCTTGTTGTATGTTGTGTAGGACAAAAATGGGGTTTATATGGCTGTTTACTAGTAACCTTTTGTTTTGGTATTTGTTAACTAGTATTTCCATGGCGCTTGTGTAATTATCTCCTACTGGGTGCAAATGCTGAATTATTTTGCTCGCTGCTCCCTCCAAATGTGTTTTTAGATACATGATTTTGTATGTAACTGTTAGGCCGATGTTTTGATCTACCAATATTGAGAAGAGTTCATGAAAACCAACCCAATCTTGATAGTTCCCATTGAACTTTGGTATCTCAAGTTCTTTAAGCCTGTAATTTTTTGGTTCCTGATTGCTGGTACCGGTTTGAATTTTCTTATGTACTGCCTGTTGTAACTTGGCAGCATACTCTTCCGCGTGGTTGCTAATATCAAAGTACAGGTTGTTCTTGAAATAACTTTGATCTTCTATATCTGCTTCAGTTGTTTCCAGCAGGATTTCTTCATGCAGATCATCTATTTTTCTCAACGTCGTTGTTAGTTGGCTTGTTTTCTGGTTCAGATATTCAGTTTCCTTGTTTTCGCTTATGAGGCTATATGCTTGCCTGATAATATTCTCCAAGTGGTTTATTTTTATTAGCTGCTTTCTGAGCAGCCTATCCTTGGGATCATCGTTGTTATTTCTGATCGTTGGGATTACCAACTTGAGTGGTGTGGTTTTTAATGATGCCGTACTTGTGCTGGCTTGTTGAGTGTTTTCAGCATCCAAATCATTTAGCTCTCGTAGCTTGGTTGTTCCTGCTATTGGCAATTTTACAGATGCTAAGATATCTGCTGTATTTATAGTTGGAGTTGTTGCACCAGTTTCTAGCTTGTAGTTGATATCTGCTGTTATGGCATCATAAGCACGTTTTATGTGCTTGCGTTCTTCTATGTAAGGCAAGTTGTCAATACCTTCATAGTTTATTAAAAGCTTGTCGTTTTCTTTGTATCTATTGTAGATAAATCTTCTTTTGAATCCCGATTCATTTTTAGGATTTCATTTTCTTGCTTTAGATACTCAATTTCTTCGCTTAGCTTGGCAAATAAATGCTCCATATGCTCTAGCCTCGCCAAGAGATTCATATTCGCCTTTTCTAGGTCAATAGTTGTTTTATTAGATTCGGCTATTTGCAAAGCAAAATTTCCGCTGGCATCACTATTTCGTGTAATGTCTGTCTGGGTATAGCGTTAGAAAAAGTATCGGCTTGGTCAGCTACCGATTTTGCTTCTATTTTTCTTTATCGGTGATCTTTGTAAATTTGGTCTTCTCTGGAACGGATTTGATGTTCCTTGATAATGCAATAGATGGCAATCCCCAAAATCCATAGAGCCAGTCTTCACAGAGAGCGATTTACCAATGGTGATATTGGTGTACCACCTGGGGTATTATTTCCGTTTGTTTGTACCATTGCATAGTTTTAATTGACTAATTAGCTATTCTGCTTCACTACTACGAAGGGATTGGGTACCGCAACCGTTTGTTCTACAAAAGATTGCCCAAAGTACGCCCGTATCCATTTGTAAATACTTCGTGGAGGCTGTCAATCCCGTACTTTAAAGTAGAAATTGTTTCTGTTTTAAATTTGACCTCGAACAAATCAAATTAATTTAAAAAGACAGAGCCTATAAAATGAGATTACTCGTATTTTTGATCTCTGAATACGAAAAGGTTTTACTGGACCTAGAGGCAGTTAATAATTTATGCAATCAACATTTAATTTTGAATATTTACAAAAACAAATCAGAAAATCGTGCAATTTAAATAATGGTAATGATCACACACACGCACACATTGCCCATTCAAATTATATCTCATTCAAACCATGTTTAATTCATTTAATATCATCCCAATTTAAGTTAAATACTTTTATACCACTTTGGTATCCATCTTTAATAGCTAACGGAAAGCAAACCGAAAGCACAAAAAAATCTCATTTAATTTAATTTAAAAAACCAAATTTAACGAACAACTAACTGAAATCTTTTCTTTCTCTTATCTCGCTCTCTCTTTATCTCTCTTTAAGGATATATATGTATAATACTTTCTATACCAATATGAGTGTGAGCTTCCAAAAGTTCAAGCAATAACAGCACCAAGGAAAAAAAATGTTTTTAAATAGCATTTAACATTTTCAATTTCGTTCTACTTTAGTGTAACGACTTTTATTCTTGAAAAGTACGAACCGAAATAAAAAAAACACACAGAAACTTCTCTGATGCTTCTGTAATAAAATAAAATAAAGAAAATACCCTAAAAAAATGAAATGGCTTTACTCTCGCATTGTTGTTGTTGCTGCTGCTGCTGCTGTGTTGAGCTTTTTATTTCTGGTTTATTATTTTATTTACGAAATTTTATTTCTTTGGGTTATCTTTTTAAAAATAAATAAAATCATAAAAATAAATAAGAAAATTATGAGGTGCTCAAACTCTTATGTAGGATTGGATGGACCATCTATGAGGTAATGGTATCCAAATAAGATTCTTATGTTTACAAATTTAATTGCACTGTAAAATGTTTGAGACGTGCTTATAACTGCGAGGTGGCATATATGCAAAATAACACTGAATCGATATAGCCATAGGCTTCCATGTTCAACATATTTTGCACTTTAGTTCAAAATCAATCGATAAAATAACCAAAATCATAATCTTGAACATCTAAGTACAGCACAAAGCACGAACTTTCAAGCAATTTAAATTGTTCAACTTACCAAAGTTTTTTTTTCGATGTTTTCCGTTTCATTGGGAAAATTGTGCAAAATTAAATTTAATTTGTCTCATGTACACATGAATATTTTGTACATACAGATACGTACATATATGTATACATGGAAACTGGGTTATGGTGGCATAAAAACGAAAAAAAAATCGTTCTTTTATATTCTATATACCAACCATTTATACATTACAGAATTGAAATGAATGTCCTTTTCCATGTTTTTCGTGTATATGTTGGCTGCACAGAGAGAAAATTTATATGTTCTTTGTACGAAAACCCAAAGTTTTCATTGAAATTCGAGCAAGTAAAATTTATGTATATACGCCAGATATATATATTCGTATATTGGGGTACAGTACATTTTCATTTAATGCTTGAACATCAAGAGAATTGCATTACAAAATAGTTATGTGTAAATTTAAACATATACGAGTATAGTTTACTCGTATGTAGGCATAAAATATTTATGAACCATGTACCAGCATCACTAGATTGGCTATATGCGATCTGAATATTTTGTGATGTGTACAGGATTTGAGGTGAGTTTATTCTTGTATTGCTTGATTATGTTCCAATAAAAAATGCTTATGTACAAACATTGCAATTTATCATCAGGAGCAAGTAATGAAAATTTTATTTTAAATTTGGAACCAAATACTTATCTTTGTGCCTATATAAATTACTGGAGTTCGAATAATAGTTGACCAGTCTTGTATTTATTGCTAGCTGACCCGGCGAACCTCGTTCCCCCCAAATTACTTTTTTCCGAGCAAATACTTTTGTCCTTCACAAAAATTGATTTTGATGAGAGACAAATTAAACAACTCAACTCAATTATCAATAGACGATTGAGTTGAGTGGCCATTCCATTCTCTTTTTCATCGAATTCAACACTAAAGTATTGAAAGGGAATAAAATGTCGATTGAAACTCAGGCATCTATCGAAAATTGAGTTGTTTTTTGGATTTTGCTCTAAGTATGGAAATGAATTGGAGTCAGTTGGAATTTAAAAGAATTCAATGTACATTATTCGAGTGAAATTAAATCTAATACAGACGCAAATCAATTGAATGCATTGTGGTACACAATATTTTTCGTTTTGTTGTCTGGCCCGTAAATGAACAACGATGATGGTTTGTCAACTCTCGAATACGCGACGTACAACTGACCATGAGAAAAACATGGAAATTCTAGATTTATTCAAAGAACTGAATGCACTTGAAGTCGAACGGAATATCAGTTGGAATCAGAGGAATTCTCGGAATTATAACATCCTCTCCTTTAAGATTTTCCTTGATGATCGTCACTTGAATCACGTTGTTCGTCAGTTTCATCACAGCCAATCGCATTCAGTTACACAATTTCGAATGAGAGCGCCAAGTTGTGCCATGGTATTCCCGGCAAATCAAGCGCATTCAAAAACTCGGTCGGATAGTTGATGCTTCGTCTTGATTGGTAACAAAGTCAACGGATTTGTAACAACGCATTTCCGCAGCGATTTGGTTTTGAATCAAGTAATTTAGAGTGTCAACATCCTTGTTCTTCGCTGCCAAAATCGTTGGTTCGCTGAGTCAATCGTGGTCCATATCGTGGAAGCTCTTCCCCCGACGTTAACCATTTGCCAAGCGCCAACAGTTCTTTTGCAAAATCAGCAGTTGATGAGTCGTTTTGTAGCACGATTCTCATGTTCGTGGTCAACTGCAACTTCTTCACATAGCGCCACAAACTTGATGATTTCTGACATGCATTGAGTTAATCTGCAGCTGTTGATCTTGGAAAGACGGGTATAGCATTTGACGAGAATCCCGGCTAGCAGACTCATCGCTCCACCAAAACGTCTTGAGTCACTTCGTAAATCCTTCTTCGTTCTTGGCAATTGAGCACACTGGCTTATCATGCGTGTAGATATTTATCGGCAACTTCAACGCAGAATGTGCCGTCCGGCTAATGCTATTTCAGATTTTGAGCGAATTTTGGCCAAAAACAATGAATTCAGAAAGGTTTTGCTTGTTCGACCGGGAGCATCGAGGAAGAACATTTCGCCATTTTCTTCGTCAACTGCCTTCATGAATGTATCATACACGATCTTTTTTTGTACATTCAAAAACGAGACGTTTTTTTGGTATTGGGAAATTCTGGACAGCTTTTATTTGGTCAGGGTTTGGCTTGACGCCTTCGCTCGTGACAATATGTCCTAGGAATGCAATTTCCTGATGGAGAAATTCGGATTTGTCTAGTTGCACCTTTAAATTTGCTTGTTTCAACCTTTCAAATACTTTTCGTATAGGCTGTTGATATGCTCTTGGAGAGATGTCGAGAAGATGATTATATCATCCATGTAACAAAGGCATATATTTCCTTGTAATTCTCCTAAGACATTACCCATTACACGTTGGAATGTCGAGGGAGCGTTCTTGAGTCCAAAAGCCATTCTGAAGTATTCGAAATGACCGTGATTTACCGTAATGGCTGTTTTTTCTACATCTCTTGGATGAACCTCGATCTGATGAAAGCCTGACGCAAGGTCGAGTGTTGTTAAATACATACACCGTCCCAATTTGTCTAGGATTTCATGCGATGTTAGGCAAAGGATACCTATCATTGATGGTTTGATCATTTAATTTTCGATAATCTATTACTGAACGCCATTTAGTTTTACCACTTGTGTCTACCTTTTCTGGCACTATCCAGATCGGCGAGGACCATGGTGAATGGCTCGGTCTAATTATACCGTCCTCGAACATTTTGTCAATCTGGGTTTTAACTTCTTTATGGATGTGCGGGAATCGATAGCTTTTGGTAAATATGGGTTTATCATTTGTTAAGTTCGTTTGTGGCTTAACTCGATTTGTAAATGCTAAAATTTGGTCTTCCTTCAGGAATTTTTTTTCATAATATTGGCACAGATTCTTGATAGCTTTTTCTTCCTCTACGTTAAGATGACTAACTCGAATTAGGTTCGTTATGACTTGAGAATAGTAGGTATTGATTGATATAGAAGAATGATTTAGTTCAGTGCGATAATTATTTAGAGATTCTGTCTTGATTGGTTGTTCGAAAAGACCAGGCTGGTATTGAACGATTCATTGATGCATTGTGATGCATTGTGATGATTCATTGAATCATTGATTGCTGAATTGAGAGGTATAGTTAAAACAATAACGGAATTCTTATCTTGTCTGTCTCTAATAGAAATTTTTGGAAGTCCAACCGAATTCCTAGTTTTTACATCATTTCAAGGCCAATTAAGCCTTCAAAAAATTCGTGGAATTTAAACCTCAAAAATTCTAACGAACCGTTCGAAATTCTCCTAATCCTTTAATTATAATTTTCTAAGTAATCTCTTGATTTTGAAATAGGGTTCGCTCTGTTATAGACTCAATTTTCTGTATCCGTTTAGGATTTAGGTATGCTGGGTTAAAAAACGATTTGTTTGCTCCAGTATGAATACTCGTATAAGCATCTTGTGTTTTGTTTTGTTGTTTATTGCTTGAATATATGGCAATAGCCCGGATTGATGTGTATTGAGGCTAATTAATCCGATGAGTGTTCCAAGGCTAGTGGCGGAAAAACCTCCTCATGTGGTCATTATTCGATGGGATCTTGAAATGAATCCAGACCTGGTAAATATTGTGGAGGATGCTCAATTTTCTCGTATACTTGCTCATTAATATTTAATTCTTCCAAGTTATATAGTTCCTCGGGCACCAACCGTGGAGGTCCAATATTTTGAAATCCTTGGTTTGGCTGACCATTTTTGAGTAATGGTCGAGAATTATAATTACCTATGGCTAAGATGATTTGGATACCTGGGTACGAAATTGTTTGAGACGTATTAAAATTGTTGTTGATAATTGGGTTGAAGTACCCGTTTTTCGAAATGTATGGGTATTGGTTTCTGTTGAAGATTGGGAGTACTACTATTGATTACCCGATATTTAATATTGTACGTATTTTGTTCTCTGACACATAATGAAAATGCTTCTGCGATGCTTTCGGGATTTCTAGCCCTGATCATGGGTCCCAAAGGTTCCCTAAGACCGGCTAAAAATGTGGATAAACACATCTCCCTATAAATATTTAATTTTTTGATTTTTTTTGTTGTTCAACTGTATCTGGGCCTTGGTATAAAGTATGCAAATCTCGGATGAGACTAATCTCATTGCGTTTATCTGCATAGGGGGTACTTAAATTATGATTTATGATGATTTTATTCCGGATTGCCCGTAAAAATGTTGTGGGTACTTGTCCACATCCTAATATTGCATCGCATTGCGAAATTATTTCGTCCACGTTTTTGATAAATTCGTGTAGCGAATGTTTGTTACCCGTGAATTTGGGTAGGTTTTTAATACAGTCCGGTAACTTTAGGGTGCCTATTAAGGTACTAATTTTTTCTATGGTTACCATTTTCTATTATTATTTGCTTTGTATTTTTTTTTTAATTTATGAATTCAAATTATTTTTCACCATTTACCGTAAAAAATTTATAATTTTTTACTTTTGTAAACTAATAAGATTGGTCGATAACACTCATAAACCACGAAGCTATGACCTGTCCCTCATAAACTGTGATGAGTGAGAATAAGGTATGTGGAAATTAATGGATAATCAGTAAAATCACTTACCAAGTAACCATCAGTAGAATAAATTGGTAGTTAAAAATCAGCATCATGTGTTGCCCCGTTGATAAGCCGTCAATGGATTTTAGCACTTGATCACTATATTGTTGTTAAATAATCACATATTGTGCAATAAACCCGATTACTACACTCTAATAAACCGTTAGAGTTTGTTTTCACAAAAACCGTATCAATACTTGACAATACTTCCGAAAATTTTCATCAGGCTGCGCTAGTTAAAGTTCAGGCAGTCGTGGATTTAATAATTTGAAACACTGGTGTTAGTTTAATCACTTTAACAAATTGTTGTTTGGTGCATACGAGTATCTTCTGTTGCGTTGCCAAATTGTTGTTTGGACGATTTCGTCAATATGATGTTTTGTGGAGTGGCGATACGTAACTCGCGCAATAGAAAAGTAGTTCTCTTATTTTGTTAGGTTGTTGTTGTTTCGCTGGTTGTGTTGTGTGTAGTAAAACATAACTTTAGTAATGACCCACAATTTATGGATAAAAGATTGTGCAACAGTACGTTGAATCCTTTGATTATCGATATATTTTACTAAAATTTACAAAATAAAACGAACCCTTTGAAAAGCGGCAAATTTATTGATTACATTATTCAGCTTCAAACGTGAGATTTTGAAGACTGATTATGAAACTTGAAAGCACTGTAGCATTTAAGCATGATGAGAAGGGTATTTAAATAATAATTGTTGGAAAATACCGTTTACAAAATGCTAGCTATATATTTGGCCAACTCAGGGACTCAAGCGGTTGTTGCGCGGCCATGCGTCAGGGAGTGGAGGTGGGGTTCAGAGTATGAGTAGGGCAGGTTTAGCCGCTATAATTTTAGTAATACAGAAGAAGGTACTTACTTCATTTCGGACACTCACTCTAATTCATACTCCGTTCAAGGAGACATACAATTATTAATTTTGTTCAAATGAAGATAACAAATTATTTATTAAACAACAACTAAACAAGGTATTCAAGAAAATTGTAGCAATAAAAAAATGAAATTTAAACCTAAATTTATTTATTAACCAATATCATTTCTTACGGTTTTGGGGATGTAAATGTTGGTTGCTGATGAATGGACCCGAAGGTTAAACAAGATGTTGATTGATGAAATTGTTGAATTGATGAATGCGTTAAACTATTTATTATGCGTTATTTATTAAGTTGTAGGTTCATTGGTTTTATTACATTTTATCGTTTTTTTTTATCATGGTAACGGTCTTATTATTGCAAAGCAAATAATATTATCTTATAATGCGCGTGAAATATTTCCTAAACCTATCTTAAGAGTAAAATTTTTTTAGGAAAGGTCCTCTATTGCACACGGTCGTGAAATATTTCCTAAAAAAATCCTATGTATGCTAGTGTTAGTAATATCAACATAAAAGCAAACATTCAGGCGAAACGATATTTTACCGAAACTCCTATTTAAACAAAAATATGGAAATTAGCAGTTACAAACGAATTAAACGATTTAAATTAAAGTCAAACACAAAAAACATCTTTAAGTAAACTCTGAAGGAGATTTTGCCAAGCACTCATCAAATCCACTATGTTCTCGGTTAGCCCAGTAAGCGAGGATCTGACGTAAAAGTTCACCCAGATATAAGATTCGACTGTACTTTAGACAGAATTCACACTATTCCTCTAAATCAGAACTTACCACTGATTGGCAATATTAAACGAGGATTTTTAGAATTTTGTCATAGTTCTGGCATGGGTAAATATGGCCCCAAAACGTCTGAGTTGTGATTTACAATATTCTGCATTCAAACGATTGCTAATCGAGATTTTGGCCAGTTCTCATCGATCCCGTTATGTTTCCCAGGAAGATTTATTAAATGCCAATGCACACGAGGAATTTTAGAATTTTGTCATAGTTCTGGCATGAGCAAATTAGGCTTCGAAACGTAAGCGTTTTGATTTATAGTGTTTTTGCTATTCAAACGATTATCAATCGAGATTTTAGCCGGTTCTTTATAAATACCGTTATATTTTCCAAGAAGATCTATTAAATTCCAATGCACACGAAGAATTTTAGAAATTTGTCATAGTTCTGGCATGGGCAAATATGGCGCCGAAACGTGTGAATTGTGATTAACAATATTTTTGCTATTCAAACAATTACTAATCTAGATAGAACTAACTTTAAGAATTTAAGTTTTACTAGATGAAAATTCATGTCAAACTCAGAGAGAGCTAACAGAACTGGTAGGTGTTATTCACCAAGCAATTTGAAAAATACAAAAGGATGGAAAATTGATTCCTCATGAATTGACCGAATAATCAAAAACACAATTTTTACTTAGGATTTTTTTTTTAGGAATTATTTCACACTTGTATCTTGTACATGATTTAATTCACCATCACTTAGTAGCATCATTGTTAATTCTAATGGCGTATATTATGATCAAGTTTAAAATTGCTATCGTGAAACTCATATTTATTTTTATTGTTTTTTTAGTTTCACAAACCATAATTAAAACACATAATTCAAACCAATCACTGACAAAAAAAAAGATCACGGTCTTGTAACTTGTACCAAAAAAAAATTTCAGTGTATCTATCAAACTTAAAAATCTGTTTATCCCAACACATTACATATTGTGTGGATATTTTTTTATTTTTGTTAATCTTTTCTCACTTTTTACTTTAGCTTATAAGTTATAAAACAAATTATTAAGATATGTGATACTCGCATATCGATTTACTTAAATTCTATCTTGATTGTTAAACAATTCTCATATCAATCTATATATACTAATCAATTTTAGATAGCACCCCACTTTTCTTGAATTTGTTTTTCACCATTTTTTTGTAAGAATCGTTTTTAAGTAAAATTAAAAATATTTCGTCCTCGTATCGCGAAAGCAAACCAAAAAACTTCCTTAAACAATTCCGAAAATTTTTTCATCTCCCAAAAAAAATCCAACAAAAAAAACCCGGAAAAACTTGCTTCAATTTTGCTAAATCATTTTCCGGTTTGACCCGTTGCCTGTCTTATCGGCAAATCGATAATATTTTTTTTCATAACTGATCGACCTGCATTATCGATCAATCGATATTATCAATCGATCACTTTCAACTAATATCCGAAATACACCATATCATAGTCGACATTTAGGGATTATTATATACACTGTTAAGAAACTTGTAGCGCTGACATTTGAAACCGTTACAGCCCATAAACCTAAACATCGGAGAGTACAATATGTATGGATGTGAAGTTGGCCCAAATGTCAGCCCAAAAAAACGTGCTGGCAACACGAAAACTATCATTTCTGTTACGTATGAACTGTCAGCCCAAAAAATCGTATATCACGACATTTTAATGATGTCTGCCCAAAACACAAATGAGTTTTTCATTCTAGATTTTAGATGCATATGAAGTTGGCCCAAATTATAAAACAAAACCAATCTATAGGAATACTAAAACATACAGAATTTTACTATAGGCAAGTGTCTGTTCATGACCGTGAGAATAGGCTCCTGAAATTAAAAAAAGGGAAAATCTTAATTATTTATTTATCAAATTTGCATTGTATAACTTACTTGTAAAATCCGCATAATGGGGTTTTGTTTATGCTTGTTTGACAGATGACTTCCATCAAGAACAATGAGAAGAACGCAATTGGAACAATACCATAAACGAAATAATTTAGTAAGGTCTAGTCATGACAAGATGGCAGTTATCATTTCATTTTTATTGTAAATTCATTTAAAAGTCCTTTGTGGGATGGCGCTTTGTAATTTAATTATAGTAATTTTATTAGGTGTATTATCATGTCATTATTTTATAAACGAGGCGGGAAAAACATAGTTTTGTTGTTGGCTCTCAAGTGGTGGTTCGAGTTGTACAACCAATAAAGTTAAATAAATATTGTGATAAAATATAAGAAAGATCTGCTAGTTTTACTTTTGGGTGATGTGCAAGCGGTTGTTGTGGATTGGTGTTGGGTGAATCTGTGTTTCGTCATCGTAAAATATCTGATCAGTATTTAATTTGGATACAGTTAATGGTCCTTCGAGCCGGATCTAACAAAATGTTTGTAAAAAGAAGCCATTTTGTTAGATAGAATAAGAAAAACTGCATCGTCGCCACGTACCGTCGCCATTGATCAGATACAAAAAGGGAACAAATTGTAATTTATAAAAATGTTCGAATCATCCGAAAACTTACAATCATTAACATTACCTGCAGCAAAGAAGCGTCTTGCGGTTATTAAAGGACAAATGACTAAACTAGTAAACTACGTGAATGAAAAGATTAACCCGACCACGTCGACTGAAGAATTATCTGTTCGGTTAGATCGTGCTCCAATTCAGCTTAAGGAATTTACAGCTGTAGAAATGGTAATATTTAATATGTGTGAAACCGAAATATCTGATATGGCCGATTTTGAAGAAAATTATTACCATGTCGTAGCCAAATTAACCAGATTAATTCGTGAACGTAATACTATTACACGTCGACTGCATTGAATGATAGCACTATTCAATCTGGCATGCACGCAGCCGATGTAAAGCTACCGAAGATAAATATTCCGCCTTTTAAGGGCGACTATACGGAGTGGCAATCGTTTCGGATCTATTTAATACCACCATACACGAGAATACTTCAATAACACCAGTGCAGAAATTTCAGTACCTCAAAAGCTTCTTACGAGACGAGGCAGCAAGTTTATTGAAGCACTTCACGATCACGGATGACAATTATATTGAGGCCCTTCAGAAACTCCGCAAGAGGTACGATCAAAAAAGGCACAGGGTTAGAAAATTTATAGATATGTTTTTGGGCATGCCTTCATTCAAGCAAGCTGATCAAAGAAATGTACGAGCGTTAGTTGACACAGCAGATGAAGTTGTTAGAGGCATGAAATCTTTGGGTCCAATAGCAAAATCGCGGGATCCCTGGCTAATTCGCACTCTTGAAGACAAGCTCGATGATGAAACCAGTATGTTGTGGGCTAGACATACCGCGGACTCGGACTTTCCAACACTAGAAGAGTTTTTTGATTTTCTACAACAACGAGCCAATTCTTTGGAAGGTATGAAGTCGAGTTATACATCGGTGAAACCGCAACCATCCAAAATTAAGGAAATTAGGCAAGCTCGGAGCCTACACGCATCAAGCACATCAGTCTGTTCGGTCTGTAAAATCGAGGATCACTTGCTAATAAATTGCAAAAAATTTAAAGAAATGTCAGTATTGCAACGACGGGAATTTATAAAGGCTAACAATCGATGTTTTAATTGCTTTAACGGAGCACATTCCTCATATTTTTGTAAGAGTAAAGGAAGATGTTTGAAGTGTCATAAAAAACACCATGTTTTACTTCATATGGAGCAAACGCAAGACAATACTATTACGGTTATTGAAGAGCCACCTCCGTCCGTGTCTGGAAAGGCATGACTAATAGTTGAAGCAAACAATCAAATCAACCAGCAGATTAAGCAATTTCATACAATAGCACACGCACAACCATCTACAACTCGTGAAATAAGGTCGTTTGACGCATCAACTCATATCAACAATGCTACATTGTTACCTATGGCGTTAGTAAAAGCTAAGTCCAACATTGGTCATTCGATAAAATGTCGCATTCTCTTAGATTTTGGATCCGAGACATCATTTGTAACCGAAGCTTGTGCTCAGAAATTGCAACTACCGAGAGATAATGCACGTTTAATTATTATGGGACTCGGACAAGTAGGTACAGGAGCAAATAGAGGTAAAATTACGGTATCAATGTCATCTATTTATTTGGATGGAGCAATTTGTGTTCAGGCATATATTTTACCGCTTGTTACATCAGTAATTCCAACTTCTAAGCTAGAACTTGATTCGTGGCATCACTTGAGCAATCTCCAACTGGCCGATCCAAAATATAATATTCCGGGAGCCGTTGATTTTTTGGTCGGAGCTGACCATTTTTTTCATGTTATTCGTGATGGGAAAATCGCAGGCACTAGCAATCAACCATAGCTATAAACACAATTTTTGGATGGATTATTGCTGGTAGCACGGAAGGGCAAAACCTCACCAGTTCTTATCATGCAGCCGTTCAAGTCGAAGCAGATATTGGTTCCTCCTTACAAAAATTTTGGCAAATAGAAGAATTGCCAGAGCAAAAGCATTTAAAGCTAGAAGAAGAGAAATACGAACGTCATTTTGTTCGAACTACCACGAGGAATAAAGATTCCGTTTAGCCGTTTAAAGCACCGCCAAATCTTCTTGGGAAATCGTATTCGAAGTGTTTTCAACGATTGATGGCAATAGAGAGAAAAGGAGCTCGAGATCCGTCATTCTATGAATTATATCGTAATTATATGCGAGAATTCATAACCATAGGACACATGGAGGAAGCAGTTGCAACGAACAAGCCAAATATCTGCTTTCTACCTCATCACGACGTAATGAAAGGTTCCAGTACCACGACCAAGCTGAGAGTGGTATTCGATGCGTCGGCGAAGACTAGCAGTGGATACTCCCTCAACGATATTTTGCTTGTCGGTCCTATAGTGCAAACTAGCTTGTATAACATATTAATCAGATTTCGCAAGTACGAAATAGTGTTCACTGGAGACATTGAGAAAATGTTTAGACAGGTGCTTGTCGCGGCAGAAGACCAGAAATACCAGATGATTTTATGGAGAAATAACGCAGCTGATCAAGTGAAAGCATACAAGTTAAAAATCGTAACCTTTGGAATGGGTCCAGCGTCTTTTTTTAGCAACCAGAGTGCTTCATCAAATAGCAGAAGATAATAAAGTTGAGTTTCCTGAAGCAGCTAAACGAATCCAACATGGTATTTACGTGTACGATCTCATGACTTGTGCGGATTCTGTTGAAGAGGCGAGAATTCTGAGGTCCAAAATTGCGGAACTTTTGTTGAAAGCTGGGTTTCTATTACGTAAATGGAATACTAACCATCCTATGTTGCTCGAAGGATTACCGGAAGATCACAAGGAATTAGTTCCCAAATGCATCGAAGAAAATAATGATACGATAAAACTGCTGGGTCTTCAGTGGAATCAACTCGATGACAGCTTTTGTTTTAAAGTGAATTTGGAGATTGAGCCGATTGCAACTAAGTGTCAGATATGCCAGAAGCTTCGCGGATTTTTGATCCATTGGGGAGGCTGGCTCCAGCAGTCGTGAGAGTTAAAATATTATTTTAAGGCTTATGGCTACAAAGCTTGGGCTGGGATGATCAACTGCCAAGTGGTTTGGAAAAGGATTGGCTATTATTTCGCAGTGAGCTGCCAGACTTACAGATGAACAAAATTCCTCGCTGGTTATCAACCGCTCAAGACAAAACAATTGAGCTCCACGGTTTCGCAGACGCATCCGAGAAGGCGTACGCTGCAGCAGTGTAATGCAGGTGTGTTACTTCTAATAATACTATAAAGGTTTGTTTAATTTCAGCCAAAATCAAAATAGCACCACTCAGTAAAACCACAATCCCGCGTTTAGAGTTATGTGCCGCAGTTTTATTAACGAAACTGATAAAAACAATTCGAGAAGCCTTGGAGTTAAACATTACAAGGGTGTATGCTTGGACTGATTCCCAAATAGTTTTGGACTAGCTTTCGTCCCATCCGTCACGCTGGCCTACCTTTGTAGCAAACAGGACTGAAAAAATCCTTAGATCGATAGACAGAGAAAAATGGTACCACGTTGCATCACAAGATAACACCGCAGATTGTGCTTCGAGAGAAATGTCACCAAAGGAACTAGCTAGCTTCACAATCTGGTTGTCAAGGAAAATAGATCATTGGCCAATACAACGGCCGATAGTTATCTCAAGGAACCTTTACGTATCGCAGTCAGTTAGCGTACCTACCTTTTAAGAAGAACTGGCAACAAGGTATTCAAGTTGGCACAAATTTCTAAGGATATCTACAATAATTAGGCGGTTCATAAGTTCATTGAGGCGATCGGGGGAAGAAAGAAGGGGCAAACCAAGCAAGCATTCCAACTTGATACTTAAACTAGATGAGATTGAGTTAAGCCGAAAAGCAGGCTTAAAACAAGTTCAAGCTAATTATTTTGAAGCAGAACTACGTAACTTGAAATGCCGAAAACCAGTATCAGCAGCCAGCAAGCTGAAATTTCTCAACCCCTTTGTCGACGAGGATGGCCTAATTAGAATCGGTGGTAGGTTAAAGCACTCGTTGGCTTCTTTTGAGCAGAAGCATCCAGTTATATTACCCAGTTGTTATATAGCATACATTATAGTACAAGAGTTACACATTCGCTACCATCATGCTGGTCAGTCCTTTCTAATTAGTACAATTCGACAAAAATACTGGATTTTGAGTTGTCGTAATTTGGTTAGAAAGTTGGTTCATAAATGTACAACATGTGTTAGAAACAAAGCGACACTTCAGGAGCAGGTGACGATTGACTTACCATATGTTAGAGTTGAACAGACAAGGCCGTTTTTAAAGGGTGGTGTCGATTACGCAGGCCCAATAGATATCTATAGAAAAAGAGCTTGTGGGCAGAAGTCGATTGAGGCCTACGTATGCATATTCATTTGCCTTAGCACAAAGGCTATACACATTGAATTGGTGGGAGATTTAACAACGGACACATTTCTGGGAGCCTTTAAGAGATTTACCGCTCGCCGTGGAATGTGCAGTGATATCTACAGTGACAGCGGCATAAATTTCGTTGGTGCAAACAACTCTTTAAAGCAGCTCTTCAAATTTATCAACGATAATTGTTGTGCTATTTCCAAGGATCTTCTAATATTAATGATCAACTGGCACTTCAACCCTCCCAGTGCCCCAAACTTTGCTGGAATATGGGAATCGGCGGTAAGGTCTATGAAATTCCATCTAAGAAGGGTCATTGGACAGAATATACTTACCTACGAAGAAATGAGCACACTACTCGCTGAAATAGAGGCGATATTATACTCAAGGCCATTGTGCGTGTTATCTGCCGAGGATCTAGATGCACTAACGCCAGCCCATTTCCTAATTGGCCATCCGTTGACGCAGTTACCCAAAGTTGATCTTAAGGAGGTGAGCTTGAATCGACTAAGCAGATGGCAGCTGGTGAAACAGATTTCGCAACATTTTTGGAAACGCTGGTCTGATGAATACCTAACTACACTACAAGGTTGATCAAAATGGTACAACAACCGATATGAGATAAAACAAGGAAACATCGTACTGGTAAAACATGAAAATTTACCGCACTGGACACTTGGTAAGATTGAAGAGACTCATCCTGGTTCGGATAATCAAATCCGCGTCGCCACTATTAAAACCAAATCTGGATATTTAAAAAGGCCAATACACAAATTGTGTCTTCTTCCATCTAATTGAATCGGGATGATTCAAGGCCGGCGGGATGTCTGTTCATGACCGTGAGAATAGGCTCCTGAAATTAAAAAAAGGGAAAATCTTAATTATTTATTTATCAAATTTGCATTGTATAACTTACTTGTAAAATCCGCATAATGGGGATTTTGTTTATGCTTGTTTGACAGATGACTTCCATCGAGAACAATAAGAAGAACAGCAATTGGAACAATACCATAAACGAAATACTAAAAAATTGTATGCGATATTTAGTAAGGTCTAGTCATGACAAGATGGCAATTATCATTTCATTTTTATTGTAAATTCATTTAAAAATCCTTTGTGGGATGGCGCTTTGTAATTTAATTATAGTAATTTTATTAGGTGTATTATCATGTCATTATTTTATAAACGAGCCGGGAAAAACATAGTTTTGTTGTTGGCTCTCAAGTGGTGGTTCGAGTTGTACAACCAATAAAGTTAAATAAATATTGTGATAAAATATAAGAAAGATCTGCTAGTTTTACTTCTGGGTGATGTGCAAGCGGTTGTTGTGGATTGGTGTTGGGTGAATCTGTGTTTCATCATCGTAAAATATCTGATCAGTATTTAATTTGGATACCGCAAGTGTCAGCCAAAAAATGTTAAAAAATACTCTATTTTATGTATACCAAACCAATAATTATTCTGCCAACGAAAGAAAAAACCGCCATGATTTAATGTCAGCCCATAAATAAATCTGTCGTGATACTATCATTAAAGAAAAATATTACTGTCAACCCAAAAAAGTAAAATAAAACAAAATATGTAGTTGATTATAATTCTGTATCGGATTAATTCGAGTATGGCCCCTGAATATGAATAGCTTTTAAGTTATAGGATACATCAGTGCATTATACAGCATAAACATTTATTGGGGAATCGCTATTCATTTTCAGAGGTCATACTCGAGTTAGTCCGATACAGAGTTAAAATATACTACATATTTCGTAGGATGGTTCTATCATCGGAATAGTGACTATGGGGAGCCCTTAATCCTCCGATTCCCCAATAAATGTTTATGCCGTTTAATGCTCTGATGTATCCTATAATTTAAAAGCTATTCATATTCAGGGCCATACTCGAATTAATCCGATAGAGAATTATAGTCAACTACATATTTTGTTTTATTTTACTTTTTTGGGTTGACAGTAATATTTTTCTTTAATGATAGTATCACGACAGATTTATTTTTGGGCTGACATTAAAATATGGCGGTTTTTTCTTTCATTCGCAGAATAAATATTGGTTTGATATAGAGTATTTTTTAACGGTTGTATCTTAATTTTTTCTATCACGATAGTTGCATTTTTTCACGTCACTTGCATTAGTGTTGCCAGCTTTTAAATACGTAATTTTTTGGGCTAGAATTTTGAACCAACTTCATATAGGTACAATATGTCCGCATATTGAATAGTTTGAAATTAGTTTCAAATTGTAAATCACAATTTATGGTACGAGTAGTTTTCTGTTTTAAAATGAAATTTAATGTGGCTTGTTCAAACATATATTTTGATTCCATATGCATTGTACAGAGGGATTTTTTCAAATTTCGCTAGACGATTTAATAATTATTTGTTGGAAAATTATATTTGAAGAAGAAAAGTTGAATTGTAAATTTTAAAATAATTTAGAATTGTATATATGAAACCGCAAAAACAATGAACTTGAATACATGGAATAAATTGCCATGCCACGTCATGTATAATTTGAGATTTAACGTATGCTATACCTTACAGACATTACGAATATGAAAGATTTCGTTAAATTGGAATTACATATTTATTGTTGTAACGCTACATAAGCTGTTGCCAAAGCAATGAATATTAAAGCAATTTGATAAGAAAAAATGTCTAGCCAAATTTACCCTTAAGCCAGAGTATAAACCCAGGTTAAATAACCTGACAGAGAGATTTATTCCAGGCAACTGCATAATATTTTGATTATGGAATGACTTAAATAATTTTTTACCACCCTAATAAAATATTTTGTTTTTAATTTCGTTTCAGACGCTTTTAAATTAGGTTTAAATACAACCACATCGTCATCATCATCAACATCGACGTCATTATCAATAGGTGTTTCCGAATCTAGCATAGAAACAAATTCCTTATCAGTACTACCGTCAACGTTATCGTCGCCGGCATCATCATCATCACTATTAATAGTATCGTCCGTAACATCAACAACAAATCAACAACCATCATCATCGTTTGGATTACATCAACAACAACAACAACAACATAATATTAAGCAACACCAGTCACAGCCGCAACACAATTCAATAATAATAAATAATAATATTAGCAAACATAATAATTCAACATTAAATTTACAATCATCATCTACGATAGCATTATCATCGGTTTCATCAACATCAATAAAACGTAATACACGTGCTGATACATTCACAGGTCCTTATCTTGATGGACAGGAAATAACAAATGTGACACAACAAATAGGTGTTCATGCTTACCTTCCATGTAAAGTAAGTATTTTTCGTTTGTTTTTTTTTTATTAATATTTTCCGTTTTTCATTTCCTTTTAGTCAATTTTTCATAGCAACATTTTTTTTTCGTGTTGTGTTTGCCGACGTCTCTTGAATATTTTAACAACTAGCACAGCAGAAGAATTTTTCATTTTTTGATATGTAGGTGTGTTCGAGTCTAGATAGAGCCGCATACATTTTTCACCTTTCCCCAGTTCTTAATATCATAACTCATTTCTAGTTGAGGGTTTCTAATTTTTATTACGAATGTTGTACATTGAAAAACACATACATATACATCAAACGTATCTGGAGAATATTTTCCATGATTGTGATTTAGGTAAACATAATGAATAAACCAACAACGCAACATACAGTTTAACCATTTAGAGTTTCAGGAATTTATACGTAAATTGTTGGTTGAATCCTTTGCCATTTGGAATAAAATTCATTCCCCTCCCCCCATACAGCATAAAAGGTTTTGGAAAGTATTAGGATTTTGTTAGACTATAAAAAACTTTTTGGTTTCGGCCAAGTCTATCAAAATACTCGACAGATTTAGGATTAACTATATAAACATAAAATCACTATGTGCAAAAGGTAGGTTCAGAGCTAGTAACAGATTCGCTTTACAACACTGTTGTTGAACATGGTACAGTTGAAAGCATTAGTTAGAAGTGAAAATGAATCTGTATATAGCTAGATGTAGATAGATAGTACATAGATACACATCCAGGATATGGCATATCCGTTCAATTCTTTTGTTTGTGTACGTAGGTACATATTCTGGTATATTTACACATTTTTTTGTTGTTGTGAATTACATCATGTACCAACAACACATTATAACGAACGCACAACGGAAAAAGAATTGTTGTTGTTTGAGATAAACTACAACAACAGCAAAACAAATTTTCATTTATATTCATTTTCTTTGAAACAGGTAAAACAAGCAGGTAATAAATCAGTCTCATGGATTCGTGTGCGAGATGATCACATTCTTACTGTTGACAGGTAATTTTGCACAAAATTTTATCTAAACAAAAATGTATTGTGTTGTACGCCGTGTTTATTTGATTAGATGTAGTGTTTTGTTGTTGCCGTTACGTGTATAAATAGACAAAAATCTAGCAACAGCATAACACTAGAACCAGGATTGATGGTGGATTTATTTAATTTTCTTTTTATCATTTTTATATTTAGAACAACATTTATTGCCGACGAACGTTTTCAAGCGATATTTGTTGAGACTGATGCTATATGGACACTGCAAATCAAATATGTACAGGCACGCGATGAAGGTACGTATGAGTGCCAAGTGTCGACAGAGCCCAAAACAAGTGCGCGGGTTCACTTAAAAGTTATAGGTAAGCGGTTTCATATAGTTTTGACCAACCTAATCATTTACAATGGTAAATATTTTACTCCACAGTTCCAAAAACCGAAATTGTTGGTGATGCAGAACGTTTTGTTAAGGCTGGTAGTACTGTTGTTTTAAGATGTGTTGTCAGAGGTGCACTAGAGTCACCGTCATATATTATATGGTATCATAGTAATAATCAAATTTATGTTAATGACGAAAGTCGAAACGGTTGGCAATCACAAATAGATCGTGAACTACCGGGAATCGATGGTGATACACATAGCACGGTAATATAAAACATTAATTACAAATATATTTTAGTTTATTTATTCTTTTATATATTTTTTTTTACAGATTGGTTCTCTTGTAATAACTACAGTTAAAAAGAAAGATGCAGGGAATTATACATGTAGTCCATCCAATAGTGACTCCGTTACAGTGAGTCTAAATGTGCTAAATGGTAAGTGAAAAAAGTTTGTTGTAATTTTCAAAACTCGTCAATCTTGCAAATCTCCCCACGATATAAAAATACAATCAAATTTAAAATTAAGTTTAACACGTTAACTAAACATAATTCCAAAGGGACAAATTATACTTATAATAGTTTTCTGTAGAAAAACTATATTTCTTTTATTTTTTATTATCCCTGCATGCAATCTGTTCTGGGGCCAAAGCTCTCCCAAATTTTTTGCGGTTTTGATTTTTCCGTCCTTAATTTTACGCCAATGTCGGCCAATTCGAGGACGTACGGCAATAGGTCCAGTTTTTTATAACCATTTGCACATTGCATAGATGAATGCCAGCCTATACTGGCATGGAAGATGAGTCGGCCCATTCGTTTTGCATTCCGACTGGAGTCATGGATGTGTGCCATTTCATCACAGATCGTAATCTGATAAAGAAAATTCCTTTTGCAACCTGCCCCTATCGGGCTATTTAAAATAGTCGTAGAAAAAATGACTCAATTTTCTTTATGCAAGCATGTATTCAGCCGAAATTTGAGTACTATAAAAATGCATTCACATAAGCACACAAGCAAAACTGGTTTAATAATAAATTAGAAGTAGAAAGCAGAAAATTTCTCCAGCCTTAGGGTTTATAAAGCCCGCAAATTTGTTGATTTATATAAGTTGTGGACTCCTATGGCTATCTACGGAGCGTGTATGACGACCCGCTGATCGTGGGAATTTCCGCTATTTAAATTTGAGTGCGCGTCTTATGATATTTTTCGTGTTTGTGCAACAAAAATTAGACTGGGATGCGCACTTCTATTAAAAGATGCACCGATTTGTCATTGCAAATAGTTCCTGTACTCTGTTTGCCAACTGACGACGATGCATAAAGTTTCGCCGGTCGTGGAAATTCCCGCTAGTCGGTTATACGTGATACGGGAAATGTGTCGGTTCCGTTGGAAAGAGGAAAAATTCTATAGCCTTGAAGTTTAAAAGGTCCGCAAATTTGTTGATTTATATGAGTTTTGAGAATTGTAATTTGTCTGCAAATTGCAAATAGTTTCAGTAGTCTGTTTGCCAACATAGTAATGCTGATCATTCATTCGTCGTAGTCAACATTTCCGGAAAAATTTACGTCAATTCTTATACCTAGGTATACCTTAAACTAAGAATTATTCAAATTTGTATCGCTTTACTTAGCCAATTTTCATGTAAATCATTCGTTATAATTCAAAAATTATAACGTTACCGTCCCTAGTCACGGGGAGACAAGTACATTCCGTTTTACCGGTCTACTATTGTACACTGTTCCGTTCTTTTAAGACGTTGATCATTTCAGCACAATATGGCTGAAACTTCGGGAGTAGGTCGTTGCTTAGTAATGTAGGCAGTGGTAATTCATGTATGTTCATGTTACCAAGCAACTTATGTTTTAGTGACATAACCGTCACCTCGTTACATTCGAAAAGTAGGTGATTAACGTCTTGTACATCTGATCCGCATAAACATTGACTCTGGTTCATTATCTTAAATCTCTGCAGGTATGCTTTAAACTTACCATGTCCAGAGATTACTTGGCACATCGAACTCGTCAGTGGTAATTTCATTTTAGTCTTTTTTTAATATCAGGAATGAAGCCAAAGGTATGCCTTCCATTGGCTGGTTCATTCCACCTTCGTTGCCAGAGGTCAATCGCCATCGCTTCTATATCATTTTTACTATTATATTGATCCTGCCTACTATCAGCAGCATGTACATATTCACCTATATTATTTTGGCCACGCCTTCTTAGGTGGTACAAGTTCGCTCGTTTTTTGATTAGAATATCAACCGGGAGTACGCCAGCCAGAATCACTACAGCATCTTTAGATACCGTTCGGTAAGCTTTTGTTACTCCTAGCAGAATATTTCTCTGAGCACTTTCTAGTGACCTGATATGGTGACAGTTTAACCTATCATACCAACCAGCCGCCGCATACGCGAAACACGCCTCCGCCACACCTTTGTATACAGTGTTTTGTGATTAAGTCCCCATCCTTCTCATGACACTCTCGTCAAAAAGTGGAATAGCTTCTTAGCGTTTTCGCAGACTCTAAGAACGTGGGATGCTACGCCCATTCGTTCATCAAGGTCAACACCTGGATATCTAACACACTTGACCATTTTCATACTTTTACCATTTAGTGATATCGTTGGTGGTCCACTATAGTCAAATTTGCCCATTAGTTGCAGCATCACTGTTTTTTCTGCTGATAGTGACATCTTATTTACTTCACACCATTGGATCATTTTATTTATTGCGATGTGACCCCGGTGCTGAAGTTCGAGTCTCGAGTTACCATGTATCAGAATGACTTTGCCATCCGCGAAAGAAATTTCCTCAAAGCCGTCGATCATGCTTGTATTAAACACGATATTCCAGACTAGAGGACACAAAATAGAGCCCTGAGGACATCCTTTTGTAATTTTCTTTGAAACAGAGCCATACATGTCTGATTATTGCGAATCGATTACTGAAGTAGCTCCTAAAAACATTCATCGTTTTTCTAGGGAGATAGTAGACCGATAAACTTGCAATGACACTAGGCCACGTAAGATTATCAAATGCTCCGGTAATGTCCAAGAATATACCCATAACATATTTAGAACTTAGGGTTTTGGCAGTATTGGTTAGGCGGACTATCGCATCCTCAGTAGACATGCTACGACGAAATCCGAATTGCTTGTCCGAGAACAGTCCGCTTTGTTCAACTCGCGGTATAGTGCGAGTGGCAAGCAACCTTTCTAAGAGCTTCCCCATAACTGGTAGCTACATTATGGGTCTATAAGATTTCAAACATAGTGGATCTCTATCACCAGGTTTCCTGATTATGATCATTTCACTCTTTTTCCACACCTTGGGGAAGTAACCAAATTTTAAGCAGCAATTATTAAACATTTTACTATGCTAGACCCTATGATGGGCCATGCCAGCTGGATTATTTCAGCGTTCAAGTTATCCAGTCCAAGGGACATGTTACGTTTGAAGCAAGTTAAGTCACTGGTGACCTCCTCCCATGTAAATGGGGGGTCTTCCGCATCGTTCCCACTACTGTCGGTAGCGATCTCCCGCATTCTGCTTGAGGCCCAGTTTCGTCTGGCGTTTCGTCCGGAAGAAGTAAGTTGAGTAACTCCAAGCGTATGTCATGCCACGTATCAGTGACGACTCCATTTGCCTTCCTGGTGGTGTTTAAGACTTCTGGGGATCTTGCTTTGCCAGCGGCAAATTTATATACAAGTCCCCATGGGTTTTTATTACCATGTTCCGTGACGTACCGTTGGAAACTATTTTGTTTTGCAATAAATACTTCATGGAAGTATTTATTTCTTGCTACTCTAAAGCGAGACAAATTTAACTAATTTGCTAATTGGTTCTCTTCCGCCTGGTAAGCTCTTCTAAGCTTGTACCTAGAACATCTAAGTTTCCTTAGATTAGAGTTGGACCAACTGTTCTATTTCTTCGCAACTCTCTTCTTAGGAATTGAGTTTTTGCAGACACTGGCTAACTGTGCTGAGATCAGCTCCACACGAGCACCAATTTCATCTATCGAATCTATTTCTGGAAGTGCTTCTACACGGTCCCAAGAGCTAACCAAGTGTCTAGCAAATAGAACCCAGTCGGCTATCTTAATGGTGAATCTCAGAGTTTTGCTACTTGCAAGCGGACTGCTCTGAGGCGAGTTTGATAAGTTAAACGTAATGACTCTATGGTCACTAGATGTCCAACTTTCTCTGACACACCACCCAACTATCGAGCCCAGCAAGGCTCCACTGATTATGGTTAAGTCAATTTTGGAGTTCCCATTAGACGAGAACGTCGTTGGGTGCCCCTGCAAGTTCATTATGAAGAGGTCACTCCTAGATACGAACTAAGTCCTCTACTTTTCTTCCGTTTTCATCGGTTAAACGGTCATGCCACATTTTACTTCTTGCATTGAAGCCTCCGAGGACCATTACCTTTTTCTGTTGACCCGTAATGCCGATCGTGGTAATTCCCGCTATTCGAATATACGTGACACGGGAAATGTATTGGTTCCGTTGAAATGTATAAAAATTATCCCTTAGGGTTCGCCGTCGTGCATTATATTTTTGGTACTCAAATATTATTTGGTTGATCTCTGTTTAAAAAAAGTACGCTGCATAAAAAATGGTACGCCTTGTTAGTTTGAGATGAAACGGTATAATTATGGGATGTGCATGCTATGAAGCTAAAAATTAAATCTTAAAATGTTCGGTTTTTTCATCTACGATGGAGATGGAAAATCCCTCATTTTCTGATCTACATAATTTGTGAAAAATGCATAGGCGGCAAAAGGTACAACAGAATAAGCTAAAACCGGATGTCATAAACCAGGATATCACAAAACAGTTCATGGTACTATGTACTAATAGGTAAAAAGTGGGTGTCGGTTCAAAATGTCGGCGACAATTAGGCATTTATAGATAGCTAATAAAAAATGTTAGTGTTAAAAAGCAATTTGGTTTTATAATCGGTATTTCAACCAAAAACTCTTTGTTCGACTTCGTAAATTTTTTAAAATAATCCGTTAACCATGGACTAAAGTGCAATTAATCAACTGCTACTTTATGAAAAACCCGAACATTTTAAGATTAAATGTTTAGCTTCATAGCATGTGCATCCCAAAATTATACCGACCATCGTCTCAAACTAACAAGGCGTACCATTTTTTATGCAGCGTACGATTTTTTTTAAACAGAGAACAACCAAATAATATTTGAGTACCAAAAATATAAGGCACGGCGGCAAACCCTAAAGGATTATTTTTATACTTTTCTTAATTGGAATTTTTTAAGAAAATAGTAAAAAATTCACGTAAGACTAAATTTATTACAATGAGAAATTTCCTGTAATGGCATGGATTCTGCTTCAACTAGTAACTTTCATTAGCTGTTTAATTAATTTAAATTTTGACTATTAACAAAAAGGTATTTAGGATTATTCTAAGATGTGACAAACATGAAAACAAGCGATAGTATTAAACAGTCCATTGGTTATGTCCCTGCGGTCTCACCAAATTTCAATTTTTTATTTAATTTTGTATGGCACAACGCTTTCATCTATTTGAGTGGTTTATATGTTGACTATGATTATGAGAATCACAGGGGTTCTTCTAAGATGTCATCAGGAGGTTACAATAGCTCCTTGTACTAAGTAATAAACAGTCTATAACCGATGCTCCAGCGGTCTTCCCCATTTTCAATTTTTTACTTAATTTGTATGTAAAATGTTACATCAGGTTTTCATCAATTTTCTTCCATAACTCAATCGTTTAAAGGTTGCTGAAGACACATTCAAAAACCGCATTATAACTGGTGATTAGATTGGTTTACGAGTTTGACATGCAAACTAGTCAAGAAGCTTCGGAAAGGCGCTTTCCAACTGAGCCGACATCGAAAAAAACTCTTTAAAGTCGATCAAAAGTTAAGGTAATGTTGACTGTTTTCTTTGATCATGCGGTGTTCTGCACACGGAATTCTTGTCATAAGGTCAGACGGTAAATAAAGAAAACTATCTGGACATTATGCGACGTTAGAGAGAGAAAATTCGTCTAAAAAGGCCAGGTTTGTGGGAATAACTCATGAAATTCTGGTCAAAACTCAACAAATATCATCGAACAACCGCCGTATTCACCTGATGTATATCCGGCTGACCCTCTTGCTTTTTCTCTTTCTCTCTTTTTGTTCGATTGAGATAAACTGACAAAATAGAGCACTGTGCACAAATCAAATGTTAGGTCGCGCTCAAACTTCGCACCAATATAGAGGACAGTTGTGCCTGTCTATCTAAATTTTACAATACCTTCAAGCGGGCCTTTTAAATGGCCAATTTCCGTTTCTTTCTTGAAAGTGTATATGTTACGGTTAAAGAGCGAATTCGTTTAATCGTTAAACGATTAAAAATTTATCGTAAATTTGTAAAGCTACCGACAAATTTACTGACCTCTTCACCTAAATATCCGTAATATTGTTTATTCACCTTAAGAAGATTAAATGGTAGAAAGGAGGTGCATCAACTTGCCGTATGCCTGTGACAGTTCTGTTGCTTTACAAATTCGACTTGGAAAGTAATCATTGTCAAAGTAACATAAATCCGCTTTGGAATTGAAAATTAACAAGTAATTATACTGAGAACGTTTACTTTAATTGAGCTATAAGTGCTTCCGGTGCGTCGATTAGACCAATCAATTGCTAATAAAAGAGATTTTGTTTTTGTTACAAAGTTGTAGGTCGTGTATCCCGTAAGTCATTGTGGTTGTTACTGTATATTTACGGGGTACGGAAGATCATGGTCATATACATATCCAGCTTTTCAGGTCAATTAACGTTCTTTTAAATTTTCTCAATGCTTTCGATATGCTCTTCGTAGAACGGACACCGACACATTTACAGCATATTCTAGCTAACGAACGTAAGCACCGTACAGAAACCTAATTGTCTTCAAATCAAAAATGTCACCCGTCCAACGTTTGAATAACCCGAGCAAGGAGTTCGCTCTACCGATGCATAGCATCGAAGCTTATAGAGCGAAAGTAACCTCTATAGGTCTTTAGTTTCAAGTACTACCTGAAAGGTTCACCTTTTATCTTACATTCTTCCAGTCCCCTTACAGGATTGGCTTTTCGGTGAAATGATAGAGGTTTGCACTTTTCAATATTGAGATTCAGAAAGCTAAGCTCGCATAATATCGCTAGATTGTCTTTGTTAATTAAAATCTAATATTAAAAATCTAATAAATACCAAAATAAGACGGAATGATTACTTACTGGATATGTCAAGCAATATTTTTGTCTCTACTAGACTGGACCATCTTACTCTGTTGGGTGCTATTGCTTTGATTTCAGCCATGACTTTTCGCGTTGTTTCGCTCCTGTTAGCATTGTTTGTTTTAATGTTACAGCTGATCGTCAGTCTTTCCATTCCAGTGACCTTCTTATTATGTCATTCTGAGCCTTCTTCTTTGTATAGCCAATCCATCTCCACTTATGCTTTCGTATTTCCATACCAATAACTGATTGACTATTTTGCCTATAAAGAGTTCAACAGAATAGCTGTTGGTCTGCACGTTAGCTTGGTGTTGTGGGATAGGGCAGTTGTGTTTCACAGTTTGTGTAACATGTTGAATGTTGTTCTGCCTTTATTTATTCATTTATTTAAATCTTCATCCGATCCACTTCTTTGCGCTAGAGCACATACAACCACCTTGGTAAATTCAAATTAATGGACCATTTAGCCTAATCGTTTAAGTTTTCCTGATATTTATTTTGAGGCCAATTACTGTTGCTAAGTCTGATAGCTTTTGTACTTTATGTTGCATTTCGGCGTGTTTGTGTGTTAGCAGGCATATATCATTTGCCTCCAGCCTGAGTTAGACTACTTAATTATAATGCGTGTTATGTTAATATGATCGATGTCGCTTCGCTCTGGTCTGGTCTGTTGCTAATGTCTTTATGGTTGTGTTAAGGAGGAGTATACCCCGCAAATTTTTGCATTCTCTCAGGTTACCTTTTTTGTAATCGTTACAGTCAAGCTTACCTTCCATTTTCGCTAGAGTCGTTGCAATTGTCGTTTTGTATCCTTTGAATATTTGAGCTCTATTGTTAAGATTTGACCAAATGCATCTCTTATTGGTAGGACATTGCCAAATTTCCCACTTGCCCGCCGTACACGTTTATGTAGTCGCAAATGGTGCGGGTTCTTGATTTCACTACATTTCTTCATTTCTCGTGCAATAATCTTCGTACTGACGTTTCAACTCCGACGTATTTCGTTTGCACATTCGCAACTTAAGTTGCGAGCGTTCTTCAATTTTCTACCAAGTTTTATCACTGATCCAGAGTTTGCGTCTGTATTCTTGCTATACCCGAGTGTGTTGGTAGTAGCTTCTTCATTGGTTTGGAAGCAGAGCTTGAGCGCTTTACAGTATATATTTCTTGTGTCGACACCTTTTCTGTCGGTGTTCACATCTTTTCAATTTGAGTTGATGCATTTTACAGGCTTAATTTTGAACTGTGATATTAGCAGTTGATGGTTACTGGAAATGCCTGCATTTCTTATTTCCTCGATCTTGTAATGGCGTGAGGCATTCTTTGTTAATCATTATGTGATCTGATTTTTTGTTTGTTCTGTCATCAATTGTGTTCATAGAACTCATCCTTCTCCTCCTGTTTCATCTGCGTCTTCTATTGGGGCATAACACTGAATTATGATTTGTGTTTCATATTTTTGAATGGACTCTTTAAGATTATTTGGCTTTTAACTGGGTTCCATCTCATTAGTGCTTTCTTTGATTTAGTTGTTGTTAGTATACCATCGCGTCCAGAGGGAATTTCCTTCGCTTGTGTACTTTGCACTGTTTTCACATTATACTTCCCTGGCGCCAACAATTTTGATTTTATAATGCTTCATCTCAATCTCTCGAAGAAATTAAATTCTCAGCTAACCTCAGCCAATCTGTATTCTTATTCAAGTAAAGATTAATCACAGCTATCAGACAATTTTAGTCTGGAAAAACCTTATGAACAATCGGATGTGCACAGACTCGTCGGGCGACCGCCATATCTGTACGCAACATTTTTGAATTATTGTTCTTTGTAAATTGGGTCGATACAAAACCAAAAACTCAGAACACTAAAATAAATCAAAAAACTCTTTTCTACTAGAACTATTGGCAGTAACCCCCGACTACGTTGCTCAAGTTCATGATAGACAGAGAATTTTATTGGCACAGAGAATTTCTCGTGCTGCGTTATGATAGTCGATTAAGTTCATGAAAATACATAACATACCGATATTTTGATCTCGTTAAAAATTAAATCTGTTTAAACCTGAATGAAAATTATTAATTTCTATAATGCCCATTGCATGCGGAAAAAATCTTAAAGATTCTCCATTTTCCGACTTCCTCTTTGCAGGATTTCTACGGCGCCAATATTTAACCAATACTGCAAATCAGCAAATGTTAAAAAAATGACTATTAATCCAGGATTTATGAAATTTATTCCACGAACGAAAATGAAATCGTTTATGGTCGCACCAATATCGAAGACATCGATAGACCAAAATATTTCAATCAAACCAATTTTATTATAAAAATTGGTTTGGAATTGGAAGTTAAACTTCCAAAATATAGGTATGCCCAATTTAAAATTTGTAAAAGTGTAAGATGACGACTTCGTACAGAAAAACAACAATAATATACATTTTCTCTGATTTGTCTACGTACTCTACCTGTTCTCGACATTGTACACGCAAAACCTAATTATCTACACTATTCTTGACACCAACCTGTAGACAATTCGTAAATACGCGTAGACGCACAACACTGCTGATTCGTCTTGTTGTTGATTGTTGAAGCGCACTTAGTTGTACCATAGCTTCGGCCGGTTGCTGGTTATCATCATCGCCGTGTACAATGGGAAGTAAAAATAATGTTGGTTAGCACGTTACATAAGAAAAACGGCCTAAAAAATATACCGGAATGACCGGTGGTTTATTTACTAATCGTTCCCCTTGACCAAGGGCAACTGTAATTTCCTGTGAAGCTTGCAATAAAACTCGAACACAATTATTGCCACGTTTTGAATTTGGTCTTAGAACTTCTTATAGAAGGGATTCTTG
The DNA here is from genome assembly GCA_963691935.1 of Nephrotoma guestfalica. Taxonomy (NCBI): domain Eukaryota; kingdom Metazoa; phylum Arthropoda; class Insecta; order Diptera; family Tipulidae; genus Nephrotoma; species Nephrotoma guestfalica. Next base: position 74,420,906 of record OY829914.1, on the reverse strand, counting down.
CGAAAAGGTAAACAACACATCAATCTCCGACCATAGTAGTCCCTCCATGTACGAATAAGTAGAAAATCCGACTGAAAAGTTGTATGCGGATAATTAGGTGCTTGAGACATGTTATTTTCAACAGCTTGTATATTTTCCAGGATGAAGTATTTCCAAAAAGGAGCTTGAGTAAACAAACGCAACTTCACCATATTTAAACTCTGGATTGTTCGAATATTTTGTCGGTCTTCGCTTATCGTTAGATCTAATTAATGGCCATTTTCAGTTTCAAGGCAAATTTGATTTTCTTCGGAAAAACTTCGTGATCACTATCAGACCCAAGCTGGGGGATGATTTATGTGTTCAACGGATGAGGAATTTAATTAGCTATTAGTAGCACTCTCCGAACGTGAGTCAAGATCTCTGGTAAGAAGTGATAATGGCCATTTTCAGTTCAAAGACAAATTTGATTTTCTTCGTAAAACATTCGTGAATACTTTGGGAGCCGGGTATGGGGATGATATATAGCCTCAACGGATGAGGAATTTTATTAGCTACTACACACATTATCGGAACCTGAGTCAAGATCTCTTGTAAGGAGTGTTAATGTCCATTTTCCGTTCAAAGACAAATTTTAGTTTTCTTCGAAAAAAAATTCGTCAAGACTTTCGAACACAGATTAGGGGTATATATATGGGCTGATCAGATGAAGAGTTTAATTAGCAGTTAGACACACTGTCGGAACCTCAGTCAAATTCTCCGGTAAGGAGTGTTAAAAGCCATTTTCAGTTCAAAGACAAACTTAATATTCGTGAACAGTATCAAACCCGGGTTGGGAAATAATTTGTGAGCTCAAGCTGTTGGGGAATTTAATTAGCTATTAAAAGCACTATCGGAACCTGAGTCAACATCTCTGGTAAGGAGTGTTAATGGCCATTTTCAGTTTCAAGACAAACTAGATTTTCTTCGAAAAAAATTCGTGGACACTTTGGGACCCGGGTTGAAAAATGATATAAGGACTGATCGGATAAAGAATTTAATTGTCTATTGTACACACTATCCGAACCTGAGTTAAGATCACGTAACAAGTGTTAATGGTAATTTTCAGTTCCAAGACAAATTCTATTTTCGTTGAAAAAAATTCGTGAACAATTTGGGACCTGGGTTGGGGAATGATTTGTAAGCTCAGCGGATGAGGAATTTAATTAGCTATTAGAAGCACTCTCCGAACCTGAGTCAAGATCTCTGGTAAGAAGTGTTAATGGCCATTTTCAGTTTCAAGGCAAATTTGATTTTCTGCGGAAAAAATTCGTGAACACTTTGGGATCCGGGATGGGGAATTATTTGTGAGCTCAACGGATGAGGAATTTAATTAGCTGTTAGACGCACTCTCCGAACCTGAGTCAAGATCTCAGGTAAGGAGTGTTAATGGCCATTTTCAGATTCAAGGCAAATTTGATTTTCTTCGGAAAAAATGTGAACACTATGGGACCCGGGTTGGGGAATAATATAAAGGCTCAACGAATGAGAAATTAAATTAGCTATATTAGATGCACTATCGGAACCTGAGCCAAGATCTCTGGTTGGAGTGTTATTGGCCGTTTTCAGTTTCAAGACAAATTTGATTTTCCTCGAAGAAGATTCGTGAACACTTTGGGACCCGGGTTGAAGGATGATATATAAGCTGATTAGATGGGGAATTTAATTTTATATATGAATCACTATCGGAAACTCAAGTTTGCCTTGAAACTGAAAATGGCCAATACCAGAGATCTTGACTCAGGTTCCGATAGTGCATCTAATAGCTATTTTAATCCTTATTCGTTGAGCCCATATATCATCGCCCAACCCAGGTCGCAAAGTTTTCACGAATTATTATCGAATAAAATCAAATTTGTATGAAAATGGCTATTAAAACTCCTTACCAGAGATCTTGACTCAGGTTCCGATAGTGTGTTCAATAGATAATGCAATTGAATGGCTTACCATTTTACTATTATCCCAAACTAATAATTAAATTTCGAGTTAAAGTTATATGGTTTCGTTTTAATCAAAGTACTCGGCATTTAAGGTTTGCACCATTGGGTTATGTACTAATAGATTAGTACACAAACTGTACCTAATAACCTATCCGAATCCACACGATACGAATTATATCACATTTACATAGTTAGTAAATGTTATCAATTTACATAAACTAATTAAAACCATTGGCAACCGTTTGACGTAACCTCTGGAATGCTTCGTTGGAAAGTTATGTTGCTTAGGATAAATTTTCGTCATGCTGCTTTCAATAATTTTGTTGCAGCTGCAAACTGCGTATACGAAAATGTAAGCAAAGAAAATTGACAAGACATCAATCGTGAGTAAAATTTGGATTAACGAGAATTTTTATTTAATTAACACACATATAAAAAATTTATTCATATTATGGTTAATTAAAATAATCACATTATCGAACACGAGTAAATTTAAAATTTTACACTCTAGTTAATTTTACTGACATTTCCTGAAAAAATAATTTATTTCATAACAGTGTACACATGCACTAATACTTTAAGAAATCAATTAGAGTCCCATTGGACACGTTTTGGTTGACGTAAACTGGAATTTTGTCGTGAGACATTTTATTCCTCCAATCCCTGTAACTTGTGAATCTGCTCAAAATTTAGGTAGATTGCGAAATTTGGCTCATGCATGTTGTTAAATGATTACTGTGAGCCTGGATCTATTGGCGCACGTAATTTAGCCGGATATCCGACGCGATTTGCAGCGTTGATCAAAGTTTTAGCTAACAAGGGCACCTCATGCTGAAAATGATTAACGATGTAATTAAAAATTGTCCAATTGGCATATAGTTCATGATATTGTGATGATGCGTCAACACTAATTATCTTCAATATTTATCATCTATTTATTTTTAGAATAAATAAGACGCCTAGTTTTGAGTCTTTCTCGTATATCCTACTAAAGGGTGATTTTTTTGTGGTTAGGATTTTCATGCATTAGTATTTGACAGATCACGCGGGATTTCAGACAAGGTGTCAAAGAGAAAGATGCTCAGTATGCTTTGACATTTCATAATGAATAGTCTTACTAACGAGCAACGCTTGCAAATAATTGAATTATATTACAAAAATCAGTGTTCGGTTCGAAAAGTGTTTCGCGATTTACGTCCGATTTATGGTCTACATAATCGACCAAGTGAGCAAACAATTAATGCGATTGTGACCAAGTTTCGCACTCAGTTTACTTTATTGGACATTAAACCAACCACACGAATGCGTACAGTGCGTACAGAAGAGAATATTGCGTCTGTTTCTGAGAGTGTTGCTGAAGACCGTGAAATGTCGATTCGTCGCCGTTCGCAGCAATTGGGTTTGTGTTATTCGACGACATGGAAGATTTTACGCAAAGATCTTGGTGTAAAACCGTATAAAATACAGCTCCTGCAAGAACTGAAGCCGAACGATCTGCCACAACGTCGAATTTTCAGTGAATGGGCCCTAGAAAAGTTGGCAGAAAATCCGCTTTTTTATCGACAAATTTTGTTCAGCGATGAGGCTCATTTCTGGTTGAATGGCTACGTAAATAAGCAAAATTGCCGCATTTGGAGTGAAGAGCAACCAGAAGCCGTTCAAGAACTGCCCATGCATCCCGAAAAATGCACTGTTTGGTGTGGTTTGTACGCTGGTGGAATCATTGGACCGTATTTTTTCAAAGATGCTGTTGGACGCAACGTTACGGTGAATGGCGATCGCTATCGTTCGATGCTAACAAACTTTTTGTTGCCAAAAATGGAAGAACTGAACTTAGTTGACATGTGGTTTCAACAAGATGGCGCTACATGCCACACAGCTCGCGATTCTATGGCCATTTTGAGGGAAAACTTCGGAGAACAATTCATCTCAAGAAATGGCCCGGTAAGTTGGGCACCAAGATCATGCGATTTGACGCCTTTAGACTATTTTTTGTGGGGCTACGTCAAGTCTAAAGTCTACAGAAATAAGCCAGCAACTATTCCAGTTTTGGAAGACAACATTTCCGAAGAAATTCGGGCTATTCCGGCCGAAATGCTCGAAAAAGTTGCCCAAAATTGGACTTTCCGAATGGACCACCTAAGACGCAGCCGCGGTCAACATTTAAATGAAATTATCTTCAAAAAGTAAATGTCATGGACCAATCTAACGTTTCAAATAAAGAACCGATGAGATTTTGCAAATTTTATGCGTTTTTTTTTAAAAAAAAGTTCTCAAGCTCTTAAAAAATCACCCGTTATTACCGATTTCCTCTTTTGATTTTGATTTTTGAACTATTCGAGTTGTCGAGAAATTATTTTAAAATCATTTAAAGGTTAAACAATAACTGATGTACCAATTTTTTATTTTCTCATCCACAGGTGATTATTTGGCATCAGCAATAACATCATCAGCTAGCCAAGAAGAATACAGGAATTTAATTGTCTTCTTATTACTTATTTTAGCGACCCTCCAAACGTGACATTTAATTAAATTTTAAATTTTAATTATAATAATAAATTAATATAACGTAAATATAATGAAGCCCCCTTTATATAATTAAATTATATAATAATAATATTAATTTATTATTAATTAAAATAAAATAAAATAAATATTTTTAATTTTTAAAATAAACACAACAGAAATGAAAAAAAAATTATTAAAAAAATGTAAAACTAACAAAAAAATAACTATTAATTTAAATTTAAATAACATTATAAATAAATATAATTAAAATAATAAAACAGATTTTTAAATAAAACCTAAATTAATTAAAATTAAAAATATGATTAAACTTAATAAAAAAAAATATATTAAAACTAATAAATTAAATGTATTTTTAATTTATTTATACATAAATATACATGAATATAATTTTTGTTCATTTTTTAATTTTTTTTGTAAATATATAAATAATATAAATTAATTATATGACAAATATAAATATTAAGTTTTATTTATTAATAATATGATTAAATAAAAATTTGTTAAATTAAAAATTAATTGTGATTGTGACAAAAAAAAATAAATAAATAAATAAAATGAAAAATATGAATTTTTTTTATTTATGTTAAAAAAATAATATTTTAAATAAATAATTTTTAAGTAAATAAAATTAAAAGACAAATAATTAAATGAAATAAACAAACGAATTATAATTTTTAAAACAAAAAATGGTATTTATATAAATAATTATTAATTAATTGATAACATATAATATAATAACGAAATAAATAAATAAAAATGTGTAGCGGACGGTGTGATGCATTTGTGATGATATACAAACCGTACATTTGGCTCATAATAATATGAAAATTGAAAATAAATCTAGAATGTATATTATACAGGGTGTGACCATCGTCCGTTAATGAGAAAAATAATAATAATATAATAATGATAATAAACATATCATCTCTAACACAATAAAAAATAAAATAAAATCATAAAATATACTCGTATAATTCAATAGAATTTCTTCTCAAATTAAACCAAGAAAATCACTGTGTCTGACAGTTATATTATACCTACATAATATATATATTATAATACATGTTATACCATTTAAAAAAATAGATAAAGTGTTTTTTAAGTGATTTTAATTATTTAGTGAATTCATTTATTAATTAAATTAATAATAAAAGAAAATCGGTTTTTATTGAAAATGTACTAGCAAAAAAAATTTATTTTTAAATCCGTTGATTATTGTTCGTTTAGTTCGTGTTCTTTTGTCTATTTAATAATTTATGTTTACTCTACATACAAATTTATTTTGAATGACATATTCCATATAAATAATACTTGACATAAATTGTAAATTATAATTATGTAAGATTTGAAATGGGTTTATTTAATTATTTTGACTCTCTAGTATGAATAGGAGTGTGTACATGAACGAAATACGGATTCAAGATGCTCGATTGTTCTCTTAAGTGGCGACGTATATATCATTATATACATATATATTTACTGCAGATGTAAGTGAAGCATATGTGGAACATCATATTCATACATATTTTTTCTTGTACATACGAAGTACTTACTACACATCAATTTTGATTTTGTATTTGAAAAGGAACATAGCATTTATGATAACTCGGGTTAAGGTGTTCATTTAGACAGAGGTATATAATAAATATATTATAACATAAATATTGAATTCATTAGGGAAATTAAATACGAGTGATTTTTCCGTATTTTTATATGATTTATATATTAGCATTTTTAATATAAAAAAATATATAACTGATAAAATATTTTGCTTAAGTCATATCTTGACTGACATCTGTATTATGAAATTATGAGTTTTTGTTACGGTTTTAATATATTTATGACTGCACTAGCTGGCCCGGCAAACTTCGTTTTGTCCAAAATATATTTTTTGATTGAATTAATTTCAAGCATTCATGATTCCACTCGAAATTGGTTTCTTGATCGACAATTATCGATAATTAACAGATGACGCAACAATATAATTTCAATTATAGATTGAATGAAACACTTTTCGAATTTAATTGAAGTCATTATCCTAAATTTATAGGGAAAGCTGACCCGACGAACACCCGTTTGTAAAAAAAAAATAGAACAATTGTATTCAATTTAAGGACGCATGATACACTACATTTTTTTGTTTTCTGCTCTGGAGCGTAAACGAAGAGTGAGGATGGTTTCCCAACTCGGGAACACGCCACATATAGCTGGCCGCGTGAAAAGCATGACATTTCCAGATTTATGCCGCATACTTCCAGCGACTGCTCTTGTGACTTATTATTTGAACTGGAACGGCAAATCGGTTGAAGTCAGGGGAATTTGCGGAATTAAGCATTATTCTCCCTTGAACGACCCTTTCAAAATGCTTGCCACTATCACATTGTTCATTAGCTTCGTCACAATCAGTCGGGTTTCATTGGACAGTTTCGGGTCACGAAGATTTCGTAACAAAATGACAACAGATTCAACTTTAATTATTTGTGATGAGGCGGCATGCCAGGTAAATTCAAAGATTTTAGGAAGTCCACTGGATAATTGACGACTTCGTCTTCGTTTCAACCCGATCATTCGATTTGAATGAACGCAATTCTTCCGGAATTTGATTTTGAATCGTCCAATCACAAGTCATTGACATCAATATTTTATCGGAATAGATGGAGTCGACATTAAACCACTTGAAGTATCTACAGGAATTTGTCCATTTCCGATTCTCAGCAGTTCTTTGGGGAAAACTTCTGCGATTCTATCCTGTTCCAAGAACACTCGCATATTCATACTCAATGGAATTGTTTTCACGTATCGCCACAAATACGATGACCTGAGACATGCGTTTAATTCATCTGCCGCTGTTGATTTCGGAATCACTGGAAGTATTTGTCGGAAGTCGTCCGCCAACAGAATCATCACGCGCCACCAAAGCGACGATTATTGTTGCGTAAATCTTCCATTGTTCGATCGAGTGCTTCTAATGATCGTTTGTGCGCCATCGTGCACTCATCCTATATGATCAATTTACAATTTTTTAATACATTTGCCATGGCTGATTGCTTTGAAATGTTGCAAACAGGGTTCTCGTTGATTTGCAGGTTTAACGGAAGCTTCAGTTCTAAATGTGTCGTTCTTCCACCTTCCAACAGTGTTGCAGCAATTCCGGTAGATGCGAGAGCTAACACAATGCCACTTTGAGCACGTATTGCTGCTAATATCAATGATATCAGGAACGTTTTCCCAGTTCCGCCGGGCGCATTATGGATAAATAGTCCACCGTTTCCATCATCGACAGCCTGCATCAGTTGATCATACGTACACTTTTTCTGTTCACTCAACAGTGGAACATTTGTTTGTACTTGTTGTTGCAAAGTTGTCGTGTCGTAAACACGCTCGTGTACCAATTCACGATTCACTACATCTCTAGTTTGACGACTTGGCGCTGGCATATGAATTTCATTCAAAAGTTTGCCACTCATAAGCAAACACAAATCTTCATTCAGCACTAACGCTTCATTGTAGATGTCATCGTTCATTTGCAATTCGAAATTTCCTGTCGCGGCTCGAAAGCGATGCAAAATGTCTTCTAAATATCTTTGTCAAATAATTGACGTGGGTTTGAAGGATGACATGTCGAAATGAACATAGCGAAAAGTGTACGAACTTGATTGGCGGGCGAGGAAGCTATTGCATATTCTAGCGTTTTATTCCAGTGATTGTTGTCTTCAAACAATTGTAATTGTTGGCATGCTTCTCGAAATGTTGCACACACCGTATCATTCACAGTCCGCAATGACTCAAATGAAGTTGAACCACGCACATTAACAAAAAGTATCCGAAGGTAGAAGCAATCGTCATTCATTGGATGTACTGTGTAAATTCGTTCTAATGCATCACTTGAAAACATATCTGGATATCCATGTACTGGTTTGTCTTGCGTTTTCTGTGTAACGATTTCTTCGATGATGCATTCCATGTGTAATAACGAGACGTATCCGAGTAAAGCAATGTTCTCGCAAAAGGATCACTGGCGCAAGCTGAAAAGAAACTCGTTATCGTTGTTGCTGGCGGTCTTTTCACTCGCTGTGTTGCGTTATCTGCGTTGAAATACACTCTTTGGTCATTCTGCAAATGAACTGCCAGATGCACAACAGTCGAATGACGTTAATTAATCGCAAATGAAAATATTCTCCAGAGTGCTTCGTTGCAGTTCACATATCGACTCATTTGAAACTTGTTGATTTCATTTTGTTCAACACCAATATTCGCCATATCGCTTCCTTTGGTGACGTATTTGCAAACATTTAATCGATTTCACCGAACTGAAGTACTCAACATTGATATGTGTTTTAAATGCCTTACACAATATTAACGAATATGGCTCTATCCATGTGTTGTCAATCACGATATCCGCTCATTTTAATTGAGTGACGAATGTTGTGCCATTGTCATCTGGTGAGCGAAGTCGATAGAGTGGATTGTGTTGTCTGCATGGCCCGTGGAGCATATTGGTCTTCACCACTTCCTGCAACTCTGAATTTATCTCAGGATCAGAAATTTCGGCGAAAATGATGTCATTAACCAGTCTCTAACCATTTTGGATTGCAAGTAAACGTCATACACAAATCCGGCCGTCCATAATTGCGCACGTAATTCATCGCATCCTGGGACTCGTGCATGTGTCTCGGTCTGCCAATGTATGTCGATGGCAAAATTGTGAGTCGGCCAACATCTGTAACATCTGCATCGCAATTGACCGCATCTCGCAAGTGAATATATTCTTCAGATCGCTACTTAGTCTGATTAAATCGAATGTAATTTAGTCGTTCTGTTTCAACCTTAACGTACATATGAACTGCATATTGTTGAAACAATCGGCGATACCTCACTAAGTGGTTGTCAATGTTTTGGCGAATCATCATTCGATATGCGTAAAATTTCACTGAACTGACCTTTTTATTTGTCACGACCCCTAAAGATATACATTTTATGAAGTGATAATCAAAAATGTTTTCTTTGTACTAACCATTGGGCGGATTTATCATGTTGTATCTCAAATGATATCCGTCTTCACCACGGCAGAACATAAGCGGATATTGCAGTGCGTCATACGATCGAGGTGTCTCACTTATTCGGTGTAATGCGTTTCCAGGTCGGCGTTTGATGATTATATGAAGCGATTCCAAATTTTCACCAACAACAACATTATCATTTCACTAACTGTAGATGCATTGCATTGCCGTTTATGAGTTTCTGCTGGTCGTTTGGGCGCTTTTATGACAATGCTGTGATCATCGGATGACATCTGTGCCAACGAAGTCGTAAACAGTTTGATGAGCTCATTGTGTTCGTGTAACATTTGCTGCAATTGCTGGACTATTTCTCTTTTCGTTGTATTAAAGATAGCACAGCGCCGATTTACTTCACCATGTGAATCTCCAAGAAAGTATATTTGCAGTATTTGTGTTCTTGATCTGGATGCTGCAACAGCAAACGAGCAAGATGAACAATTTGCCCATGAATCTGTATAGTTGGAGGAAAATTATGTAATTTTTGTCTTTTGTGGCAAGATAAGTGTTAGTTTCTGTTATATCGTGATGTATCGTGTAATAGTGTTAGTGTTAGTGTATTTTGCGGTGTTAGTGTTGGTGCGTATTGCGGATTATAATTTCGTTCATTTACAATTTCACCACCAAACGACGTCGTTTCAAAACAATAGTTGTCCATCTTGATGTGTGGAAAAGCAGCGTGCGCAATGGCTCTGGTGGTGGAAGTGACTCTGGCAATTTCACCTTGCCGTTCGCGCAACATAATCCAGGCGGTTCTTTTTCAAATTTTACTGCATTGCAATGCGTTCAAACAGAGATCTGACCGAATTGAACTGATGCACGCGTACTGTATTGAATATTTGGCTCATATCGAAAGGCTGCACGCTCAATGTTCACGGAATTTATTGTTGTCGACGTTGTCGTTCAAGAGTAGCATGTTGTGATCTTGCTTCATTACTTTGCCGAGCACGAATATCTTTTCTTCTCAATCGTTGTTGCTCATTGTAAGCTTCATTGATCTCTTCTGAATGTCGCGCACGATTTTCAATCATTTTGATTCGAGCTGATTCCCTTTAGATAGCACATTCCTCTTTCGTTCGACGTGTTGCGGCATTTCGGTGTCGCATTGCATTCTGGGAACGCCAACCAATGTTACTATGATGTTCTTCTTGGCAAAAAGATTTCACTAATCCATAATTTACCTTTATATCACTCAGAAATAGATAATTGGTTCAGTCGTTTTATATTTTAAATGTACCTTAATTTTCCAGGAAAATCCGCTTATATCGCTTAAATAAATATTTTAATATTTCTGCCTTTGTAAACTCTGACGCTCATCCGTGTGTAGTTGCCAAAAGAATAGACCGAGTTTAGCTTTCAAAAATAGCAAGTCAAGAAATTTGCCTTATAGAATTTAAATTCTCCATGACCCAATTATCAACTCTCACTCCAATATTCCGCGCATTAAAATCACGCTCAATGCAAATAAGGCAAATTTTGATTTTCCTATTAATTACAGCTCCCTCCCAAATTCCCCCAAAATATGGAGAAATTGGTGGAATTATGTGCCAATGAATTCGCTTATTGGTAGTATAGTTGATTACTTCGGCCTTACACTCCATGGTTTCCAAGAGATTTAAAGAAATTTGATCCGTTATCAGAATATACATCAGCCAAAAACGCATCCGTCGTTAAATCACTAACCATTTCGATGTGGAGCGCCTTAGTAGCGAGACATACAAAAACTACGATAAATCTCTTGATGAGCCTTGCGCCTCGCTCCCTTTTTGTAGCGAGTATCACTTGGCCTGCATAATCTATGCCAACTATTGAAAACGATCGACTGGGAGTTATTCTCGATTGTGGGTACGATTAATGGGGTAATCCCAATTTGCTAAGCTGAACGTAACGTGGAATATCGATTAAAACAAATCGTACAGTCGTGGCAAAGCTTACGGCACTTTTCACGTATACCCAGAATCCAAAATGTTTGCCGTCAAAGTGCTGTTAACATGGTTGTGTCTGAGTTTAAGTACCTCTTTTGCAGATATTGCAGTAAAATGTTTGCAATTTGATGATGTATTGGTATTACAATTGGATGCTTCATGTAGTACGTACAATTGGAATTTTCTAACCGACCACCTACTCGTAGAATATTCTGGAAATCAAGAAAAGGAGCCAATGAAATTAGTTTAGAACTTGATGGGACTCGTTTGGTTTAGATAGGAGATTTAATGTCTTCTGTGAATTATCTTTGTTGTACGTATCGTATAATCGTTTTTTCTGCTTTATCAGGTTCAGCCACTGTGATATTTCCTGATATTCGTATCGTACTTGTCGTGTTGCTTATAAACTTCAAATAGCTGCGACCAATTTGAGAATGGTTCTAGCAGACGGTGTATTGTAGCGTGGTGTTATTTTAAAATGACGCATGACAAAGTGTCCCTTCCTTGATTTGAGTCTCTAAAAGTGTTGTTATTATGGTAGGTTTTACAGGCGAAGTTTCCTCTTTCCTACCAACTGGCTAGCTGGTATGCCTCTCGTGGCCAAATCTGGTGAGTTATCCTTGCTGTTCACATGTTTCCAAACTGCTAGTGGAAGTAAAATGTGAATTGCTGATACTCGGTTTGCGACGAAAGTCTTCCACCTCCTCTAGTGTGTTGCTAAGCACGCTAGAACAATGCATTCACAACCAGACGGAAGCACATTTCAATTCATATGCTGTCACAACCTGGTTCATTAGCTTTGTCAATAGGTGAGCACCACACAACTCCAACCGAGGCAGACTTACTTGTTTAATCGGAGCAACCATAGATTTTGCAATGAACAACCTGACAACGTACTGATTACCCTTTTTCATTCTTACATACTATATACGCTGTATAGTGGCAGCGTACGCGTTCTCACTGGAATCACTAAACCTATGCAGCTGAATCTTGCCCGAACGTATACCATATCGGTCAATAGTCACAGTAATTTAACAATTGGAATTGACCCAACGATAATGGTTCATCCCATGATACCTTAGAAGACACAGCTGATGCATGAATACTTTTATGTTGATAGTGAAAGGCGCAAACCAGTTCAATGGATCGAATATTCAAATTTTGTCCCGTGTTCAATCCCAATAGATTCCTAGTATCACTGAATTTGTCTACATTTGATCGCCATTTCCTTAAGGTCATGCCAGCTTCGGCTAAAATTGTAAAAATTCCAGTTTTTAATGTGGCGCTTGTGTTTCGTTGTTTGCTCTCGTCAATAAATCGTCAACATAAAAGGTCCTTTTGATAATGTTTGATAACCTTGCAATCTTCGACTATTTGATGCAACACTCGAATCGCTAAAAATGACGCTCATGAAGTGCCATACGTGACGGTCATAAGTTCGTACTGTTTTTCGGGTCAGTTTGGTGCTTGCGCCATAAAATTCTCTACAGTGATGTTTGGCTTAGGTCAACTATAATTTGGCTGTAAATATTTTATACATCGGCGGAAATTGCTACCGGATCAAAATGCTCCATAGTGTATCTTGAAATGAAGGACCAACCACTAGCTTATCGTTTAATGATACACCCGTCGATGTCGAAGCCGATCCGTCGAAAACCACTCTCAGCTCAGTGAACATACTGGTTTCTTTAAAAATACCGTCACGAGGAAGAAAGTAAACGTCATGATTACCTTGGTTTAATTGATCCTCAGAAACTAACCTCATGTGTCCTAATGATAAATATTCATCCATAAAATTGTGATACATTTCCTTGAGATCCGAATTTCGATTAAATTTCATTTCTACTGATAACAGGCGTCGCGAAGTGGTTTTCACAGGCTTCTTCTTCTGCTGTCCACAGACGGTATTCGACCACTTCCTCTTGTCGCCAGAAGCTTCGTAGTATTTTTTCGAGTGATTGATCATCCATGATGTTTACATGACATGTTTTGTGTATCGGAAACTCCTCCCTTTCCTTGTCAGGGTGAGCAACACTAGCAATTACGTAACCGAATATCGTTTCACGAGCGATCATATTATTAGTAAGTTGTACTTGGTTATCAAGTAGCTCTTGGAAGAAGTAATCGGCTCCAAGCAGAATATCTATTTTCTTTTGTTTGTAAAAGGTTTGATCGGCGAATGGTGACTCTGGAAATTGATTAGTTGGGTTACTAGAACTTTCGATACATGTTGATAACGTTGTGATCTTCGGAAGCACCATAACGTTAATATTTAGAAAATTTGTTGCATCGAACAGAGATGATAATTCCAGCGTGGCACTACCAATTGTAGTCACATTGGATGTGGCTAGCCCTTCGATTCTCAATTTTTCAGGTTTACACCAAATTTCTAATCGATTCATATAACTTTGTGAAACGAACGAAACTCAGAATCTAGCAGCAAGCTATATTGCCTAAATCGTTCAAATTGATTTCGAACGTTTACGATCGCAGTTTACAAATCAGCCGATTCTGGAGATATAGTGCATTGGTTAACCGCGGAACCTATCTCGACATAGTATGAAGCCTTCGACCACACTTAGTACAAACTCGTTAGCTTAAGCAGCGCTTTGCCACTTGATTGGATGCTAAACAATTCAAGCATACATGTAATGTTGCCATCTGTTCTCTTCTTTCGCCAACATTGAGGGTTTTAAAGGACACTTGGTCTTTAAAGGATTGATGAAGCTTATGGGTATCCTTACCCATACTGTTCGATGGGCTCCTGTATATTGTGTGTGTAGATCAGTTTTATGCAAAAACAGAAAATATGAACCACGGGTCGCGGTTCTGGGTTTCACCTCCTAACGCATCTATGCCTCTATTAACTACATCAGCGTTGTTAAACAATTGCCTGAGTTTTTTAGATGATCCATCTTGAATAGACGGTTGATCGATGAAGCACTTAATCTTGGAGTTCAGTACATATTTGCGTTTATCGTAGCGCTCACACAGCTCCATCCAGGCTTGAGTATAATAAGCCTCCGATATCGTTTTATGTTTGATCAGGTCAGCTGTTTTGCCTTGCAGCTAACCATGCAAATACTGAAATTTTTCGACGTCAATTAATGCAATTTTATTATGAACAGACGCTGTATATAGGTCCTTGAAAGTCGGGAACTCCTTGTATTCGGCCAAAAAGGTAGATACATTTAGTCTCGGCAGACGTACTGAACAATGTGGTTCATCGAGCGATTGAGATACTGTTTGGCTGGCTTCTTCCACAATTGGCTTGGTAATAAATTGAGCTAGTTTATTTTTCACGTTTAGATATTTGGTGTCATATTCGGCCATTTCAGACTGCATCTCATGAACGGCCGATTTGGATTCGCACTTGGGGAACTCAAGGAAAGCCCGTTCTAGCAATTACAGTCGATTGGAAATCTCCGAGACAGGCGAACGATCGGTAACCGTATCGGCATACGTCACCACCCGCGATATGCTTCTCTTTGCCATCTCTTTCTTTGCTAACAGCTCCTTAAACGTCTCCGCCATTTTGAATAAATACTAAACTTCGCACGTCAGATTCTGTCACCTTCCTAGTAACCGTTAATGCAAGAAAACTGTTTCGATACTATTGACAAAAAAGGTTGCTACACCATTTAATAAAGCTTAATGATTACTTACCCCAACTTGATGGCGAAATGTGTCACTTCCTCGACGAAATTATATGGCCTGAGACCGTATTGCTAGGAACATGATTCGAACGGATGATCATAAATGTTCTCACACTCGTAATGGCATCACCTCACGCTCGCACGCGTAGGATACAACAGATATGGCTAATCGCACGATCATAAATGTTCACACAACTCGTTGTAAATATACCACTCCTATCCGGCTCGAAGGACCAACTTTTTTTGTATAGCAACGCGACCACCACTGCACATATGATTTCGTAGCCTGTATCAAAAATTCGTATATAATGACTACTTTCACTTTTTTTAAAGATGGTTGATGTTTTATTTAATTATTAATTTATTTTAAGAACAAGGCTTTCATGCCATACTATATCGAAAGCTTGGGCGATGACTAAAATTGCTGCAGAGCAGTACTTTTTTATTCAAATGAGTTTCTGATTTCTGATACGATCCTATGCACTTGTGCTATGGTTTCATGATTTTTTCTAAATCCAAGCTGGTGATCCGGTATAATACTTTGCTCTTTCAGAATTGGTTATGCTTTTGAAGAAACATTTTTCAAAGAGCTTTGATAGAATTGGCAGTAAATTGATTGGATGATACGAGTCTACTTTAGTTTCTTCATTACATCCCCTCATCATGTTCTTTTAATCTCTTAAAATTGTCTTGATTTGTTTATTATGTTGTAGAGTTATTTATTTAAATAAACATCCAGCAAATATTCATTTATCAGTATAAAAATTATGCGGTTTGGCTTGAATTGCAGTTGAAGTTTCCACCGAGACACTTTCGGCCACAGCAGCAATGTTCTCACTAAAACGTCCACTTTTTCGTCTGTCACATCTTTTTCGATCCTCGACAGAACCAGTATCTTCGAATTTTTTCACTATTCTTTAGCTTGCACCAAAATATCACGAATTTTACGAGACGTACTTTTTAAAGATCGTTGATTTTCATAATAAGTTTGAATAACTTAAGTAAGTACTTTTAGTTAAAACTGGACATCCGTCTACTTCACAAATCTCAAAGATGACATAAAAAAAGGTTGCGTTTAGAAATTATTTACTATTGACATCAAGGCGTGATGATTTAAAGACTCTCTACAATAAATAATCGCTATTTTCAGTTATTTAGGCCGTAGGGGTTGTAAACAAAAAAGGGATTGTCTTAAAATTAGTTAAAGTCATAGTATTACTAATTAGCTAACATAAAGGTACTGTGAGGCTGTTGTATGTAAAGATAGACCAAATTCCGTCCCAAGAGTAAAAATGTAGGGATTTTTGTGCAGTGGACATCGTTTGATGGGTGGATGTTTAAGGAGAATGTACGATTTTTTTAAAGAATTTTTCTATGTCTAGGAGTTGAGATATAGTACACAGAAGTCAGGAAATGGTTTTGGGCCCAACTAGCGGTGTACATCGTTTGATAGTACATACTCCTTAAATATACACCTATCAAACGATGTGCACTGCTACTTGGACCAACAAATAGTTCTTGACTTCTATAGACTATATCTGATCTTCTATAAATAGAACAATCCTAAACTAAATCGTGGGTGCAACTAACAATTCACCTATTATACGATGTGCACCGCTAGTTGGGCCGACAAATAGTTCTTGACTTCTATGGACTACATCTCAACTCCTAGGCAGAAAAATTATAAAAAATCGTACGGGCTCCTTAAACATTCGCCTATGAAAATTGTGCACCGCTAGTTGGGCCAACAAATAGTTTCTGACTTCTAACTATATCTCATCTCATGCAACTCTCATCTAGAAATGCAACACTTTTCTAAAAAAAATCGTAAGTGCTCCTTAAACATTCACCTATCAAACGATGTGCACCTCTAATTGGGCCAACAAATAGTTCATGCTTTCTATGGACATCTGAACTCATTTTAAATTCAAATATGCATAAAAATTATGATCAAATAATCCCCGACACTTATATTGTTAGTATAGTTGATAGTTGACAGTAAATTTTTTGTTTAATGTAATTTCTTTGGGAGCTCAAAACGTTGTACATGTTTTGAACGAAGTGTCTAGATTTATTTATAGAATTCCATATGCTTTTATCACAATTTTAAATCTTTTTAAAAGTGTTCTTAAAATTTTATTCAGTTTTTGACATAAAAATATAAGTATAAGGAGACCCAATTGAAGTTTATCCTAAATTAATCCTAAACCAACAAAAACAAAAATAAATGAGCAAATGTTGGTTTAAAGCAGTTATCTAGGCGGAGTCAGAACGCAACAAATATTTCTACTAAAATAATTATATAAATATTTATTTATTTATTTAATTCAGAGTTTTAATATAAATACATTATCATTTACAAATAATTAGAGATGTTTATGAAACACTAAAATCAACAATAACTTAACAGTATAACAACTATAAGATTTAATTGGACTCACATGTACATTCTACTTGTGCCAAGCCGATTAAAATTCTAATGGAACACGCATACCCAAAATGACATTCTTGTGAAGATCGGAATTTCTTAGAAATTTTGATTCTAGGAAAATTAATATCTCAAAATTTTCACCAATTGGCAAACTTGCCTCTATAATATTTTGATAGACCCATATGTGCACTCTACTTGTGCCAAGCCGATTAAATTTCTAATGGAGCTCGCATACCTAAAATTGCATTCTTGTGAAGAACCGAATTTCTTAGAAATTTTGATTCTAGGAAAATTAATATCTCAAAATTTTCACCAATTGGCAAACTTGCCTCTATAATATTTTGGTACACCCATATGTGCACTCTACTTGTGTCAAGCCGATTAAATTTCTAATGGAGCTCGCATACCTAAAATTTCATTCTTGTGAAGAACCGAATTTCTTAGAAATTTGGATTCTAGGAAAATTAATATCTCAAAATTTTCACCAATTGGCAAACTTGCCTCTATAATATTTTGATAGACCCATATGTGCACTCTACTTGTGCCAAGCCGATTAAATTTCTAATGGAGCTCGCATACCTAAAATTTCATTCTTGTGAAGAACCGAATTTCTTAGAAATTTGGATTCTAGGAAAATTAATATCTCAAAATTTTCACCAATTGGCAAACTTGCCTCTATAATATTTTGATAGACCCATATGTGCACTATACTTGTGCCAAGCCGATTAAATTTCTAATGGAGCTCGCATACCTAAAATTGCGTTCTTGTGAAGAACCGAATTTCTTAGAAATTTTGATTCTAGGAAAATTAATATCTCAAAATTTTCACCAATTGGCAAACTTGCCTCTATAATATTTTGATAGACCCATATGTGCACTCTACTTGTGTCAAGCCGATTAAATTTCTAATGGAGCTCGCATACCTAAAATTGCATTCTTGTGAAGAACCGAATTTCTTAGAAATTTTGATTCTAGGAAAATTAATATCTCAAAATTTTCACCAATAGGCAAACTTGCCTCTATAATATTTTGGTAGACCCATATGTGCACTCTACTTGTGTCAAGCCGATTAAATTTCTAATGGAGCTCGCATACCTAAAATTACATTCTTGTGAAGAACCGAATTTCTTAGAAATTTTGATTCTAGGAAAATTAATATCTCAAAATTTTCACCAATTGGCAAACTTGCCTCTATAATATTTTGGTAGACCCATATGTGCACTCTACTTGTGTCAAGCCGATTAAATTTCTAATCTCGCATACCTAAAATGACATTCTTGTGAGGAACGGAATTTCTTAGAAATTTGGATTCTAGGAAAATTAATATCTCAAAATTTTCACCAATTGGCAAACTTGCCTCTATAATATTTTGGTAGACCCATATGTGCACTCTACTTGTGCCAAGCCGATTAAATTTCTAATGGAGCTCGCATACCTAAAATTGCATTCTTGTGAAGAACCGAATTTCTTAGAAATTTGGATTCTAGGAAAATTAATATCTCAAAATTTTCACCAATTGGCAAACTTGCCTCTATAATATTTTGATAGACCCATATGTGCACTCTACTTGTGTCAAGCCGATTAAATTTCTAATCTCGCATACCTAAAATGACATTCTTGTGAGAAACGGAATTTCTTAGAAATTTGGATTCTAGGAAAATTAATATCTCAAAATTTTCACCAATTGGCAAACTTGCCTCTATAATATTTTGGTAGACCCATATGTGCACTCTACTTGTGTCAAGCCGATTAAATTTCTAATGGAGCTCGCATACCTAAAATTGCATTCTTGTGAAGAACCGAATTTCTTAGAAATTTGGATTCTAGGAAAATTAATATCTCAAAATTTTCACCAATTGGCAAACTTGCCTCTATAATATTTTGATAGACCCATATGTGCACTCTACTTGTGCCAAGCCGATTAAATTTCTAATGGAGCTCGCATACCTAAAATTGCATTCTTGTGAAGAACCGAATTTCTTAGAAATTTGGATTCTAGGAAAATTAATATCTCAAAATTTTCACCAATTAGCAAACTTGCCTCTATAATATTTTGGTAGATGTGCACTCTACTTGTGTCAAGCCGATTAAATTTCTAATCTCGCATACCTAAAATGACATTCTTGTGAAGAACGGAATTTCTTAGAAATTTGGATTCTAGGAAAATTAATATCTCAAAATTTTCACCAATTGGCAAACTTGCCTCTATAATATTTTGATAGACCCATATGTGCACTCTACTTGTGTCAAGCCGATTAAATTTCTAATCTCGCATACCTAAAATGACATTCTTGTGAGGAACGGAATTTCTTAGAAATTTGGATTCTAGGAAAATTAATATCTCAAAATTTTCACCAATTGGCAAACTTGCCTCTATAATATTTTGGTAGACCCATATGTACACTCTACTTGTGTCAAGCCGATTAAATTTCTAATGGAGCTCGCATACCTAAAATTACATTCTTGTGAAGAACCGAATTTCTTAGAAATTTTGATTCTAGGAAAATTAATATCTCAAAATTTTCACCAATTGGCAAACTTGCCTCTATAATATTTTGGTAGACCCATATGTGCACTCTACTTGTGTCAAGCCGATTAAATTTCTAATGGAGCTCGCATACCTAAAATTACATTCTTGTGAAGAACCGAATTTCTTAGAAATTTGGATTCTAGGAAAATTAATATCTCAAAATTTTCACCAATTGGCAAACTTGCCTCTATAATATTTTGGCAGACCCATATGTGCACTCTTCTTGTGTCAAGCCGATTAAATTTCTAATGGAGCTCGCATACCTAAAATTACATTCTTGTGAAGAACCGAATTTCTTAGAAATTTTGATTCTAGGAAAATTAATATCTCAAAATTTTCACCAATTGGCAAACTTGCCTCTATAATATTTTGGTAGACCCATATGTGCACTCTACTTGTGCCAAGCCGATTAAATTTCTAATGGAGCACGCATACATAAAATTACATTTTTGTGAAGAACTGAATTTCTTAGAAATTTTGATTCTAGGAAAATTAATATCTCAAAATTTTCACCAATTGGCAAACTTGCCTCTATAATATTTTGGTAGACCCATATGTGCACTCTACTTGTGTCAAGCCGATTAAATTTCTAATGGAGCTCGCATACCTAAAATTACATTCTTGTGAAGAACCGAATTTCTTAGAAATTTGGATTCTAGGAAAATTAATATCTCAAAATTTTCACCAATTGGCAAACTTGCCTCTATAATATTTTGGCAGACCCATATGTGCACTCTTCTTGTGTCAAGCCGATTAAATTTCTAATGGAGCTCGCATACCTAAAATTACATTCTTGTGAAGAACCGAATTTCTTAGAAATTTTGATTCTAGGAAAATTAATATCTCAAAATTTTCACCAATTGGCAAACTTGCCTCTATAATATTTTGGTAGACCCATATGTGCACTCTACTTGTGCCAAGCCGATTAAATTTCTAATGGAGCACGCATACCTAAAATTACATTTTTGTGAAGAACCGAATTTCTTAGAAATTTTGATTCTAGGAAAATTAATATCTCAAAATTTTCACCAATTGGCAAACTTGCCTCTATAATATTTTGGTAGACCCATATGTGCACTCTACTTGTGCCAAGCCGATTAAATTTCTAATGGAGCACGCATACCTAAAATTACATTTTTGTGAAGAACCGAATTTCTTAGAAATTTTGATTCTAGGAAAATTAATATCTCAAAATTTTCACCAATTGGCAAACTTGCCTCTATAATATTTTGGTAGACCCATATGTGCACTCTACTTGTGTCAAGCCGATTCAAATTCTGATGGAGCTCGCGTACCTAAATATTGGTGGTGAATTGGTGAAAATTTTTAGATATGAATTTTCTTAGAATTCAAGTTTCTAAGAATTTCGGTATGCGAGCTCCATCAGAATTTTAATCGGCTTGATACAAATAGAGTGCACATATGGGTCTATCAAAATATTATAGTGGCAAGTTTGAAGGTTGGAGAAAATTTTGAGATATGAATTTTTTAGAATCAAATTTCTAAGAAATTTGGTTCTTCATTAGAATGTCATTTTAGATATGTCAGCTCAATTAGAATTTTAATTTGGTTAGCACTAGTGGAGGAATTTAAATCACTTACTATTTCTGAAACTATCTTACTTTAATTTTGAGTATAGGAGGAATAAAGTGCATAAGAATTTAACAATTATTGGTTTCCGATAATTCACACTCTTATTTGATCCTATTTTTAATTTTTTTGATAAAATCTTTGAACGATGTTTAGTTACTTCTAGCATAATATAATTTCTTTGCCGTTAATAGAATAATATATTTCAATCAAATTGATCCTAAAATAAACATTGTGAAATGAAATTATTTGTAAACTTAACAATGTTGTAAAATCGCCTAAATGTTCGCAAATATTAGTGATTTGCATCTATACATTTTTTTTTATTTTGAATTATAGTATAAACTTCAAATTTCTTCAAAAGTACTAACCGCCATTTTCATAATTTTGGAGTAATTTAGGATATACTTCATTAGCATATAAGGAGGGCTATACTTTTAATGAAATGTCGTAATCATAGTATAAATCTTATAAGTGCATCAAATGCACGCACCTTACGCATTTTTTTTATTTTTGGGGCTACAATTTTGGGCTGCCTTCAGAAAAGAGTGAGGCATGGTAATTTTGCGTAATTGTCTGTTATTTTAACACAACTAGGTTTGTTAATAAATAAATTGAGGTCAAATAATTCTTAAATCTAAACTTAAACCTAAATAATTTATTTTGATTAACTAATCTCTTTAAAATAATTAAATATTTATTTATTAAATTTTTAAACCAGGTTTACAAAATTAATTGAAATATTTGCCCCTGAATATATGCGAATGAATAGCAAGCGCGACATGTAGTAAAATTTAGTAAAAAGTTCACTCGCGTCACTCGTGTAACACATTCATTAATAAAAGTCGAATACAACAAAAACATCCAAATAAATTAAATACCTAAAATACTACGCATACAACAACAACAAAAAAAAACAAAATACAAATTGGTGTGGTCATTGACCTCAAAGAAATCAAAACAAAAAAAAATAATAATTTCGTCGATCGTCGGAGTTACTCAGACGACGACGTGTTTTGGTTTTGTTTTTGTTTTGGTTTCTACTGGTATGAGGACAATGACCTTAACAATTTGTATTTTGTTTTGTTTTTGTTGTTGTTGTATGCGTAGTATTTTAGGTATTTAATTTATTTGGATGTTTTTGTTGTATTCGACTTTTATTAATGAATGCGCTTTGTATAGTAGTTTTTGTCGCTTGCGTTTAATTTATTTTCATTTATTTGCATTAGATATTGATTAATGATTATTTTTTAATTATTATAACAGCTGATAGATGTATTAAATACATACAGATATATATTAACCCATTTGTGACAAAGGTTTTTCTCCTTTATTTTTGTTATTTTTAGGTTCTTTTGTCTTATTTAGATTATACTTATCATAAAATAAAATAAAATGGTGGCAGAGATGTTGGTTTCTAAGATGTGGGACTTTTGTCATTTAATAACATATTTTTGATTTCTATATTTATTTATTAAAACAGAACAGTTCAAAACTAAATAAAATATTTTATACGTATTTCAATATAATTAATTTAAAAAATATTAAATATTTATTTCACGCTCTGTAATTTCTTAAATCACAAGCAATTTTCGGTAATTTCAATGTAATAAACTATGCAAATCTGCAGAACATTTTGTGTGTAATGCAATTTTACACGTAGAACAAATGTATATTGTTTGCGACTGGCAATGTTTGCAGCGCATTCTTGTTGTTCCTTTTTCACAAGAATGTACTCCTTTCGATAGAAAATCCGTTTTTGTTGTAGATTTTTCATTAGAAGACAATTTTCCATGGCGTGTTAGCAGCGCTTCCGCTAATTGCCGCCGAAAATCTAATTGACCCAATTTGACACCACAAGCTTTTGCTAAAGTCCACGAATTGACCACAGCCACATCGAACATCTACAATACTATTGGCAAATAAAACTTCTTCCCTCTGATATTTATCCGGTAATTTGCAATATGGCGATCCAACAAATCAACGCAGCCCATGTTTCTGTTATATTTCTTGACAACGTTTGATTGAGGTATTTCCATTCGTTGATTTTCGGAATGGACATACCGACGTGCTGTACCAACTGGGGTTTGACTAAAACAGTTCGAAAGAAGTGACACTGTTTGGTTGTCCTTCCATCGAGTCAATATTAGCTCATTAGATTTGTCAACGAAATTTTCGGATTATCCTCTCGGCTTTTTGTTCAGCGTTTTTTTGTCCTTAATTTGAATGTTTTGTCTGTTTTCTCTGTTTTCACGCAATGTTCCCGTGCCTGCAATCTTCACCTCGTTCAAAGCAAATATTAAATTTGGCTTAGTGAAAAAATTATCAAAGAACAAAGAAAATTGTACTCCTGAAAAATTATCTTTCATTTGCTTTGCAAAATTCAGCACCACGGACTCGCCGAGTCCCAAATTTCTATCCCTATTTTGATGACGTCCTTAATAAATGTCGTAAAGGTAACAATATCCCAATCTACTTGCTGCTACCCAAGCTTTATAGAAAAAACGAACCGGCTTATTTCGAAGAAATTGTTTGCATGGGTTTCTACCGTAGTAAGGCACTATGGATTCGTCAATTGGATATTTGTATTTATTTCCTCAAATAATGGCATCTCATCCATTTTGCAATGAGCTCATTACGAGTGCCCGGATCATTAGCCCAATACAACCGTCTTCGAGATAACGGGTTAAATCTAGAAACTATCAATACATCAATAAACGCATATATGTATATCGTCGGCATCAATTTTTATGGTTTTATTTTTTTTTTGAAGCATAACTTGTATGGTCGACTAAAGTGTTTATGAAGGTTGAAAGAAAAAATAAATAAAAAAAATCAATCGCATCCGATTTTCATGATAAAGTCTGCGGACGTATATGTGCTCCCATGAATTGATTTGATACATAGTTGACGATAGAGACAAATTTTCTTCAGTTGGACGTGCCTTGTTGCTCGTCTATGGTGTTGTTTTCATCATCGTCTCTGTCGTGTAATAGAAAGTTTTGAAACTCGACCTCTTCTCCGCTCAACAGTTGATTTTTTGATAAATGTTTTATGTTCAAATCGTCCTCTTCACCGGAATCTTCATCTGTATAACTGGTAAAATCGGGTGGCTCCAAGAAAATATCAGTCGGTAGCTGGATATCATCACCGGTGTAAAGTTCTTGGACAAAAGTTTTTGAACAAAAATTTTTGCGAGTGTTCTTTGTGAAGTTTTTGGACACAATTTTATTTCTTGGACGAAAATTTATGGAAGTGTGCAATTCTAACAGTGTATTTATTTTATATTAAAATAATTCGAAACAATTATTATAATAAATATTCATCAAATAAAAGAAATTGTTTTAAATTAAAAAATGTAATATGCTCATTATTATTTATTTTAAAGTAAATAAATATAGCACATACTGTATAAAATGATACAGTCGTGACTATATACGTTCGAAAAGGGATACATTGAGCTACTTAAATTAGTAAGCCATATCTCGATATGATGAACAAGGCTCGTGAATCGAATTTTTAAAGTTTTTCCAATTCGGCGATTAATGCATATCCACAGATGTTCTACTGCACTAAGCCATATAGCAAAAATCTCAGAGATTGGCTCACATAGTGACTATATATGTTCAAAAGGGATACATTGGGCTATTTAAATTAGTAAGCCATATCTCGATATGATGAACAATGCTTGTGAATCGAATTTTTAAAATGTTTCCAATTCAGCGAGTAATGCATATCCACTGATTTTCTACTGCACTAAGCCAAATAGCAAAAGTCTCAGAGATTGGCTCGCATAGTGACTATATACGTTCGAAAGGGGATACATTGGGCAATTTATATTAGTAAGCCATATCTCGATATGATGAACAAGGCTCGCGAGTCGAATTTTTAAAGTTTTTGCAATACAGCGAGTAATGCATATCCACAGATGTTCTACTGCACTAAGCCATATAGCAAAAATCTCAGAGATTGGCTCACATAGTGACTATATACGTTCAAAAGGGATACATTGGGCTATTTAAATTAGTAAGCCTTATCTCGATATGATGAACAAGGCTTGTGAATCGAATTTTTAAAGTTTTTCCAATTCAGCGAGTAATGCATATCCACTGATTTTCTACTGCACTAAGCCAAATAGCAAAAGTCTCAGAGATTGGCTTCCATGGTGACTATATACGTTCGAAAGGGGATACATTGGGCAATTTATATTAGTAAGCCATATCTCGATATGATGAACAAGGCTGGTGAATCGAATTTTTAAAGTTTTTCCAATACAGCGAGTAATGCATATCAACAGGCTCCCATAGTGACTATATAAGTTCGAAAGGGGATACATTGAGCTATTTAAATTAGTAAGCCATATCTTGATATGATGAACAAGGCTCGTGAATCGAATTTTTAAAGTTTTTCCAATTCAGCGAGTAATGCATATCCACTGATTTTCTACTGCACTAAGCCAAATAGCAAAAGTCTCAGAGATTGGCTCGCATAGTGACTATATACGTTCGAAAGGGGATATATTGGGCTATTTAAATTAGTAAGCCTTATCTCGATGTGATGAACAAAGCTGGTGAATCAAATTTTTAAAGTTTTTCCGGTTCAGCGAGTAATGCATATCCACTGATTTTCTACTGCACTAAGCCAAATAGCAAAAGTCTCAGAGATTGGGTCTCATAGTGACTATATACGTTCGAAAGGGGATACATTGAGCTATTTAAATTATTAAACCGTATCTCGATATGATGAACAAGGCTCGTGAATCGAATTTTTAAAGTTTTTCCAATACAGCGAGTAATGCATATCAACAGATGTTCTACTGCACTAAGCCAAATAGCAAAAATCTCAGAGATTGGCTCCCATAGTGACTATATACGTTAGAAAGGGGATATATTGGGCTATAGAAATTAGTAAGCCTTATCTCGATGTGATGAATAAAGCTGGTGAATCAAGTTTTTAAAGTTTTTCCAGTTCAGCGTGTAATGCATATCCACAGATGTTCTACTGCACTAAGCCAAATAGCAAACATCTCAGAGATTGGGTCTCATAGTGACTATATACATTCGAAAGGGGATACATTGAGCTATTTAAATTATTAAACCGTATAACAGCGAGTAATGCATATCAACAGATGTTCTACTGCACTAAGCCAAATAGCAAAAATCTCAGAGATTGGCTCCCATAGTGACTATATACGTTAGAAAGGGGATATATTGGGCTATAGAAATTAGTAAGCCTTATCTCGATGTGATGAATAAAGCTGGTGAATCAAGTTTTTAAAGTTTTTCCAGTTCAGCGTGTAATGCATATCCACAGATGTTCTACTGCACTAAGCCAAATAGCAAAAATCTCAGAGATTGGCTCGCATATTGACTATGTAAGTTCGAAAAAGGATACATTGAGCTATTTAAATTAGTAAGCCATACCTCGATATGATGAACAAGGCTCCTGAATCGAATTTTTAAAGTTTTTCCAATTCAGCGAGTAATGCATATCCACTGATTTTCTACTGCACTAAGCCAAATAGCAAAAGTCTCAGAGATTGGCTCCCATGATGACTATATACGTTCGAAAGGGGATATATTGGGCTATTTAAATTAGTAAGCCTTATCTCGATGTGATGAACAAAGCTGGTGAATCAAATTTTTAAATTTTTTCCGGTTCAGCGAGTAATGCATATCCACTGATTATCTACTGCACTAAGCCACATAGCAAAAGTCTCAGAGATTGGGTCTGATAGTGACTATATACGTTCGAAAGGGGATACATTGAGCTATTTAAATTATTAAACCATATCTCGATGTGATGAACAAGGCTCGTGAATCGAATTTTTAAAGTTTTTCCAATACAGCGAGTAATGCATATTAACAGATGTTCTACTGCACTAAGCCAAATAGCAAAAATCTCAGAGATTGGCTCCCATAGTGACTATATACGTTCGAAAGGGGGTATATTGAGCTATTTAAATTAGTAAGCCTTATCTCGATGTGATGAACAAAGCTGGTGAATCAAATTTTTAAAGTTTTTCCAGTTCAGCGTGTAATGCATATCCACTGATTATCTACTGCACTAAGCCACATAGCAAAAGTCTCAGAGATTGGGTCTCATAGTGACTATATACGTTCGAAAGGGGATACATTGAGCTATTTAAATTATTAAACCATATCTCGATGTGATGAACAAGGCTCGTGAATCGAATTTTTAAAGTTTTTCCAATACAGCGAGTAATGCATATTAACAGATGTTCTACTGCACTAAGCCAAATAGCAAAAGTCACAGAGATTGGCTCTCATAGTGATTATTTACGTTCGAAAGGAGATACATTGAGCTATTTAAATTATTAAACCATATCTCGATATGATGAACAAGGCTCCTGAATCGAATTTTTAAAGTTTTTCCAATTCAGCGAGTAATGCATATCCACAGATGTTCTACTGCACTAAGCCAAATAGCAAAAATCTCAGAGATTGGCTCGCATAGTGACTATAAACTTTCGAAAGGGGATACATTGAGCTATTTAAATTAGTAATCCTTATCCTAATAATAATCTTATGTTGATCAGCATTCTGACATTGCGAGTGAAAAAAGTGCACCTTGTTAGGATATAATTTACCAAAATGATAATAATCGGGAATGGCTAAATTCAAAATAAATATTTGGCAAAAATAAATAAATGACAACTTTACTCAGCGCTCAAGTATGATATCGTGATTAAATAGCCAAAACCCTAATTAATTCGTTCATACTGACATTCGGTTACGCTTGTGGCGGCGGTGAGGTATATAAAGCTCTTGTAGCCCCCAGTCTTTTCCTTCATAACACTTTTTATTTATTTTTTATTTGTTAATGTAAATTTTTATTTAATAAAAATAATTGCAAAAATATAACAACGTCTGTTCCGTCGCAATCGAAAATGATGAATAAATCTATTTTTATTTTTATTTTATTTTTCTGTTTTTTCGAAGATGCCGGAACTACGATGTCAAAACTTATTTTAATTTTTTTATTTAATTTGACCAACGCCGTATTTTAATCGGTTGACAGGGCAGCGTACCAGTTCTCTCACCAACGCTCGTTTGCGGAATATCCACAGTACTCTCCCTTCAGTGACAACGCTACTAATCGTCGCCCTACCCTGATAAAAATGTCTCAAGGTACCTCTTGGGGAAGTGTACGTGTCGTCCCGTTCTAGTTTTTACTGGTACAGGTCCTCCAGCACTGATGATGGTATTTTCTCGAATTTAACATCTTCCGGTTTTGGAAATTCCTGGCCGTTAAACATCTCGTTTTCTCCTGATACCGCATCAGGTTCGGTTTTCTGCGAATTTTGCATCGGGCCAGATTCATCTTCGGCATCATGAAGTAAAAATCCTAGCTTTAAGCGATCTAACTACGACTTCTTTGCCTCTTATTCCTAATTTAAAATATTTCTCCTCCCGATTGATGACAGGAAATGGTCCTTCGTATGGTGGCTTTAGTGGACTTTGAACCGCATCGCCCCTAACAAACACATGAAAACATTTTTTGAGTTCGAACGATGTACGAACGGTGTTTCTCTCGTATGCCTTGCAGTTTGCACCTGATGTAATTTCTGCATCGTTTCTCACAGACTGGAAATGAATTCGTGCTCGTTAGCATTGTTAGCTGATGTGCTAAAATTTATCCAGGCAGTGAAATCGTCGTACCGTATCCCATACCCAAGATAATGGTGGGTATAACAATCACCCGTTTTTCAGCGATGCCATCTCTCTATAATTCCGTTCGCTCTTGGATGATATGCCGTTGTTATTATTCGTTTGTATCCGAATAGCCTTCCCAGTTCCTTAAAGTGCGAGGATTCGAACTGGCGTCCTTGATCCGTAGTCATTTTTCGCGGCACTCCAAATCGACAAATCCAATTTTCATAAATTGCTCGTGCTACACTTTCCGATGTTATATCTGTCATTGGTGTTGCCTCTATCCATCGCGAGAATCGATCTATACCTGTTAGCAAGTAACTGTAACATTTCAGTCTTATTTCTATGTTGATGTGTTGAAAGCGTCAGTCCGGCAGGATATATCTTCCTAAAGGACTTTTCGTATGTCTCGATATTTGTGCCTTTTGACATTTCACGCAGCCTCGTGCCCAGTTTGAGCAATAGTTATTCATGGCGGGCCACACATATTTCGTATTTATCAAGGTAGTAGAAGCCTTTACCCCTGATGGGATATATTGTGAAACTTGTTGAACATCTCTAATCGTAAGCTCTTCGGCAGATACGGTCGTATTCTGTTTTCCTTTACTTCGCAAAATAAGTTTCTATCTCTACCGGGCAGCATTGTTGGTGTTAATTTCAAACTCATCTGCATTTGCTACCATTCGCAAATCCGCTAGTTCATCGAGGTCCACCAGCTTTAGAGTTGAAATTGTTTAGATCCGGGATAGAGCATCCGCTACGACATTATATTTTCCACGATATGTCGAATATCCGTCGAAAATTGTCCTATATAAGCAAACGTTAACGGCTTATGATTCGTGTATATTATAAAATTCCGTCCTTCCAGCATAAATTGAAAATGTTTTAATGCCGAATATGCAGCCAATAATTCACGGTCGTACGCGCTATATTTTTGTTCGTGTTGCCATTAGCTTTCACACAAAAAAACTAAGCGGTACCTAATTTGTACCTGACATTTGCTGAACTACAGCTCCCATAGCCTAGTCGGACGTGTTGACCATTAACGATAGTGGTTCTGTTGATGATGGATGGGCTAGCATCGCTGCATTCACTAGTTCTGCCTTTCATTTTTTGAACGCATTTCTTGCTTCGGTGGTCCAGTTGATCTTTGTTTTATCATTCTTCTTATTGCCCCTTCATGTACTCCAACAATTCCATCTGAATTTTTGCAGCGTCGCGTAAAAATCGAGGATAAAAGTTACCTATTACTAGAAATCGTTGCAAACCTCTAACATCGGTCGGTTCTTTATATTCCGCAATGACAGCAACCTTATCCGGCAGTGGTTTCGTACCCGATCCGGATATCAAATGATCTAAAAACTTCACCGTACTCTTGCCAAAAACAGATTTGGACAAGTTGATTACAATCCCGTGTTCACTAAATCGATCGAATACTTGGCGTATAAATCTACACATCGTCCAGATGCGGAAAAACGAAATCGAGGCCTCTCAACACAGCATGGATGAATCTTTGAAAGGTTTGAGCAGCGTTGCACAAACCAAAGGTCATCCGCGGAAACTAAAATAATCAGAATAGCGCTATTATCGCTGTTTTCTCTATGTCCGCTGGCTCGATGGGTATCTGATGATATGCGTTTACCAGATCGATTGTGGAAGCAATCCGTTACTAAATCCTCGATATGCGTTGATGGATATCGGTCCGCTACTGTATAATAATTAAGTAAGCAGTAGTCCCCGCGTGGTCGCCATTCCCCGTTTTCCTTCTTAACCAAGTGCAGAGGGCTGGCCCACAAACTTTTGGATGGCCTGCAAATTCCAAGCTTCATCATGTTGTCGAACTCACGTTTTGCGATTATCAGTTTTTCGGCTGTTAGCCGACAATACTTTGAATATATTGGTGCACACCCACGTTATTGAAAGGGTTCCGTTGCATTTGCAATTCAGAGTATCGAGCTACCTATAATGTAGTTATACTCGTTGTTTGACCATTCGCTACTCTTCCGATTGAACTCAGATTTATTGTGCTTTCAATTAGCCTTTTCCGTTTTAAATCCACGAGTAATCCTAAGTGGCTTAAGAAATCGGCGCCTATGATAGCTCTGTTGACATCGGCTATGATAAGAGTCTATGTAAAACTTCGCCGCAAACTCAAATCGGCTGTGATTGTCTTGTTTCCGAAAACGTTAATTTTAGTTTGGTTAGCTGCGTATAATTACTATCGGGAACGTCTCGTCTCTACTTTTTTCATCTTTTCATTATTTGCTGGTGGCATGACACAAAAATAAGGATTGTAGAAATGGACCAATATGCAGCACCGAATGAAATGGACAAAACAACAACCAAATAAAATGGAAAACCAATCAGTTCTTATAAAGAACGAAAATTGACCCCCCCCCCTCCCGCCCCCCAGAAGTTTCTATTGTGAAGAGTATTAGAAACTCACCCAGGACAAATTAACCAGAGTCGTTACCGTGAAAACTCAGAAAAGAATACTCAAAAGGTTTATAGCTGAGATCAGCCCCTTACTAACACACTACACCAATGAGTCAGAAGCTGAACCAATTATTGAAGATTCCGAAGTGCAACAGTTTATAAGCCGACGGAAGGTTCATTTCGAGAGAAAGTTCCTGAACCAACTGAAAGGAGAACACGGAGTCAATCCGCGAAACTATCTTGGGCCAATCTTATCTTTTATTCGGTATGCATAACCAGGATTATATTTCGAAAAACATGCTGAAATGAACCCACTTGCCTCCAGCTGGAACATAATCATCTACTATATGATCTCAGAGAATTTAAAGGGGAACTGAAAAATATGAATATACATTATAAGCAATTGAAACGCGTCTGAAAAGAGAGTAATAATCATACAAATAATCCCGGTATTTGAGCTGCCATCATTCAACGATTTCGTCGCCATCTGGAAAATATTAGAAAGGCGAACCAAGTAATTCAAAATTCCAACAAAGAACGAAGACGAGTAAAACGTGAGTTCTGGGATACAGTGGGATATGTGATGGGAGATTTATTTGGTGTTTTGAATGAACGAGATGCACAATTATCAACTATCAATGCCACTGTAAACATTATCAACATGATAGTGATCTAACAACAACCAACTAAATGCTGTGAGCGAGCATATTTAGCTTATACAAGATAGAGTCAACCAACTTTCAGCTGATACAGCATATTTCAGCATATATAAATAGAAATTAATGAACTCATGCTATTCATCATAAATGTCGAAGATACTCAAAGAACCCTGATTGACAAACTCACTCATACGCATAATGGATTAATCAGCTCACAGTTAATTTCTGCAACAAGGACCACACACCATCGGCAGTGACACTTCCTGGTTATAATCTCACTGGTATTTATGACGTTATGACAGTAAATGCGAGAGTTATGGGCAACCAGGGTTATTTTCAGCATTCAGATACCGTTGATACAATCAAGTGTCTACAAAATTTATCGAATAATACCTATTCAACACGAACCTCAACATTTCATCATTAACCACATTTTTGGCAGTGTGCAATAGTCGTGAATATTATTCACCAATGGCGGTCTCGGATTTAAATCGATGTGTTACTATCAACGATCATAAATTCATATGCCATGTTGTTCCGATAGTCAACACACAATCGGACGTCAGTATGTGCGAAATGAACGTTTTTCAACACAATAACGAGCTCCGTCACAGTTGCCACATTCAGTCATTCAACTGTACAAAACTATTGGGCAAAAATTAATGAACACCACACATGGATTTTCAGTATAAGCGGTAAGAAGGTGTTTGATCTCATTTGTGGGAAAACAGTTACCCTGATTAAACTGTACATTGAAGGATAAAACATTTCAGATTTTTGCGCCATCCAAATCGAATTCCAGCTTAAATTCGGAATTTATTCCAACTATAAATGCTAATATTGTTAATCATACGTTTAACTACTATGTTATTCATATGACCAAGATACCAATATCAAAATACACTAATTACATTGCACTTACAGTGTAATGCTGTGGAAGAGAAAAAACTAACGCCCAGTGGCGCTTCCTGCGCCAAGAATACACAGACGTTATGACATAGTAGTTTGACACCAGCTCTTGTCAAGGTAGGGGGAGAATGTTGACCCATCATCATAATGTTCAACTTACCTCCAATAATTTGGATCGTGTTAAATTGCATTTCAATGCATTTTTTGTAATAAAAAAATTATTGTCACTTTCAAAATACTGGTTATTATGTATATGTAATTAGACTAATTTTTAACTTGAAAAATTGTATAAAAGCGAACGACTAATAGAATTAAAAGGGTGGACATACATACAACGGCTTACTTACTTCTTTATGTGTCTTTACTTGCACGTTAGTTTGGGCCTCTTCTTGTGAATCTACAAACCACAGAATTTAAGTACTACAAAATATTTAACAATTCGGAAGCAATTTCGAAGCGTTAGCACATACCGAATGTTAAAAACTCTCATTCACAGTGAGCAAAACCACGCAAATACTTTCAGAAAAATTTTCACAAAGTGATTTATGTCAAATATTTATTCAACCAGTCTCTATTGGAATATGACATTTTTAGTTCTTGTTGTTTCAATTTCGGTGCCTTGAATTTGAATTAGCTTAAACGTTATATTTTTTCTTTTATTTTTTAAAGATTTTATAAATTATTTAATAAAGTAAAACAAAATAATTTTACAGTTAAGTATCCCTTTATGTTTTATTACTATAATTAATATAAATAAAAATAAAAAAATAAAACAAAACAGATCGAGCTCATAAAATACTATAACTAAACTTTAAAGAAATTTAAAAATTAAAACATACAAAAAACGTTGTAAATTTGAAGTGTAATATAAAAAATTATATATATTTATAAAAATACTATAATACAATAATATAAAAATAAAATTAAAATATTGAAAGACAAATACAAAAAAAAAAAAAATTTTTTTTATTCGCAATTAATACCATGATCAAAAATAAAATCCTATAAAAAAAATAAAAAATTATTAAAAAAAAGCAAATACCTATAATTGTATTTTTGTTGTTATTTCAGAATAAAAATATAATAAAACTATAAAAATTAAAAATCCAAATCAAACTTAAACTAAAAATAAAAATTCGTAACACATAAAATAAAATACAATTTTTTATTTATTTCTCGTTTATTTATTTATTTAAATTTTTTTATTTTTAAAGGTTTATTGTTTTATTTTACTGGAATTGAACAAATGCGAACCAAATTTGTAATGCAGGCAATATATAAATAAACAAAAAAATAATAATTATTTTATATTATATCCACAATATTTATTTAGTAGTTATTATAACTTTTTTAGTTGTAAATATTTATTTTATTTTTATATATCGCTACGATACTACGAGTATATATATATATATATATATATATATATATATATATATATATATATATATATATATATATATATATATATATATATATATATATATATATATATATACATATATATATATATATATATATATATATATATATATATATATACATATATATATATATATCGAATCGTCTTGTTTCCCGTGTAATTTTTAATTTAATTGGATTTTGATACATAAAATATATATTCGCGGTTTTTCGAATAATGTTAAAATCTGCGTATAAATTTTCCAGTGTTTTCAACCTTCCATGTAAAATTAAACTGGAAAACTAAATACGTGTAATATACGAGAATAATGTTTGATTAACACATAAATCCGAATTTAATTAATTTATAATCCTTTTTGGGTACGCTAAAATTTTTATTTTTAATTATATTAAATTATTATTTTTTGGATGTAGATACAGCTTAAGGTTTTAAAGCAATCACGTGCGTAGATAAATTGGGGCTTTGCAATGTAAAAGTGAATATATGGTTATGTTATAAAGAATATAAAGGTAACAATTTTATATTTTCAAAATTTTTTTCAATTAAATAAATACTTTCATAAAAATGGTAGACTAATTCCAAACGTACTAATTATTTTGCAGAATTATATGGATAATTTAGAATAATTGGAAAGGATTTATTACAGACTAAATAAATTAAACAAAATGCAAAACACGGTTTCTAGTAGTAAATGTGAAGGGGAGACTATGTGCCACTATATCAGAAAGAAGAAAAGAAAAGTTCAAACGTAGGCCAACAGATTTTTTATTCCGAGCCAAAAGTGAAATATTATTTGGGAAAAATACTTTTTACCACTACGTTTCACAAAGCCTATATGTTGAGTATAGTTAAGACTTAGAGTCATTACTAATTAATTTGTGAAACTTTACTAAAACCCGGCATACAGAGCTAAACAAACTAAACTAGTTAGCTAACTAAACAAAATCGAATGGTGGCAGTAGTAGAGTAGTAGACTGGTAGCAGTAAATTCTAAACTCTAGATGAGAGCCCCAGTAATCTCAACCCCGTCCAGAATAGAGGAGTAAAAATAAAAATTGGAGTAAACATAAAAAATGGTGTGCGTGTCAGCTCCGATTCGCGACTACGATTATCTCGAAATATATACAATAGGCAAAATCATTAGGAAGATTGATTTCCTTCACTATGAACATCATGTTAAACATTATTGATTCCGTGAATAGTAACGTCAATATTAAATGCTGTTACAATAGGTTTGTGGTAACTAAAATACGATACGTGAACGTTGGAAGTTACGACACCCGATTTACAATTTCGATATATTTTTCGTTACGAAGCGAAGTTTCTGATAACCATAAACTCGTTTCGTAAAGGAAGCATCGTTTCATTTTCTCGTCTACAATGATAAGAACGTTGACGCTCATCAGAAGGTACAATATACAGTTCTTTTTGAGCCGTGACCCTGAATAAGTCTGGGTAGACCGAAGGTTGCGAATATGTCTTACTGTATTTGTAAACTATTTCATCAAATGTTCCTCCTTGCGATTTGTGAATTGTCAAAGAGCAGACTGGTTTTAGTAGAAAATGGTTTTTTAACGTAAATCGATTTATTTAGATTGAGAGAAAGTGTTACGGATCTATAATTGATAGGAACCGCTGCTTCACTAATTACTTTTGCCGTTTGGAAAAAGAGCCAAACCCATAGAAATCTATTTTGATCACCTTATCCAACGTGTGCCAGTTTGCACACAGTTTTCATATAGGGTTTGTCTACAACGAAAATAAATTCATATGGTAACTCTCATTTGTTAATCGTGATGGGTTTTTGATACTTCTTTCTAGCGAGCCTTCCGGGATAGGGCAGTGTTCCACCGTTTGCGTCCTTGAGCAGAATCACGATTTAACCAATTGCAACTCTTGTTCACCCATTCGACCTCCATGGACAGCCTTTTTAATATTGATGAGAATTCAGTATTCTTCAGCCGCACTACTTCAGTTAATTCATAAAAAAATAATTCCCTTCCCCCCATTTTTTGATTTCAGATGAGAGTGCATATAGATGGTTCATATAGATAAGTAATTAGCAACCATGCTAATTACTTATCTATATGAACCATTGACCTCGTTCGATAATGGCATTAGGAAGCTCGGGAGGGTGATTTTAAATGCAGTATGAACAGTCGTGCCTCCTATAGCAACCGCGGCTTTCCATGTGGATGCACACGCAAGATTTTCCATGATAAGTTTGATGAGAAAAGTCTTCCCACATCTAGCAGGACAAGTCACGAACTCAGAAGGACGACATAATAAGTTCAACGGGTATTTTTGGATACTTCGATAAGTAAGTCTTCTTTCGCATATATGGGCGGAGTTTTCCTGATTTGTTCTCCCTGAAAAAATCTCGATACTAAGGATACTATCAAAAAATAGGATTCCCGAAAATGTTGCGCGGAGGGGCAACGTAACGACTCGACTTTTTGTTAACTCGCGATTTCGTATCTCATCTAATTTGTGTACTGCAGGCTATGAAAATGGAACTCCAATATCAACCAAACAAATCTAATCGTCTACCACCTAACTCAAATAGTGAACGAAATTGGCACTTAAAAATTTTCTGAATCAGTGTCACATTTTGTCATAAATAATATCAATCACATACCAATAGATATTGTATTTGACTGAACTAATTTAATGGCGAGTTCAGAACACTTACAACCAAACAAATCCAACTTAAAAAAAACCGTGTATGGCTACAAATTTATCTAGAATCAATCAACTGGGGAGAATTCTAATGATATCAATGAAAATGATAAAACATTTAGAGACGTTATACTGCAAGGTTCTGAACATAAACCACAAGGTTTCTTACATTCAGCCGTTCATTGGTAGAGTAGACGACTTAACAAATGAGAATTCGAAAGCATATCCCAACATGTTTTGGGCTAACACATTAAAAACTTATCTAAAAGAAATCAAATTAAATCCAAAACAATTTTGGAAATGCTTTAGAAATAAACGCGAGCTAATATGATCTACTACAATACCAGCTCTTTAAACGCCAAAGATGCAGCTTTATTGTACGAACAACTAAACAATAAAAACGTATCAGTAACGTCTCCGTATTTTGCTAATAACACTTCATCGGATTTAAAGAGGTTTGGAGACTTCTGTGGTCTTGATAATTTACCCTCATCTATTCTGAAGGACTACACTAACATTTTAACAGCTCCATTATGTAACATTTTCAATTACTCTTTAAGCGCTTCCTTAAAAGGGTTCTTTACTAAATTAAATTTGTTGTTGAACCTAACCTAAAAATCAAATTTCCATGTGTCCATTTATAAATGTTTTCTTTGCAATTCGAATCTACCGATTAGAAAAACACCATATTTGCAACCCTAGCCCTCTATTGACAATTTTCTGAGCTACTTTTCATCCTTTTTTTTGGAAATTATGGCACGAGATTATCCATTTAACTCTACTATTGCGAGAATAATTTGTGTCTACTGAGCCTATTTTGAGGAAAAGAAAAACTGAGCACGAGTTTTCCATAATAGCTATTGAATATCCAGAAACTTGATAAAAAAAATGTTACCACTGATGCTTATCGAACCCAGCACAGCTTACCCTAGACACCATCAAGTTGATGTAGCGAACACGGATTTCAGTAAAGCATATGCATCTTTTTTATCTTTGAAATCTGTTCTAGGGCCGAGGCTCTCCCAACTCTTTCGAGGTTTACTTTCACGTCCTTACTTTTACGCCGATGCCAGCAAATTCAAGGAGGTACGATTATAGGTTCGATTTTCGTATAACCATCATCTGCACATTGCATAGCTCGATGTCAGCTTGTAGTATTGACTAGGAAGGTGGGTAGGCCCATGAGTTCTGTTCTCCGACAAGGGGTCATAGTTGTGTTCCTTTTTATCACACATCGTATTTTGTTGATTAAATACATTTTTGCATCCTGCCCCTAGCGGGATTAGAATCCTGCCCCTAGCGGGATTAGAACGCGGTACCTCTCGATCCAAACGCCAACGCTTTAACCACTGCACCGTTTGATCGAACACTCCAGAGATCATTCGCATTTAGGCTTTCACTCGATTACATAAATTGGCTGAAGTCATATTTAATATACTGGCTACAAATTGCGATAAAGGAAATGGGAAATCAAATGTTATTTAAGATACGTTTGGTTTCCTCTAAGAATCACACAACGAGTCCCGGATTTTTATTGTTTCCATAGATCGAATTACCGATAGTTGCTGATGAGGCAAACATTTATCGTAAGCTAATGGAATGTTTGAAATGGAGAAACTTCAAGAAGCCATAGATAGGTTAAATGAGTGGTGTTATCGGTCTTAGATAATAAATTTTGAAAAGAGTCAATGGGATTATGGATTTAGGTAGTAGTACATTTGTCGAAAAGCTTTGCTTGGATTTGTTAAATGTTGTTCTGGTAAATTTAAAGATATTTAAACCTTATGTTCGCTCTATTTTGCTAACATTTGCTTTCAACCAACTGGGTTACGCTGTAACGGCCAGGAATACTATACTACGCACTTAAAAAGATCTGAAAGCAGATTCTGATTTTTTCGGTAAAACAAATTGACTGGGATTTTGACCAAAATTTACTTTGGGCGTGGCGTTAATTGGTAACGTTTTACTTGGTCATGTTGATTCAGATTATATTTTGGAAAACAACCCCATTAATTGATTGAAAAATCATTCAACATCAACGATGACCTATTTGACTTTAATTTATCAAAGATCAACTTCAAAAAATTCTGAAAAATATTAATTTAAATTTTGATTTTTTAATTTAATTCTTATTTTATACTGAATCTTAAATTTTAAATCTGAAACCATACATAAAACTTGCAGAACAGATTTCTTTAATACACAAATAAATAAATTCGTTATATCTATTCGTGGTATGTTTCCGGAACTTTTGTTTCTGGATCTTTTAACGAGTAATACAAAAAACGACCCTGATGCTCTATAATAATGTTTACCATGAGTTTATGTTTCATCTATCAAATGCCAATGTCCATGAAGATTTTCAGAATTTTGTCATAGTTCTGGGATGAGCCAAGTTGGCATCGACACGTTTGAGTTGTGATTTACAATATTTTTGCAATTCAAATGGTCACTAATCGAGTTTTTGCCCAGTTTTCATCAATTTCGATATTTTTTCCCAGGAAGCTCTGTATAATGTCAATTTCCAAGCAAGCTAATTTTTAGATTTTTTTTTCGCAGTTCTGGCATGGACAAATATGACCCCGAAACGTGTGAGTTGTGATTTACAATATTTGTTCAATTCACATGATTACTAATCGAGATTTTGCCCGATTCTCATCAACCTTGTTGTGTTTTCCAGAAAGATCTAATTCCAGATCCATACCAATGTTCACGATGATTTTTAGATTTTTTTTTCGCAGTTCTGGCATGGACAAATATGACCCCGAAACGTGTGAGTTGTGATTTACAATATTTGTTCAATTCACATGATTACTAATCGAAATTTTGCCAGATTTTTATCAATCCCATTATGTTTTGCAATAAGATCTATAAAATGATAATGTCTATGATGATTTTTACAATCTTGTCAATTCAATACAGTCTTGATCAATTTGATCCCGAAACTTGATTTTGTTGTGATTTTCAATATTTTAACAATTCAAATGATTACATATCGAGATTTTTCTCGGTGCCTATCAACCCCGCTATGTTTTCGACGATTACTTTGGGAGATTTTTCCCGGTTCTCATCAATTAAGTTATGTTAAAATCTATAAACTGCCAATGTACATGATGATTTCTACAATTTTGTTATAGTTCTGGTATTGGCAAATATGGCCCCAAAACGTGTGAGTTGATATTTACTATAGACATGTAAATCAAATGATTACTAATCGGAATTTTGCTCGATTCGCATCAGTCTCGTTATGTTTTTTGTTATGTAACCACCTTTTATGCTGCATAGACAATTACGAAGAGAAAGCGGTAACATTATTTTTAAAATCGTCAGCAACGTAGCGAGAATTGAATACAAGAGATCGTATACGGGCAAAAGCAGATCATCTAAAAACCTAAGGAATACTGTTATCCTTTTCCTATAAGTCGTTGTCTTTTAAACAACAAGAGCCAATTTTAATCTAATAGGATGTTTTTGAAGAGGCTGCGACAATTTAGAATCGCAACGAGGATTCATAGTTTGGCCTGTTTTCAGAAAATCGTAGATTTATTAAAACTTAGGTTAGGGTCGGTAAGAATCTGCTTAAAAGTATGTTTTAATTGCTGCCTTAACAATATTAAAAGTTAATTGACCAGTAAGTTCGTGATAAATTAGTTTTAGCTGTGAGCCAGCTACAATATTACAGTGAGGTGGCAACGAAATATTCATGACACTGTTTGGTCGAGAAAGAAGATTGTTGAAACTTTTACAATAATCAAATTAAAGTGGATTTACATGAACAATTTCTTCAACACATAAATCCTCCACATTGCATATTGTATTTAGTATAATAAGGTTAGTGCTTCTCTAATAAAACCATCCACATAGTCTTGAGCAATAAATCTGCATAGATGAAGTTTATGTAGAATTTTGTATGAATCCGAGAAGCCCAACAACGGAGAAAGTACAGAAAAAATGTATGACAGGCATTAATGATAGTGACAAACGAGTTGCTATCAAACGCTCCCACGATGTCCAGGACGATACCCATTAGAAGTTTGATACAAAAATGGGCCTTCATAAATCTGTGAACGATTAATTCTAACGGTTTAAGAAAAACGCTGTAATCGGTGCCATTTGTAACCGTTATTTTACTGCCTGCATGCACATTCTTGCTAGGTTTTACAGGGAGGTTCAGGTACCGATTACCAGGAAAGCAGTGGAAAAATATTTATTTTGAATCTATGGTAGCCTATACGTCCGTCCAAAAAGCATCCCTATAACGGGTGATGTTCCTACCTCTAAACCAAATCTACCACCTTCCACCTCCCCTCCCATACGAAACTAATTAGTTAAGCATCTTATCGAAGCTCTTCTAAACCGCAAAAACAAAATAAAGGAAGAGAATCTTGTGATTAAGAGTTGCAGACGCCTCTGAATTGTATACGTGCACTCATATATAGTGGTATGAGTTTACAAAATTTGTGAAAATTAATCCTATAAAAAGTTACCTCGTTGTGATGGTCTGTTACTCCGTTAGGTTTCGGTATAATTGACCTCGTAGTTCAATTCCGTATTATGGTCCCACTATACCATCGGTTGATTTCCAAGTGGTTTTACAATTTCCTCAGTTGGTTTACGTTAATGCCGATCCATATATTGCACAGGTGACCGAATGAATAGGCATAGTCGACCCGGATTCCCGTAATGTTAATAAGCCGAAGGATTAATAATACTTCTGCCATCAATAGCGGGCTGCCTTCGAGAAAGGCAAAATCGTAGACTCCTGTTTTTTAATTTACGGACGGTATGATTCTACCGTAAGTCGCCGCTTCGATTTTGGTTAACCTCGTTCTGGTTCCCACGCCTTCTGTATGGATGTTTACCCACACGCGGGTTTTTATTATTGATGCTTTCATATACACAAATTAGATTAAGTGCACCTGTACCACAGTAACGCCGGTTTGTCTCGAGCAAATGGTAAAAAATCACATAATTGGTAAATCAATCACAACCAAACTCCCAAAATCGAATAATCTATCTCCCCAAAAAAGTCTCATTTAACCAGCTATTGTTCGGGAATTAACTATTGGATTAACTTCAAGCACTTTATCCGTACTATACGAATTCTAAGGGCTAATTTTGCACAAAATCTACTGCTACCTTCATTCTGTGGGTGTTCGCTAACGTAGACCAGAGGAATGTTTACTATACGCAGCAGTGAGATTTGTACGAACTTGGTCGTGCATTTTCTTCGATACAATTTTATTTCGAGGAAGTTCATAGCCAATCCGGTAGTACCCGAATAACAGAAAATGCGGCGAAAAACCGGCAGATTCATAAATTCCCTTCCGTAAAGCGCTGCACTGGCTCCCAGTTGCTCATCCCACGATCGATGATCAAGATTGAAATAACCTCGGATTGCTGCGATAATGGAGTGATTTACCCGCTCAGAGACATTTGATTGAAGCGAATAGATGCCTGTTTTAACACGTTTAATGCCGAATTCGCTAAGTAAACTTTGAACATATTTGCTAACAAATTGTACCCCATTATCACTATGTATTTCTTCTGGTACCCATATGTAACGAACACTTGGTTACGAAGAAATTCGGTGATTTTACTAGCCATCTATTTACTAGCCCTGTTAAGAGTTTTAAGAAGGCAATATTTAGTGGGACGATCTAAAATAATTAGTATCGCCGTTTTACCATCTATCGATCTTGGGTACGGTCCTAACAGGTCTATATAAATTTTTCGAAAAGGGCATTCTCTGCCAAAAGTAAAACCGACGAAGTTTTTCTAAAAATTTTTTCAGACCATCATGTGCAGCTGTAGGGCTTTTGTGTTCTTGGCGAATAAGTTTATCAGTCATGAAGTTAGGAATTAGTAATTTTTAAACATCAAGATCTGTCAAAGCTTCATTCGCCTGAAGCTCGAATCGAATATAAATTCTATCATGATGTATATGACGATTTAGGAAATTTTTAGGATAATCTAAAACGTTTTCCTTAATGTTGGTGTAATCATCTTTTACGATCTGAGGAGAGTTAATGTCTACCAAATTTAGCAGAAGAAGATTTTGATGGTGTTCAGATAAGGAATCACAATATATTCTTGATAACGTGTCAGGTACAGCATTCATAGATCCTTTCTGGTGTTCTATTACAAAGTCAAATGCCCGCAATTTACCAGCTTGTCAGTCGATCACTGAGGTCCTTTTGGAACATCAACCACTTAAGGCTAGCGTGGTCTGTAATGACTGTGAACCGAAATACTTTGGTTCAGACACTCGAGCTCGGTTACTCTAAACTGTTTCTGAGCCCGATTTAACTTTTGTGAAAAAAGCAAGACGTTATTCGTTATTGGTTTCATTCTTCTGGTAGAGAATGCCTTCCACCTCTTCCGTCCTAGCGTCGCAACGTATAAAGAAATGTTTTTGAAG
This sequence comes from Nephrotoma guestfalica, assembly GCA_963691935.1. Lineage (NCBI taxonomy): Eukaryota > Metazoa > Arthropoda > Insecta > Diptera > Tipulidae > Nephrotoma > Nephrotoma guestfalica. The sequence continues at coordinate 74,377,030 of OY829914.1, read as the reverse complement.
TCAGCGTTATTCAACACTGGAGTTGACGAAAGGAGAGATTTTAACTGCCCAACTGCTAATTGCGCCTCCAAATTCTACTGAAACTTAACCCCTTAAGTTGGGCATGAACTTTCCTATACCAACCCACCGTACCCAGAAACCTCCTTGTTTTCTTAACCGTTGTAAGGCTTAGAAAGTTGCAGATAGCTTCAACTTTGTCTTGATCGGAAAGAAGGTCATCCTCATCCACACGATAACCCAGATACTTAATTTCACGCATTACGAAATGGCTCTTGGCCAGATCTATGGTTAGACCAGATTTAACTAGAGATTTCGCCCCAGTTTGTAATAGAGAAAGGTGCTCGCCAAGCCTAAGACAGATTACGAGCAGGTCATCCAAGTACACAAATACTTTATCGTGGTATTGGTGTGGTATGAAGCGGTCCATTGGGAGATATAGAGTTAGGGGCGCGTTGCATAAACCAAAGGGCATTACGATAAACTGGTGGAGAGGTCTAACGTCTGTTTGGATGGATAGACAAATTCGTGTAAAATCTAATTACACGCAGATTTGCAACAGATGAAACAAATAAACCTAATGGTTAGGATAACCATAAAAGGTGCAAAATAAAACAAACTTTTGGGTCAAAATATGGGGTGGAGCTGGAGATTGTATTCGAGAGCGAAGATGCCAGAGAGCCAATATCATCTATTGATCTAATATTTGGTAGGTGTGTAAGGTAGACTCGGTAGATAGTGAGGTACAAAACATTTCCCAATTTTAGAGAAATTTTTTGTTGGATTTAGTATTCGCACTTTGAATGTTCGACCTTCGTCGATTCTTCTACTGAAAAAGTAATTTTTCTGAATACAATCTTCAGATTCAATGAAGTTGGTCACAAATCCTAGTGATTGAACCGCTCTAAAACCTTTCGTTTACTAAGCAAGTTTTGCATCATGGATATATTATTTTATGAGACATAACAAATTTCTATAAATTGTAATTTTCAATAATTATACAGAACTCAAAAATACGACGAATGAAAAACACAAGAAAATGTAAAATGACTCCACCTAATTTCATTTATTACAATGCGCCTATGCTGCTGTATCCGCAAGATTGGAATCAATTAAAATAAAATTACACCACCGAACCTTGTACATTATTTTATTTATTAACCAAACCAAAGAAAAGGGTTAAAACATAATTTAAATTATTTTTTTTTATGAAAAATTAAAGCAAAATTTAATAATTCACTCTAATACTGTGAAAGTGAATTTAAAAGGCTTAATGTTAATTTAAATGTAATCACCATGGTGGATTAAATATTAAATTTATAAATAACAGGTACAACAATATATTACGCTTTATCATTTTAATGTATATTTTTTTTTATTTTGTTAGATAATTAAAATCGCAAATCATGAATTATAAAATTATAAAAATAAAACCAACAAAAACAATTTAATCGACGAAAAATATTCAATAAAATAAAATTGAATCGAAAAAAAAACCAAATTCGTTTTTACAAATTTTTTTATTCAAATTCCAATTCATTTTTAATTAACAAACGAGGAAAATATCAAATTATAATTAAAATAATTATTATAAAATGTTATTTAAGTTTAAAGTAATTATGTACCGTAATTTAATTTTTGTAAATATATTTTTTTGTAAACAGAATTTATAAAACAAAAGGAAAACAATAAATTTTAAGAAATTGAAGATAAATCAAAAACTGAAAAACAAAGTAGGTAATAAAAAAATTAATAAATAATGAAAAATTAATGAAAAGTTTGAAACTGAAAATATGGTAAAAAAATCGTAAAAATTATAAATAAATTGCTTAAAAATAAATTGTAAATATTATAATAAAAATTTAAAATTAATTATAAAAATAAAATAAATTTTTTTTTATGTTGTTTGTGTTTGGTGCTGCATGTTTTTATAGCAGAGAGCCACCATTCCAAATAATTTGGATCACGGTAAGTAAATTAAATATTTTTGTTGATTAATCTTCAAAATTCAGGTGAAACGTCATATTTTTTAAGACACATGCCAGCGCGAGGTTTGCAAATTGTTCAAATTCACTTTGCAAATAATGGTTCAATTCTATGAACTAATTGAAGGCGCGAGCAGGCGGAGGCAGCCGATTTGTCATTTTGTCCAATAATTGGGAGTCCATCCAACATCTTTATGGTCAATTTTGCATAAGAATCTTGGTTTACATGATCACAAGATTCAACTGGTGAATTAAAATCATACGAGCATCTTCCGCGCATTGACATCCATGCAAATTATCCATCCAAAATTTTATGTCTGAAAATTTCATGTTGAAATTATTAAAACATTTTATTTAAATAATTGCTCAATTGAGAATACGCGGAGAAAATTACGTGACTTTTTTTGGTGTTAATCATTTAGCGAACAAGTCAACCGTTCAGTGCGTAATGAAAAATTTTGTAAATTTTCATACACTGGGAAATAAAGGAAAGACTAGAAATTTTCAAAGAAGATTTTTATTTTTAGCCGTATACAATTTAATTGATTTAAGAGGTGCAGGAAAATGACCATGAACGGCGGAGAGATTGAAGTACTACTCATTGTGTTAGCTAATCTATCTCATCCAACTTAATGAACAATCCATCCTATATTCCCGCGATGAATCCTACTTTCGTATTGGCCCCAATGTTCGGCTAAACGAATTTGGAATGGAGACAGATTATCTAATCATAAAATAAAAATAAAAATTGTTTGTTTGTGATAGTTTTCAATTACTTATTCAATCTACAAATAAGTTTTGAGGCTTGTTTGTAACTTCGGAGCTTTCGAAGGAAAAAATTCCTCGTGTTTCCTAATTGAAAAAACTGGTCGGCCTGGCCATGAGTCATCGGAACTAGTGGTAAAAAAGTGGTAAAGGTGTGGCCGAGCGTCGTCGTGCTGATGTTGATAACGTTGTCCCATGATGGGTTCGTTAGGCTGAAGTAGCTCATTGTAGATCACTCTGAACTGATCCCACCAGATGCACACCATAAGATTCTTGCCATGAATATTCGGTTTGACGGTTGAAGTTGGTGCATGACCGGGCATGCCTCACACTTTTCTGCACTTTGGGTTATCGTAGTGGATCCACTTTTCGATCCCCGTCACGATTCGATGCAAATAACCATTCCGGTTTTGTCATTGGAGCACGTGAAAAAACGGTGTTCGACATCTCTTAGCTTGAGTCTATACGGACCCCAATTTCCTTGTCTTTCAGGAAGCTCCTCTTGAGTTTGGCATGAACAATGATCCAATAACGCCTCCAACGCAGCGTCTTCAAACTTTATTGGCCACTCTTCGCGTTCTTTGTCACTGGTGCCAAAATCGCCACTTTTGAAATGGCGAAACCATTACTCGCAAGGTTTTATTGATGGAGCATGTGCCTGCGATATGCTTCACATATCAATCGATATATTTTAGGTGCAATTTTGTTCAAACTACCACAAAAAAGGGGCAAAGGTTGACGTGGTTAGAGCACAAAAATATTTTGTTGACACTTCAGCGAAATGACATACGAGTACTGAATTTAGAGGGAACTGATGACGCTTTAACATGAATTGTAGGTGCAAGATGGCCCTATGCGATTTAATAATATTTACGCAACCTTTTAATATCAGAAGTAATTAAAAATGCACATTTACCTCGGACACATACTTGATGCCACCCCTATTTTCAAATAAATTATTTTGGTTTAAAAATTACAAAAATTATAAAAAAATACAAGTAATGTTTTCTCGTTATTGTTTCCAGTTCTTATTTCTACACGAACTCGTCGGTCGAACAGTCGAGTAAACTTTAAACAAATTTTTATTTTCGGTCAGGTAGCTTTGAAGGACAGTTTGACACCGCTTAATCGCCACGCAAGAAGAATTTGTTTGCAGTTGAACAGCAGAAACACTAACATCTTAGCAACAACCAAGAGCGTCTCAAAGATGCCACAAATTTCGATAACGAACAAAACTTTAAATACAGTGCGTCCTCATATCATTATATCCTTAAATGATATGTAGGCAGAAATAAAAACCTAATACGATGCCGAGCGCCGAATTTTCTACGCCCAAATAACGTTATGGTGATTCATCTAACATTTATCGCAGTCTACAAGCTAGTACTTTGTAAATAAATCATAAGACCTGCACTGAATTTCGGAAACATGAGCTGGCCTGACCTCCAATCCAGCTGTATTCAAAAACCGGAAAGTACAAAAAGAGACAGTAACTCTAATTTTAAAGGTGGGACTCCCACATCAGTGACAAGGGAAAGCAACACCATAACAACGAAGCCAGGAGGAAGCTGTACCGCCAAAAATTGTGGGGAATTGAGAGAGATATCTCCGGCATATCGACGGTGCAGAAAGAGACGGTCGGCGTAAATAAATTTACAAACAAATAAAGAAACAAGCTGCAACCCCTGAGGGGTAGCTTACAGTAGAACAGAAAGAATCTGTGGTATAGGCTAAGAAAATTGTAGGCTGCGATAGCTCGGAAAAAGTCCTTGGGTCCAAAAGATAAAGGTTCCAGGAAGAGCTTGAAGCGGGCGGAAGCAAGCGAAGCAAGGTGCAAACACACATGATGCCGGGTGCTCCTAAAGATAAACAACCGAAGCTATTCAGTGAAATCCTAAAGAAGTACGTGTTGGTGCTAGCTGTCATTGACAGAAGTCAGGTAGACGGGAGCATCACGCCGAAGAGGTTACCAACCGAGCCGGACAAACCATTGGAGACCCCATAAGTTCAATAGGGCAAGTAATTCAGATTTTCCAACGGAAGATTGGAGGATTGTAAAGCAAGAGGAGTTATCAACATCGGGTTCTGGTCGATCACTCTTAAAGAAATGGAAGGAGGTCAGAGTAGTATTTATCCCAAAATTGGTAAAGAGCTCACATGCTTGTCCAAAGAATCTGAGGCCTGTAGCTCTATCATCCTTTCTGCTGAAAACCTTGAAAAAGCTGGTAGATGCAGTTATTTGAACAAAAATTGAGCCAAGAAATTGGGCAATGTCGCGGCATGCGTACTGTAAGAGAAAGTCGGTGGACACAGCTTTGCACGTTTTAATACGCACGATTGAGAAGTCAATTTACTTGCAAGAATTTTGTATGGTACTATTTCTGGACATTGAGGGTGTTTTTAATAAATTAAAACTGAAGCCGATCATTGAAGGATTGTCATTTTTGAAGGTGGACTACCCTATAAGTAGGTTGATAAACCAGTTGTTGGTAAGCAGGATTATTACCTCGGAACTAGGGGAGTCCACCATTAGAAGACGAGTAGTTAGAGGAACCCCGCAGGGAGGTGTAATGTACCCTTTCTTTGGAGTGTAATGATGAATCGATTGCTGTTGGAACTGGAGAGAGGGGAACAGGGGTGGTAGCGTATGCAGATGATGTAGCGATAGCTGTTTCAGGAAAATATCTGGATACGATTAGGGATGTTATGTTATGCAGAATGCACTGATCGTTACGAAATGGGCCAGCAAATATGGATTAGAGGTCAACCCTTCCAAGACGGAGCTGATACTATTTACTAAGAATACAAAATTCCGGACTACAATGAATATCATTAGACTGGCTGTTGCTGACAGAGCGAGCTTCTTGGGCATAATCTTGGACAGTAAGCTCAGCTGGAAAACTAACATTATGGAAAGGGTGAAGAAGGCTAATGTAGCCATTTACTCGTGTAGAAACGCCATAGGTAAGAAACGGGGTTTGAAACCAGAACTGAAACACTGGCTCTATACCGCAGTGGTAAGACCTGTGCTGATGTACGAGGTGGGCGTGTGGTGGTCGGCTCTGGATAAGGTAATATACGAGTATAAAGGAACGATGGGGACAGTGCAAAGAACGGCCTGCTTCCTTATAAGCGGGGCGCTTAGGACAAAACCTACACGCGCTTTAGAGGTTATACTCCACCTTATTCCAATTGAATTTTTTGGTAAGCAGGTGGCAACCAATGGGGCTGTGTTACTATCGGCTGTCTCGCAGTGAAAGTGTCTTCCACTGTGAGAAGTGGAAGTGAGAGTGCCCCTCTATCTAGATTATAATAAACCAACGTTGTGTTTCGATAAAGGTTTCCGGACCATCTGACCTTCGGCGGAATCCTGGAGGAACAGATGAATACTGCAAAACGAGGCAGTGCAATTTTTCACGGACGGCTCCAAGCTAGATGGCAAGATAGACGCCGGAATCTTCTGTGAGAAGCTTAATGTTAATATATCGGGTGGCGATCGGGGAAGTCGTGACATGGTTGAAGCAAAACATGGTGCCCGTGAGGGAAAACGCAATTTATGTGGATAGTCAGGCGGCGGTCAGGTCACGAGAGGCGGTTGGTCTAAAGTCACTGGTGGCGCTCAATTTCCGCATATCTCTTAATGAGATGAGCGAGTATTTTAGAATCCAGATATGCTGGGTCCCTAAGCACTCGGACGTCATGGGAAACTGCAGGACAGATGAACTAGGTTTGTAATGTACAACTCTCCAGATGCATCAGTAAGGGCAGGTTCTGGGGAGACCTATAGCAGTGCTCACATTGACGCTCAGTAAAAAGGCAATCGCCTCGACAAATGAGAGGTGGACCAACACTCTTACGTGTCGGTTAGCAAAACAGGTTTGGCCAAAACTAGAGTTGTGGCTCTCCAAGGCACTAGTATCCCTGGGAAAACGAGAGCTAGTATTGGTCGTAGGAATGCTGACTGAACACTGCCTTTTTGGGGAACATGCGAAAAGACTTGGCCTACAGGCGAATGATTTTTGTAGAAATTATATGGACGAACAGGAAAAAGGGACTTTACATCACTTCATATGCTCGTGTCCGGCACTATCAGATAGAAAGCGTAATTACTTAGATGTGTACGGTATGGACCGTCTTTTAGAACTCGCGAACTGTGGAGTGCGACATACTTTAAACTACATAAGTGCTCTGGATGGTTTCAACGGGAGTAAAGGGGAGATAGGATTCTGTGGTATCACAATGGGTCACTATTGGCCCTAGTGTGCGATAGCAGCCACTCTAATCTAACCTAACCTAACCTAACCTAACTTTGCGATGATTTTAATTCCGGTTCTGATGGCCTACTATAATCTTCTTAAAAAACTGCAGTGATATTCTTGCTTAGCCACTGACAACGCGTTTCCGACAACGCGACAATTTTTCCTTCCATTTGGAAAAGTCCTTTATAGTTCTAATCCACAAGAATGGCTGCAAATAAACACTTGTAATTACAGACCGATTGAAAAATTGTCTTGAATTCCTAAGCTGTTTGCAAATATCATGTATGATTCTCACATGGTTTCTCCAAACCACGATCCACCACCACAAAGCCTACTCAATTTACATCACGAACAGTGAATATCATGGAGGCAGGAAATAATGTAAATGTTATCTTCGTCGATTTTAATAATGCGTTTGACAGAATTTCTCATGAAGTAATTTTGTTTAAGCTTAGGGACGGCTTTGGCTTTCCACCCCAAATTCACCGTTGGATGGACCCTTATCTAAAAGACCGTATATATTATGTGCTGTTCAGGTCATCAGTATCAGCTTATTTCTCAGTAAACTTCTGAAGTCGGCCGATTTTTTTCGACCTGCCTATCAAAAACATTGAACGTTTGATTAAGAATTCAATCACAACCAATAAGAGCCTATTACAATCCGACTCAACAAGTTCGCCACATGGTATGCAAAAGACAACCTTGAGTTGGGTGTGGCAAATGTCAAACATAGTCTCGAAAACGTGCACAGTTCATTTCCCGTGACTTTTATATTAACAACAATGACGTTACTAGAACTAGTTTTGTTCGTGATTTGGGGAAATTTGTGATAACGAATAGAATTTCAGTCATCTCATCAATCGTATTATCAATCAAGCAAACTTTTTGCTCGGCTTCATCAAACCGTTGGTCGAAAGAATTAATTCGAAGAAGAATAATTCGAGTTATGTTACGAATGCTCTTTATTCAACCATCGTTCGACCCATGTTTGGCGATTGAAGAAGCCCAACAGAGATTTCTTATCTTTGCTTTACGCGTGCTACCATGGTTGGACATGTTCAAAATGACTCCATTCCAAGATATAGCTTCAAAACAATTGACGTACAAACCGACCTTGTTTTCATTCACCGGTTACTAACCGGGGATATCACTCTTCATGTTCGAACCAACTGTGCAATCCGAGACTTGAGAACTGTTCATATTACAGTAAGAATTATGAGCCTTTCACTGGCTGGCAAAAAATTTTGATATTTAACTTAACCGGTTTGGTATTTTATTTAACTCAATTTTTTTGTTGTTCTTTGTTTTATTTTATTTTGTTTTATCTATTTCAATTTTATTTAAATCTGTTTGTAAAGGGTGTATTTTTAGAGGTTCACAATTTTAAAATAAAATTGAACAAAGAAAATCATTTTGGATATCAGTGAAACGTGCTTTATAGGATAGATCATTTTATGCCATTAATGCTTGAATATGATTTCAGTCCTGTGGCCGTAATCCAGGAAATATCCCCCTCGAGATTATTTGCTCAAAAGTTAGGTCCATCCATCTCAGATATAACGCCAATAGCTCGAGACTGAACGGTGAATATAAAGGTCTGATCAAAGGAAAATCTCAGCATAGGTTTCATATATCCGAGGTAGTACAGCAGCAAATATGCTGCACACATCACAATCTTCAAAGTAAAAAGCTGTTGGAACACGGGCACTACTTGGGACGGCACCTAACCCTGCAAATAATGATGACATTAATTCATTACAAGTGGATAAGGAAGAAAAAGAAAGAGAAACCCAATTAGGTGTTGAACCAGAAAAGACCAAGTTAAAAAATAAAAGTTCAACACTCACCAGAACTAGCATAAACTTTACTGTCAACTTCAATAGAGTTTTCTAGAAATCAGTTAACCATCAAGAAACAACTAGCTCTAGAACAACAAACAACAAAACCAAAAGAAGAATCACCGCTCTACCAATAAATGGCGTTATGATATCAAATTTCACCATTATAAAGGGTGTTTCTTAAAGGTTCACAATTTTTAATTAAAATAAAACAAAGAAAAACGTTTTGAATATCAGTAAAACTAGCTATATTGGATAGACAATTTTATGCCATTAATGCTTGAACATGATTTCGGCCATGTGGTGAAATGAAGGTCCAATTTTCGATCACTCTTCGCAGCAATTGTGGCTGTATCTCAATAAAAACTCGTCGAATGTTTTGTTCCAAGAGTTCAATGATATCTGGTTTGGCCCTATCTTTTGAGCAAATACCGATGAGGTTTACCCTAGGAGTTCCGCAAATAAATTGTAAATTTAACCCATTTTAGACATGAAACCTATGCTGAGATTGTGCTTTAGCTGAGGTCTTTATATCCATCGTTCGGACGCGAGCTATTGGCGTTATATCTGAGATGGATGGTCCTAACTTTTTAGTATATTTACTCAAAAGTTAGGACCATCCATCTCGAGGGGATATCTCCTGGATTCCAGCAAGTAAATTTTTAATTTAAATGTAATCCATTTTAGACTTGAAACCTATGCTGAGATTTTGCTTTAGATCAGGCCTTTATATCCATCGTTTAGACTTGAGCTATTGGCGTTATATCTGAGATGGATGGTCCTAACTTTTGAGCAAATAATCTCTCGGGGGATATCTCCTGGATTCCAGCAATTAAATTTTTAATTTAACCGACTTTTCATATAAAATGGAAAAGTTCAATACAACCATAGTAACACATGGATAAAGATAAGGCTCTAGAAAGAAGAATAATATTGAATATTTATGGAAATTATTTTAAATATTACAATTATTATCTGTATAATATCGCATTATTAATTTAGTAACTTTTCGGGATAATTTTAGCTTACTCATATTAATTAATACAAATTTCGTAGATACATAGATGAAAAAATTATTTCGGGATGAGATATGCGTTTTCCATACAATTACGATATTTTTCGGGATGGCATTGAAATTAGCAAAGAAACACACATACAGGTCGAATTTTGTGATCCAAGTGTTAAATGGTCTCGGGTTTATCGGCGAACACGTGTGACTTAACGTATCTCTAAAAAAATAATCTAATGGAGTTAGATCTCGCGATCTTTGCCACCAATTAACAGGACCATTACGTGAAACTAGTCTTTCACCAAATGTTTCTTTGAGTAAATAAATTGTATCCCGCACTGTGTGGCATGTGGCATCATTCTGTTGGAACCACATATCAGCAAGATTTATGCCAGTCAATTGGGGTTCAAAAAAGTTAGAAATCATGTCTCTATACCGTTCATAATTTTTAAAGACATATGGACCAACGAAATTTTAAAAGGGCATTAAAACCCAAACTAAAGAACGTGTGATAATTTTTTTGAGCAAACAGGTTACTTTAGCGGAGCCGAAAAGAAATTTATGAACAAAATTTGAATAAATACTTTTCATTGGCCTTGCCAGATTTTTTGTATTTTATAAGAAACTGAAGAAATGTCAGATCTTATTTCCATAAGCACAAAATAACTACAACTAATTGTTTAATTTGTTAGTCTAATCAGTTGTGCAATTTTGTATATACAAAAATCAGATATTTTACAAAACATCCAAGTCACGTCATTTAATTGGAAATATGGTGGTCTAAGCTTCTACTCGCGGTAACGGCACTATTCCTTTTTAAAACATTGAGAGTAAATCAACTAATTACCCGGCAGCACATCTAAGGCCGGATAAAACAATCACTGCTATAAATAGGAAAAGCACCTTCTAAATATATTGAAAATTTTTAACATTTTCATTTTCATTATTTCATGATTATGAACATAATGAAAATCATATATGACGAATTTAGCTGTGCATGCATACATTATGTAACATATTTTTCATTATGATCATAAATTTTTCTACAAAATTCGTAATATTTGATTATGTGTAGAAATACATGAGTGGGTACTCGTTGTACACCTATTCAATGAAAAACAGCACCCACCGACGCAATCCTCATATTTATACTCGTATATACGTATAATTAATTGTACATACCGAAAATGTGAAATATATAAAAATTCTCATAATATTTATTCCTTTCACAATTTTATAAAATTTTTTAAAACCAACTTACCATGCATGGCACATATATGGCAAATATATACTCGTATATGAGTATATGCACGTTTAAAATCATATTTCAGGTTAAGAGAAAACATCCTTTTTATGAAAAATTAAAATTTATTTTAGTATATTTTATTACCTTAGCATTCTCTCTCCCGACTTCCTTTATGTCGGCAAACAAAAATAATGTTAAACTGTTTCCAAGGTGGTTAATTTACAACTCTTTATTTACCTCTATTGTAAAATACTTGCTCTGTTTGTAAACATTATCTCAGCACTCTAACAAAAAATAATTCTTCGTGTAAACGGGATAAAGGTAAAGAGCGAAGAGCAATTAAGATCATTAAGCAACATAACCTTTTTGTATTTCTTTAATAGCTAGAAACGAAAAAAGGTCAATAGATAAAATATTAAAAGCCTTCCTGTTTTCGTTATGTACAAGAAAATGCTTTTTTAATCCCATATGTACTGTGTAATATTCAACCGGGTATGAAAATCAATAAAATCATTCCACATTTCTTGTAGGTACTTATACCGTTTACGTGTATGTGCAGTAAACGCTTCTTTTGAAAGATTAACCAGTTATTATTTCATTTTTAATTTTAGTCATTATGTTTTACATTAATATCGTAAAATTATTAGGATTTACGTTACGATCAGAATTGCTAATACACAGTAAGAAATCGGTCGTTCTTCCCAAACGGTGAGTTAAAATTAGGCGGAGTTAATATTATTTTAATAATTTTTCATTAATAATAATTACTCTTATCTTTGTAGTTCAATAACACCTCCAAAAGAATAATAATTCTAACGCTAGATAATTGTTAGGTGTAGTTAAATTGGTTGGTTGTTAGAATCTAACACCAATTTGTATTTAATTATTAGCTATTTGCGGAATATAGTTCAATTTTTAAAATAAAAAAATATAGTAATATAAATAACAATCTAATGTATCTCCTTTTTATTCTTGAATATATTATTCCATTTAGTTGTTACTTTTAGCTTCGTAAAATATTTAATCAAACTTTTTGCTGGCAGCAAACGTAAGAATTTGTATATTCAAAAGAGGTATACTAATCAGTAAATATAATACAAAATTAACAGTCGTAAGTATAATGTTTGGAATATGATAAAAACACCGAATGAAATTTTGTATACAATTATATATGTCACATCTCTAAGTACCTTTAAACAGATTATCAAGATGACTATTTTAAAACAATTTTTGAAAAAATTGATCATGATTTTGAACATATCACATTAAAATATTTAATTGGGCATCCAGTTTACATTGGGACGCATGGTGGAACTCGAATAAATAGAAGTATTTGCAAATAAAAACAGCCAGCCGTGATTTTTACATACCACAAACTAACTATAAACTTTGATATTTTCTTTCTTATCAACTTCTTATTGTATCATCATAAAACAAATTTGCAAATTTCTTTAGCAAATATGGTGTCATAAAAGGTTTGGTGAAAGTCCTCACTATCTTGTATTTATCCAGTTATAAAGCATTTTAGTTCAGCAATTTCAGTTTATAACCTAATACTCATGTTTCGCCACCATATTTCAGCATAATATTTTGTATAAGTCAGAATTTATATATATACTTACTCGTATATAAACAAGATGTATCATCTCTGAAATTATAATGTTAATTGCAAAGTTTGTTATTTGTCTAATTTAAAAATTATTGTTTTGCACACATTAGTTCTCAAAAGTATCAGAGTAGTTAGTACTTTAGATACAAAGTAAACAAATTTATGGATAGGCAAAATTCTAAGAGGTTATTATCTGGCTGAAGCTATTAATATTAACGTAGATACAGCGTTGTCAATATTATACAAACCCGTTTATAATATAAATAAATAATTCTTCATTTTAACAAAATAACTTAATCAATGTTTTCATTGTTGGTAGGCACAAAGTTCCATCAGTCTCCTTAGCTCAAAAATAAAGCACAAAGTAAATTAGAATGAGAAATTCAATAAATACTTTTAGATGATTAAATGGCAATGCCGCTTAAATTAATTGCTCGTTCTTAAATAATTATAACTCTTACTTCGAAAATTGTTTCTATTTCGTTCGGCGATCATTATGTGCAGCGAAAGAAAGTAGTCGATTTTAACTTTAAATAGGTAATAAAAAATCTCAAGCACAATATACATATATACGATTATATAACAAACCATTGAAATCTCTAAAATCTGCAAACTATTTCTACTATTTATATAATTATATATATATATATATATATATATATATATATATATATATATATATATATATATATATATATATATATATATATATATATATATATATATATATATATATATATATATATATATATATATATATATATATATATATATATATATATATATATATATATATATATAAATAAATATATTTTGTCCTTGAGATTTTTTTATTACCTGTGTAAAGTTGAAATCGACTACTTTCTTTCGCTGCACATAATGATCGCCGAACGAAATAGAAACAATTTTCGAAGTGAGAGTTATAATTATTTAAGAACGAGCAATTAATTTAAGCGGCATTGCCATTTAATCATCTAAAAGTATTTATTGAATTTCTCATTATAACAAAGAAACATTCTCATTATAAATACTTTGTGCTTTACTTTTGAGCTAAGGAGACTGATGGAACCTTGTGCCTACCAACAGTGAAAACATTGATTAGGTTATTTTGTTAAAATGAAGAATTATTTATTTATATTAAAAACGGGTTTGTATGACATTGACAACGCTGTATCTACGTAGAATTCTGTTTTGTAGTTAAAATAAGTCTTTTAACGGAAACTATTTAAGCAAAAATCTATCTAAACTCCCTATTTTATAATAAGCTAATTTGTTTCCTAAACAGTGTTATTATTGGAACCCTTGAATATATAATTTAGACCGAATTATTAATGACAATAAAGTAATAATTTATTAAATCGGAATTACGATTGTTAAGAAAACGGAAATTTTACCTCGGAAATATAGTTGTACACAGTAAAATATTCTCCTATTTTTCAGTTCGTTCATTTTAGTAAAACCTGTTGGTCAGAAATGTTTCACGTGTTTTATTTTAAGCGGTTCAGAAGTGAAACAGAAACTTTTGTGATAATTACATGTTAAGTGATAATTAGTAATAAAGTACCTATTGCTTTAAAATAATTGTAAAAAATACTAACCCAGAACTATTTTATTTCGATCAAATTTTAGCTTCATTATCAGCGCCAGTGTGAACTATTTTTAGCGCCACTTCATCAAATCACAATGACGTTATTGATGTAGAACACATAGTTCAAAGAAAAAGTCTAACTAAAAATTTGTTACAAAAGGTAAGTATATTAGTATTAGTATGTACTTATATATATATATATATATATATATATATATATATATATATATATATATATATATATATATATATATATATATATACATATATATATATATATATATAAATATATATATATATATATATATATATATATATATATATATATATATATATATATATATATATATATATATATATATATATATATATATATTTATATATATAATTAATTAACCGAATATGAAGACTAGCATCGTGACATTTCTTCAATTTTTAGCTATTTCGTTAATCTTATAACAATGACGAATTAATAAGTTACGGGTCGTCGAAGAAACTTCAAGTTTTTCTTAGACACTTTTGCTTTATTTTATTTTAAAAACTAAACTTTTTAATTCATTTATATTATACCACTTAATATAATTGAACTTCATACACAGGATTTAGAATAATACATCAAAACGCAGACGAACATTAACATAAATGGAAAGATGTTACTAGAAAACTACGCAAACTCAAATTTTCTTACAACAAAAATCGGATAAAGATAATGAACAGATCATATTATAATTAGCAACACTCACATAAAAAAACAAGATAAGATTCTCTGGACCAAGGCCACTATTCAATTATTCCCTTGTCTTCGTGATGAAACAACTGTTGAAAAATTCGTAAGAAACCCATATTCATATTATCTATAATTTAATAAAAAAATGTTTGTTTGTTTAAGGAAATGGTTTATGGTACCAAATCGAGAGTTCTCGGAAATCGACTTAAAACCTTGTCAAAAATAATTCATCGCAAAAATAAAACATTTAGTAACCCAGCGCCGGGCGCTTTAGTTGATGATAGTACCTCGACAAATGAGACTGACTTATGTGTGGAACCAAAAATAAATTTTTTGAAAGCAGCAAGCATAACTTCGGAAATTGATGACATAAAAGCCAGCTAAAAGGCTATCATCAACAATAGGAAGAATCTTCAAAAGATGATATTCAAAACAGTCTGAACAAATTGCTGTTTTGTATCCAATTTTATTAAAGTTCATCGAATTGGTAAGCATTATTATTTATTTATTTATAGTACATGTGAACAAATAATGTGGTTTGTTATCGTTTTACCAAGTCAAACCAATGACGTTGGTTATACCACAGACAATCAAAGGAGATTTTTCTTTTGACCTAAAATCGTAAAACAAAATATATTTCTGATAAGTCTAAATAAATTTTTACGTTAACTAAGGTTGAAATATCTCTTTCAGATTGTGTCTGGTTATACGTTTAGACGTCAGTTAAAGATTTTGCTGTTTATTCGGTTTAGAACGGCTAAATTTTAAATTACGAAAATGATACATTACAAAAGTTACATGTAGCTGTAGAATTGTACAAAATCTTTTAATTTAAGTAGTGTTGCTTTCACTAATCTAATCGGATTAGCTAAGAAATGTGAAAGCAACAACTTTTGGATTTATTTTTTTTGATGTATTTTTAATTCTTCTGTGTTGGCAATAACAAAATTTCTGTCAAATTATCTACAGAACATTAACATAAAAGATACGACATTTAATGCGGCAAACAGTTTAAATATCTTTTCGTTTAATTAAAATAAAGTGAACTATACAAATTAAATGGATTTTTCTGTCAAATAACAAATGCCAATTGTCTTTTTTTTACAAGATGACAACCCTTCGAAAAAATTAAAAAATAGCCGCCTTGCGGTAAACACCATAACCATAAAAAGATTTATTTCCCCTAATCCTAAAAATTTTTTTCTTAACATTCTAAAACAATCGGCTTAATACAATGCAATTGTTGTTGTAAAATTTTGAAAGCAACGCAGCTTTAATTTTTAAATATCGCAGTAGGTTGCTACGGAAAGTAAAATAAACATAACTACATCATATTCGGGTTTTTTCCAAAACAAAACACGTTTTAGTTTATTTTAATAATTTTTTTAATTTGTAGATTTATATGCACCTTTATAATAGTTTGTCCTCCAAGCCGTAAAATGACGTGGCAGCACCAGTAAATGCAGTGTTTCGTCTTGATGGTTTTACATGAAGTGTGCACGTCATCTATTAAGTTTTTATAGAATACTATAGTTTTTTTCAATAATTCTTTGGAGGAAACCACATCTAAAAATCAACAGCCATACATTATTGCATAAGGCTCAAATTTTAAAAATGTAGTATGTTATCATGTAGCTGTGGATGGCAAAATATTTAACAGAGGGCCTGATTTGAAAAATGCTATTGATGTTTCAAAATTCATTATATTTTAAACATAGAGTACGATGAGAATCTTTCAATGTTATGGGGATAAATTCAACATTTTATTTATAAAATCAATTTGGAACAAGTGGCAACGTGTATGCGACATTGCAATGCACTCATTAATAGTCAAGTAATTTAGTTTGATTTATTTTTAATTTTTATATTGATTTGAATATTTACGTGAAATAACGATGTATATTCATATTGTTTATTTTAAGTTTAAATATAATGTTTAAAGTACTAGTGAATTTAAATTTATATTTATTATGTTATAGAACATTCAAAATTGCTATATTTGTGGTGACACTAAAATACTCACAGTATAGATCACTTTCATATAAATGTATTTTTGAGAAAATTGAATGTTATAATAATTTATATATTTTATGTAAACAATTTTTTTTATAAATAAAAGTTAAAACACGATATTTAACAAACAACCAATTCTTTTATTATTTCCTAATTTTTGATGAAATCACCTAGTAAATGTGGCTAAAAATAGCATTATTTTGGAAGTACATCGTACTAAATAACATTTCTAAATTCACCTATTAAAAGGAGCAACAGTCTACTACGTAAAGTTAGTTTTACTTACTCCCAAAAATGTTTTAATATACTCCTTATATATACAATAGACAACATTTCCGAAGAAATTCGGGCTATTCCGGCCGAAATGCTCGAAAAAGTTGCCCAAAATTGGACTTTCCGAATGGACCACCTAAGATGCAGCCGCGGTCAACATTTAAATGAAATTATCTTCAAAAAGTAAATGTCATGGACCAATCTAACGTTTCAAATAAAGAACCGATGAGATTTTGCAAATTTTATGCGTTTTTTTTTTAAAAAAAGTTCTCAAGCTCTTAAAAAATCACCCGTTAGTTACGAATCTAATAAAAACATGGAGTTAAAATATATTTTCTGCTTATTTGTAAGAGCTGTATTTTACACTGAGAAGTTAGTAGTAATGACTTCCAAATGGGTCTGTACTGATTAATTATGAAGTCAAATTTATTTCCGTTACAGTCGTGAAAATTACTTAAAATAGGAGTTAAATTATTTTTATTTAGTTGTTTGCATTTCTAATAAGGAAATAATTTTAACAAATTGTTGTACCAATTTTTAATGAAATTATACTGTTAAAAATAACTCTCAAAATATTTAACGAACCTTTCGGTTACATGCTAATATTTTAACTTTATTCTGGAATTGTTTTATCAAAAAATGATGCTTCCTAAATCGGAGTTAATTTTAACGATATTTCAAATACGTCCCTTTTTAACATGATGATCGGAATTAAAAACGGCGTCTTATTTCTAACTGTGTACCTCCTTTGAGTTTTATATCTTTTTAAGTTTGAAAGACTGAATATTCGTAGATAAACATGTGCCTGATGAACAACCTGATGAAATTTTAAAATCGTTAACAAATTTTTTTGTATGATGTGTCTGGTTAAAAAATAGAGAATAATTGGTAGATAAACTAGAAACTTAGCTCTTAAAATGCGGGTGTTAGAGCAATTTTATATTTTTAAATGGAGAGTTTGCAACTAACCATAGTTGAAAGTTGTGTCTTAGTAGTGTTCAATAATAAAATATATTTAATTCATATCCAACATTAATACATAATTTACAAAAATCCAATATAAAAAAATTGGAAACAAAATATTCCTTTAGGTAAAAATTTAAATGAATGACAAAAATGTTTCAACAATATCATTTTCCCTTTTTGGGTATCCCTAAAACGAACGAAATATTTTAAGTTAAAATTTAAATGCGTAGGCATTCAGGCTTGTTTCGAGTTTCACAAATGATATCTTGGGATGCATCTAAAATAGCGTTAGCATTTGAATCCAATTTTATCGAAAATGCTTTTGTAGTAAATTACTAATAACGGGTTATCCAATTCGAGGGTGATAAAGTAGAAATCTGTATACCGACATCTGTCAAAGATAAACGTCAAGTACGCTGTCATTTATTTAGTTGACATTCTGCCATTTAAGAATATGGAGCATTTAACAATCGACCAACGCGTTAAAATTATTAAATCTTATTATAAAAATAGTGATTCTGCCGTATCCACATTTCGCGCTTTACGAGCAGATTATGGTCGTCATAATCGTCCTACAAAGCAAACCATATTGAATACAGTGAATAAATTTGAACAAACTGGATCTGTTACTGATATTGTAAGGTCTGTGCATCATCGAAACATTCGCAATGCTGAAAATATCGCTTCTGTAGCTGAAAGTGTGGAAGAAGATCCAAATTTGTCAATTCCTCGTCGAGCTCAACATTTAGGCCTATCTTATGGCTCATTATGGCGCATTTTGCATCTGGATTTGCATCTTCATCCGTATAAAGTCCATTTGACACAAGAGCTAAAGCCTGCTGACCATGGACAACGAAGAACATACACAAATTGGGTGTTGGAAAAACTGGCCGTCGATGCTGATTTTTCGAACAAAATTTTCTTCAGTGATCATTTTTCGCTTGCTGGATACGTTAATAAGCAAAACTGTAGAATTTGGGGCTCAGAAAATCCACAATTGATTGTAGAGAAGCCATTACACCCGGAAAAAGTCACTGTTTGGTGCGCATTGTGGTCTGGTGGTGTGATTGGGCCGTATTTTTTTGAGAACAACCATGGACGAACCGTTACCGTCAATTCTGAGCGCTATGGCCGCATGTTAACCGATTATTTTTTTACGAAAATCGAAGATTATGATCTTGACGATATGTGGTTCCAGCAGGATGGAGCAACCAGTCACGTAACACGAGCAAATCGAGATCTTTTGCAAGAGAAATTTCCTGGACGTTTGATTTCGCGATTGGCTGATGTCAATTGGCCTCCAAGATCCTGTGATTTAACGCCTATGGATTTCTTTTTGTGGGGCTACGCGAAAGATCGTGTTTACGCAAACAATCTTCAAACTCTTGACGAATTGAAAACTAATATTCGTAAGGTAATGGCCGAGATACCGCCCGAAATGTGCCGAAAAGTCATTGAAAATTACCGCAAAAGAATCAAGGCCTGTAAGAAGTCCCGTGGAGGACATTTGAATGATATCTTGTTTAACTAAAAATGGCAAGGATCAATCTGTAAAATGAAATAAAAATTACAATACATTCCGAATATTTTGTGTGTTTCTTTAAGTTTACTTTATCAAGCTTGAATTGGATAACCTTGTATGATATAATATGATATGATCTGATATGACAGAGGTGTAAAGGCCAGCCATAACGGCGATCCTAGGTACGTTAACATAATCCCGAAATATCAACAATCAAATAACAAATTATATCTAAACGCGAATAATATTTCAGCATCATGCGGACCCTTAACAGATAAGGTTAATTAGGAAAGGATGTTAGTCACAGAGACAACTGGGGCGGACCCCAGCAAAGTAATTTTCTAACTACTTAAATATATTAAAATGTTAGTCTCAATTATATTCACACTCTAGATTAGATTTTGTTAGTTTAATAACTTAGGTTAGTTGTGGTTGAGGTAAAAAATACTAATATTCATCATATGTATTCGGCATCAGCCATAATAGACTATAGTAAGGTTATTTAATTCACATCTATGGGTCATCTCATCATATACTGCTTGTAACCTTATTTTTCCCTAACTTCCCATCCAACACCATCTGACCAAGGGGCTTCACGTTCTTAATGACTCGGCAGTATTATCAAACATACACACACAAAAATAAGCGGTGTCAATCATATTTTTATCCGAATACGTATTTGCTTTTTATACGATCGGATACTCTTACACAAAATTCACACCGCATCAACGGATAAATATTTTGATACGTCCGAAAGGACAGCAGTTCCTAGAAACTAATATTATTGGCGTAAAAACCCATAAAATTCGTTTCGAATTAAGAAAATACTCTTCTCGGTGTTGCTTTCTAATCATGCAAATTTGTTTGATTTCTAAAGGCAACTAGTCTTTTAAGCGGTGGATCGGTGGATCACACAAAAGTATCAACAATTATATCAGTAAGGCCATTTATTCCCGAGCAACCAAAACCTACCCGGGATATGGAAGATATATGGACGTTGTTGTTTCAAATGAACAAAGGCTTACAGGCTCAGCTATTAAGTACAAACAACTTCACTCAGAACGGAATACGCAAACACTCCCTTGAGCAAAAAAAATATATTTTAAAACGAGGCCAGAAATTGGATCAATTTAAGCAGATCCAGGGCGAAGAAATTAGGTCCCCAAAGGATAAATAGTTTCTCGTAAAAAGAGACGGTAGAAGATTCAATTATTGATTTGAACACCTCGATTTGGCTCTTCAATACTAAACATCAGGCGTATTGTAAAATGTACTCACTAATTAGATATGACCAGTCACACATTCGAAAGTTATGTAAAATGCAGCTCTATAACAAGCGAGTATTACGTGGAGAGAGCTTGCTTATGAAAATGTTCCACAGGATGTTTTAAATGATGTAACATTGTTCGGATTATTTAATGCTGTTAGATTCATTAAATTAAAACTATATTTGCGGGCTAACGTGTGAACGAACAATGAATGAAGTATTGTTTACTTTTGAATACGAGGCAAACGCATATATCTATTCGCTTAACTATTGCAATGTGGCCGCTCAACTTCGAGGACAACACAGTAAAGGATCTGTAGCATGGGGGTTTGTCGACACCATACCGTTTCAACCTACAAAATCAAAACGGAATGCTTCAGGTGCGGGAAATTGGATCAGTATGTTGGAGAATGTCGGTAACAAAGAACTAATCATTTGACGAAGCAACCTGATGCCCGAAGAAGACAGTAAGTAGCCGAAAATGTAGTCAATAATTGAGAACTGAAAGACTATCTTGACAAGAGGAACGAATTGGCTCATCGAGTAGAAAAAAAGTTCGTTGGTGAAAGTCTGGCCGAAGGTTCCATTACAAATAGAGCAACAGAGAAGAAATGGGTCCGGTAAGATATCGTATAGCAGCTGAGCACAAAATAAGAGTGAATCGAATGGCTCGATGCAGCCAGCGCAACGCAATTAATTTAGAGCGAAGAATGAACACATTTGTATCAGTAGAGAGAAACGTCACTAGTGGTTGTGATTCAATGAGAACCAGAATATATGAAAAATATATACGACGATATTATTATCAACTGAAACGATTGAATTTTGCAGTAACAATCCATGGGGAGAGAAATAGGTACTTTGAAAAACAAAAATAATTGTAAACGGTGACGTTAGTAATCCAATAAAGCGTGGATCAATAAGTATCCGTATTTGAAGAGAGGTGACGTTTCTGATGGAAACTAATATTACCATTGTGCCTCGTGTATCATCATCTTTTCAACGACTCCTTGTAAAATTTTAGATTGATTCATAAGTTAGTGTTGATTGGACAGCAATTTCTATTACAGGAATACAATGGGAAAATAAAACTATCCGCATTTCGACGTTTTTTTGACGTGGTCTTGCATCTGTTTTTGATGAAGATAGCCTTGAGGAAATCGAGGAAAAGGTTCAAGACGTAATTCTTGTTGATCGCCGTCTAAAGTGCATGAAGTAGTAATGGCGAGAGACGAATCGGATATGGAATGCCAATAAACACTTTATATAAAAAAATGGGAATGACAATTCGAAACAGTGTTTGAACCACTTTAACATAAATTCGTAGGATTTTTTTCGTCTAGTTGCCTGTTTGAGTTCTTGTATAGAAACACCCGAATCTTATAAAAGACGCACCCAACCAACCTGCATCTGCAAAATAGTTTGGAATTATCTATAGGTAAGTGAAGTTGTTTATATTTTGACACACCATGTAACTTTTTAGTTATATAAATTATTTCTTATTTCTGATACCAATATACCTGATGTCAACAACGGGGTTAGAATGAGACAAAAATAAAATATTAAAGTAGGAGGTAATATACACTTTTATATTGATTGATGATTGTTTCGGAAATGTTAGATAATAATGCCATAAAAATTACTTTTTTAGTTTCATTCCAGATTTATCGTGATCGAAACGAGAATTCAACGATTCCCAGTTTACAAAAGGTAAAATTTAGTTAAAAATTATAAAACAATGGAATGCTTACATCCTCTTAAGTTTATATTTTCAGAAATCAATGGACAAACTAGATATCAAACCGATTTGAAGTAATACTTTGCCAAATTTCCAGCCATGCCGAATGAAAAATTACTTTCCGGATGTTTTTTATTTAATATTATAAAAAAATCTTTCAAAAAGTGTAAATGGTGCTATGAGATTACAGCGAAAGTACATTTTGCGTGAAAATATTTTTTATCCACAATGCGGCTTTCAAAACTCTAAACGGTGCTATTTAATTAAACCGCATAGTTATAAAAAGGTATGTGATCCGGTGAAAATTATTGTATCCAAAAGTATTTTAGGGCGACTAAATACAAAAAATTCGAACGGAGTTAATTTTTCAATATCCGATCGGTGGGATGCTATGTAACACCGAATCAGTGTTGTGTCAACCCTTTATTTTTCTGTGTGTATGATGACCTAAATATTCCGTTGATATTGTAAAAAAATTTAAATTCGGTATTGTCATTCAGCTAGCTATATTTAAATTCATCCAACTAAACGCAAGGTTAATTTATATCTAACGTTCACAATACTTCACTAAAACATAACCCGAATTCAACCAGAAGAGGTCGTCGAACAACAACATTCCATACCAAAAAATCTTTCGATCGTTAACATATTTGATTGTATTAAGTTTTTGTTCAAAGCGTAAGTAATTAAATAGACCCCCTGATCAAGAATGTTGCAATCACAATCTTTCCTGACTTTCCGGTATGTTCAAAAAACATTTTTTTTAATAATAATAAAATTGAATTTATTTATTTATTTATTTAATTTATTTATTTATTTACGAACATATGGTCCAATTATATAAATTAACAACAATTTAGTGAACTACTAATGTGGTGGTTGTGAGCATAAAAGCTCATTTGTAATAAAATGTGTAATTCAAATTATTCTAAAACTGCAAATTGCCTTCGTAATAGTTTTGTTGTCGTGGGCCGTTTTAAGGTGACTTCCTGTAATTGCTCATCGCTTAATCGACGCAATTAAAGCTCGTCTGGCGCCATCTTTTATTCCAAATATTAATTTTTTTCTTTTTTTTAAATTTAAAAGGAATACGTTGGTTAGGTTAACCTTTGTTTATCTGATTACAGAATTAACGAAATTTCACAAGTCACAATTTCCTGCATCTTTACATATACGTTCGGTTTTAAGTTTAGGATGAATAACAGGTTTCTTTTCTCTAAAAATACCTTTATATGTTCCTATACCATCTTGATATTCAGTTGATGTAGTTTTACATGTTCCGCCTGGAAGTGCGTCTGATATATCAGACGGTTTTTTTCTATCAAACATATTGTAACTGAATTTTATTCCATTACTACATCAAACACCCAAATCCACATAATCTCAAATATCCAGGAAATTTCGCCATGACCTTGAAGATTTAATCTTCACAAAAATTCATTAAACGTATAGTCATGCGGAATTCCATAATTTTCTCTATGTTTGTTGTTGCATCCGTATACATAAAATGGGTAGAATATGCAATACGACAAACATAAATATATTTCTGGTTTATGCGATCGAATTGCAAACTACGTCACTCAATGTATATATAATGTAATTGTTATAAATATTTACAAATGAGTAAACGTAAATGTTTGTTTTGCAATTTGATCGCATACGATTTGTTTTGTGTCATGAAAAGCAAACGTTCTACCTAGAGGTAATTGAACGACCCATAAGTAGAAATCTAAAACTTTGCAATTTTCGTGGCATATGTGTAAATTCCCCAAGTGGTTATAATACTTTGTAAATGGGCGGTATTTGTGCAAAATTTTGTTAATTTTGCAAAAATTAAATTAATCGATGGAGAGAGAAGTACCTTTTTTGTTCTAAAACTTCCCCCTCCCTTCTCAATCGATCGATTAATTTTTGTATAATACCTTGCCAACATTTTGGATTAAGGAGTCGAGTTTTGGTAGGGAATTGGTTTACGCACTGAGCTTTAGCCGTGGTAAACCAATTGAAGCCCTAGAGGAGTCAAGTTTTGGTAGGGAATTGGTTTACGCACTGAGCTTTAGCCGTAGTAAACCAATTGAAGTCCTAGAGGAGTCGAGTTTTTGGTAGGGAATTGGTTTACGCACTGAGCTTTAGCCGTAGTAAACCAATTGAAGCCCTAGAGGAGTCGAGTTTTGGTAGGGAATTGGTTTACGCACTGAGCTTTAGCCGTAGTAAACCAATTGAAGCCCTTGAGGAGTCGAGTTTTGGTAGGGAATTATTTTACGCACTGAGCTTTAGCAGTGGTAAGCCAATTGGAGCCCTAGAGGAGTCGAGTTTTGGTAGGGAATTGGTTTACGCACTGAGCTTTAGCCGTGGTAAACCAATTGAAGCCCTAGATGAGTAAAGTTAACTTTTGGGTGATTAACGACACTACTCGAGTGGCACACTGGGCAGTTGCCGTGATAACTAGGCAGTAAAAAGAAGAAAAAGTAAATATTAAGTGAATTGTAATTTGTTTTTTTTGTTTTTCTGTGGTGACAATAAAAAATATTGAAAAAATACTAAGTTCGCGTAGTTATAGTTATTCCTGGTAATTAGCCTACTAACATAAACGGGCCCAATTGGTAAAGGGTCTACCAGCTGCTCCATTAGGAGCGGAAACTGCGCAAGTGCATTAGCACGCGGGTTTCCTTTCTGCTGGTAACATTTTACCAATAAAAACATTTTTACTTACTAACTTTTAAGGCCTTAGGCCGAAAATAATTTAAAATTTTAATTTTTTTTATCTATGCTTAATTTAGGGTAATTATTTTACCCTAAATTCGCTTAATTAAAAACAACCACAGTGGACATGCTGAAAAGGGGGCATGAATTCCACTAATTTGGGTCATTTCCTGACCTCTTTTATCAATTTTTCTGTGATTATTCCCTAGTTTGACGGCATAATACGTCTCTATTCACATATGCGGTAATCTAGACCGTAATCTGAGTACCCCAAGACCCATACCGTTATCCCCTACCGGCTTGAGCTGCGGGAAGCGACGCCGCATGGGGTATTTATCAGATGACGGTAATTCTTAGAAATAGGAATGCTTCTACGCAAGTAGAAGTTTTTCCTGTTTCAATATGTCTGCTTATTGTTGCTACTTGGTTGCTCATTTTCTTATAGGAACTTGTTTTTTGTGTGACGTCTGTGTATGCTCTGGGATATCGAGTTTTGACGTTTCGCTTTGTACTATTTCTGCTATGAGTGACATCAATTTCTACTGTTGGGAAACGGTTTGGATCGTGAAGAAAACGACAAGGGTCTTGTTCAAGTTCTTTTTTGACTCGATGATTGTCGGGAGGATTTGCATCAGGAAAATCAGTCTGATAAGTGGTTTTCTCACCGAGACATAAGTTTTCGTACGAACATATTTTCACAAACGGATATAGGTCTATTTTTTCTGAAATTTTTGCTTCTTTCGCAGCTAAACATTTATTTTTCCGCTCTGCATCCTTGTCGCCTTTGTCGGAGAACTTGACCGTCTTCTTTTTTAGTTTAGACACACTAGTGAAGTGATGGACTTTCGGCCGTACGTAGTCGGATTTATACGTTGTTTTAATTGGGGCCATAACTTTTTGTACTTGTAATTTATGGATTTTAGAATTTTTTCAACTAATTTAATTAAGTTAATGCCAAATTATATGTAAAACTAATTATTATTATATGTAATTAAGAATTGAATTATATTTGCCAAAATTTTTTTTGTTTTAAGTCAGGACCTTCGACAAAATTTCAATTTATAGAATTGTTTAGAGTAAGGAACGAAAAAATATTAAAATAGTTATAAATAAAAACAATCAATTATTTGATTGATTGATTGATCAGCACGTACGGCCAAGACAAAGCAGGGATCACGGACACGCCGGGCTACCGCTCACCCCACCCCACACGCAACAAGATGGAGGGACAGGAAAGGTTACCAGACATGACAGACTGGAAACGGTTACAGACACCCAAGCAGTCAACAGTTAGTAAAGCACAAGAAGGCACAATAACTCCGCCCTCTGGATACAAACAATCAGCAATCAGGATCCCAAAAGTAAAAAAAAATTATTGGCAAATTTCCTAAAACAAAACCTTACTATTATGCTCACAATTATGAGTGACTAACCATTTCCTCCAGTCAACTCGAGAAAATAATATTATAATTATAATCTAATTACTCATTTCATGCATTTGCAACTCTAAACAACGTAGACAAGATAAAAACACCCTCATACAACTGCCATTAAAATTATATTTTATTAAGATCTTCCTCGACCCCACCCATCCACATCCTGCCAATATACAGAACAAAATCTGTGTATCTGCACGTAACTACCCCATAACAAAAAAGATAAATAAAGTCCCCGCTCAGGAGGATGTAAATCCATCTCTTCACCGCACCTACAAAAAGCAAACTAATAAAATCAAAAGTAAAATCTTCAAAAAATCCATATCACCCGTATGACTGTGCGTTAATACCCACTGAAGCCAGCACGGCACCATCATATCACACTCGCTCCCGCAGGTATATATTCATACCTGCGGAGCGAGTGTGACATACCAGCGCCACACTAATCTCCACAAGTATAAACGCACAGTGAAGGTGTCTAACAAAACCATCTCTCAAAATGTTTATATGCAAAAACTTCAACAACAGATTTAAGTGCCAAGCCTGTAAACAACAACACCCACTACATAGATGTTTAGTGTTTACTGTGGCAGGTAGGATACACCTAGTAACGGAAATGAATGCAAGTCAAAATTGTTTAAAAGAGGACATGTAAGTGCTAAATGTTTCTCAAAATATTCATGTCTCATTTGCAGTAACCGATATCAGATTTTTCTCGACACGGGACTCTTAGAAGCACAACCAAGTGCAAATCAAACGTACACTACATTTAAAGTCAGCACCGATTCAGACGACCACTAAACGACCGTCCTGAAACACGTACTGGAGGAACTACAGCCATTCCAAACTGTATTGGATTCCAGCTTACAATTATCAGTTGTGACCAAATCCTACGTTAAACGCCTAAATTTTATGAAAGGTCAAGCGTCCAACATAATTTACAGATTATAAAGGGTGGTTAAATTTTAAGGGCCGACGTAAAATGTGAACCACACCTAAACGTCAAGTTTTTCTCTGCACTTAATTTGACATTTCTCAATTTCAGACTAACTCAATTTGAACCATGGAAAGATACACAATCGAGCAACGCGTTAAAGTTATTCAGGCATATTATGAAAGTGGGCGTTCAAATCAAAATGCATATCGTGCACTTCGTGATTTTCGCGGTCAATTTAATCGTCCAAATGTGCGTACAATCGGAAAAATCGTGCAAAAATTTGAGCAAACCGGGTCTGTAGGAGATTTTAAAACACCATTGCATCCTCGTACAGATCGAATAGCAGAAAATATTACTGCTGTTTGTGATAGTGTAGCTGAAGAGCCGTCCACCTCAACTCGTCGTCGTGCCCAACAATTGCACCTCTCACGCTCGTCGTTGATGAACATAATTCATAAAGGCTTGCATTTACACGCTTATCAGGTGCAATTGACTCAAGAACTAAAGCCTCTTGACCATTCCAAACGTCGTCAATGGTCAGAATGGTGGCAAGAAATGGCAACAGTGGATGATCAATTTGCGAAGAAAATCATCTTCAGTGATGAGGCACATTTTCACCTCAGTGGATTCGTCAATAAGCAGAATTGCCGCATTTGAGTAAATCATAATCCAAGAGTGATTATCGAAAAACCAATGCACCCACAAAGAGTGACTGTTTGGTGTGGTTTATGGGCTGGCGGCATCATCGGGCCGTATTTTTTCCAAAATAAGGCCGGTCAGGCAGTTACTGTGAATGGTGTTCGCTATCGTGAGATGATAACGAACTTTTTATGGCCTGAATTGGAAGATATGGATGTGGACGATACGTGGTTACAACAGGACGGTGCCACTTGCAACACAGCTAATGAAACAATGGCTTTTTTGCGCGACAAATTCAATGGCCGTGTTATCTCACGTGGTGGCGATGTCAATTGGCCGCCAAGATCATGTGATTTGACACCGTTGGACTTCTTTCTTTGGGGTTATTTGAAAGAAACGGTGTACGTCGATAAGCCAGCAACAATTCAAAAACTAAAGAATGAGATAATTCGGCACATTAACGGCATAGAACCTCAATTATGCCTAAGCGTCATCGAAAATTTGGACCATCGGGTGGAGGTGTGCCGCCGAGGTCGCGGCGGCCATTTGGCCGATATTTTATTCCATACATAATTGAACCATACCATATTATCATAATAAAAATAATTGACAATAATTTCCTAAATAATTTGTGTTTTATTCAAAATCAACATCGGCCCTTAAAATTTAACCACTCTTTAGTATCACCTACAGCTGAAAACAATTCAGAGAAGATCGATATAACAATCCATTCACTTATAGACAAGTAGTATGCGATACACATTACGGCTCATATTATCAGCAATATATCTAATTCATTTTTTAGCCCTAATAAAATTGATATACTTTTTGGCACAGATGTTTTCTTCCAAATTCTCACTCCAGAAAATCGTTTGATTAATGAATTACCGACACTTCAAGCATCAATATTAGGCTGGTTAATCGCAGGTACACAGTCAACCGGTGAATCAAACTTCCATTCCATAAACGGACCAGATATCCAAAAAGATGACGATGATATTCGTAGGATGTTCCATAAATTTTGGATGGTTGAAAAAAAAGCGGAGCCAATGAATCATTATGAGTCTGATCACCCATTTGACATATTTATATTATGATCAGATAACCGTCGTTCGATTACTCTTTAAGGTGCAGCACGTCAAAGGCTCCTCGCTATGGAGAGTGTAACCGCATGGCTTGTTCACAAGGCTGTAACGGTGGTCGCACACTATTTGTGGTTGGCTCTTAGTCGGACGGGAGGGTTCCTGTTATCCACCACTTATCAGCAGCCATGTTACAAAAAAACTATAAAAAGTGTGCTAAAAAAAAAAAGTTTGAAAAATCTATATAAAACAACTAAATACATATAAAAGGCAATCACACTAGCGCTTCATTCATCCATTCCTCCCCAAATACGTACGATGCTTTAGCACATACTTCGAATTAACGATACTGATTGAAACTACACATCGCCATACCAATCATGTACGTTTGGATAACAAAATAAAACGCCCCTAGTCAATAAAATTGCTTAGAACCGACACAGAATTATAATATCACGATCGAAACCCCAAAAATAGTCAACAATTAGCAAATTAAAGGGTATCTTAAACTAGTCAAATAAATAGTATCATGCCATACTTTACAGTTAGTGCTGGATCGCTGATGATGATGATGATGGTGGTCCTTGACTCATATTCCGTACGGTAAACAATGGTACAATGTTGTTCACTTCCCTTTTGCTTTCCCAAAAAACCGCAACGTTGATCACGGGTTGATACCCCACGCCTTCGTAAACGTCGATTAATACGTATTTGGATTACTTGGATTACCAAAATACATATAAGTGGTAGAATGATCACCACGCAGACTCGAACTTTATAATTATTAGAATTGTATGGATATAATGACGGACACAATTCTCATTTCACGGCAACTGGCCTCAAAAAAACAAGAAAAACTGGCGGTCAGCATATAGCTACCTACAACACATACACCACAATATTTTGCTTTCTTTCGTGTTTTTTCTTTATTTTGACATTAACTTTATGTTAATGAATTAGATTTCCACTTTATATTTTCATTAAATAAAGAATTGATACGACCCAATTTCCTTCCACAATTAAAACCAGGAATACACATACAGTTTATTTGGGTGTCACTTTCGGTGTACAAAAGAAAAAAATATTCAAAATAATTTACGATTCTTAGTTTAATATCACAATATGGTTTATTTTGTTCACATTCACAATAAGTTTTTATACAATTAATTTTTATTTTGTATTATCAGGCACTATATACTAAGATACAAAAAAAAAATAAACTTTTACTTGATTGAATTTATATTTGTCAAACATTTTTGATTCTAATTTTATTTAAGTTGTAAAATTTTTTTTGGATTTCGCGATCTCTTCCGCATCCGATTCCAAACTTGACTGCCTTTCAACATCAAAACGATTTGTATTTTCAGCTCGGTTTCCCAAAGTATGTGTACGTCTTCTTCATACATATTTCCCCTTTCCAAATGTTGACACCTGTACTAATTAAGTACAACCAGCTGATCAATTTCGGAGTTGTGCGGCATAACAGGTAAGTAGATAAAACAAAAAAACTGGTATACATGTTTAAAGGTCGGTACGTATACAAAAATTGGTTAAGTATGGAAATGTATAGGTAAGTACAGAGTTTAGGTAAATATGTATTACAAACAACTTGCAGCTGTTATATTTAAAAAAAAAATAAATTTAGGAAAATCGTTACAAGAGGTAAGGTTTGAAGATGCCGGAATTCTTTAATTCGTATAATACATTTAAAAACGAAAACGTACCCTTTGGACATATGACTTACATACCGCCAAATGAGATTTTTGATGAAGATATATATTTTTTACCTCATCACGCAGTCGTCAAGGACAGCAGCATTACTACAAAGTTACGAATTGTGTTTGACGGTTCATATAAAACGAAAACACAAATTTTGTTAAACGATATCTTTCAAATCGGTCCAAATATCCAAACGGGCCTAACTAAAATTATAGTTTCGACAATCTGTGGTTGCCCTCGTTGCAGATGTCAAAATGTGTACCGGCAAATTCTTGTGAACCTTGCGAGGACGCAAATTATCTATTACTTCTGTGGTGTGAAAATTCTACAGAACTGCTAAAATTATATAAATTAAACACAGTCACGTATGGTACTGCCTGTGTTCCAGATTTATATCCTAAGGGGACATACAGAATAGAACACAATTTCGAGATGCGACACCGTTGCAAATGTCGTTGCACTTAGGAGAGAGAGATCGAACTCACTTGATTTTCTAAACACTTCTTCCAGAGAACTCGGATAGAGATACCTTATCATTTAAAGAGCAGCAAAACGTAAATAAAGCTAGCTGAACCAAGTGCACAATATTTTCTACTGATATTTTCTACTATCACAATGCCAAGTTGCCTAACCACATTATAAATTCATGGCAATGTATAGTATGCAATGTATAGTATGTATGTATGTATCAATCGCTACCGGCGCTTGAAAAAATTCAAAAACATGCTCCCACACCTTAAGGGATTTTATTAACAGGTTTACAAGTTTGTAAAACAAGTAGTATTGTTTATTAACAATATACTACTTGTTTTTTTACGGGACGGTTTAATTCTCCCTTCGCTGTTCTTAAGATTCCTACTTTTTTGACACCATCATTTCCAGGATAAACATTTTTGATTCTGCCAATATTCATTGACTAAAATATGAATTGTTCTGCCGTATAAGAACAACTTTATCGACTTCGAACTTACACATATATCTATGCTGCAATAATGTGAGATAGTTCCTATGTCATCTTTCGAAAACCGCTAGAGGCGCTGTTGTATGTTTTGCCATCGTGACAGTTAGCTTAATGCCACATAATCTAAAGTTGGTTCTGGAATAGCGGCTAATGAATCGCCGGCCAGGAAACGTGCTAGTGTTAGTGTTTCCAAATCGGTTGGAAACACATATGATATCACATATCGGCCTCGAATTTTAAAGGCCTTCAATTTGAAAAAATAGGGTGGTAATTTATTCAAATGTGAGTTTGATGGTTGTCACTTCTTTCAGATGGAACTTAAATGATTTCACTGTTGCTTCCCATAAACCGCCAAAATTAAACGATTGCTAGTTTGCTTAGTAATTTGTAATTTCAGCTGCTTTAGTTCGCTGTTGTTACCAATAAAGTTTGACCCATTGCCACACCAAATTTGCATAACTTGAAACGAAACGTTTGAGAGCAGCCAAGAATAATTTTGTCTCGAGTCCGCTTACAACTTCAAGATGCATGACTTTTACAGCTAAACAAACAAAAATTACTACGTATGCCTTTTCTACTGCGCAGTTTCTACGTGTGCCAGTTTTAATGTAAATTGAAGCGTCGTAATCTACAGCTGTTTTTGAGAATTGTCTACTCTGGTTGCATCTATCTGTCATCCAATATTTTGTGCTTAATATGCTGAATGTTGAGGAGGTGCTTGCATGCATATCGTTTGTTTGGATGTCATGAATCATCAATGCACAAATTTTATGGGCAAGATGACTGAGTGTCTGGCCGAGTAACTTAAAGATGTTTACTTAATAAACACATTATACCACTTGTTCATTATTTCGCAAAAAACTTTTTAAAAAAATGGTTCTAAACGTTTAAAAAATTACTCGATCGATTTCGATTTGTTAGGTCATCATCAGGAGTACCTACATTTTGAACAAATTTTTTTAAAAAACTTTTTTGCGAAATAATAATCAAGTGCTATAATGTGTTTAATGTGTGTCTCCAAGTACCTACGGCGCATACTTTTAAAAGTATTAAAGATGATCTTTTTAAACGCCTTCCAACTCGCAATAATCAGACTGCATCTATGGGAAGATCTGACGATGATAAGGGATTATTTGATGGTATCGTATACAGGCCTTGTTGAGAAAAGACAGTTCGGAATGAAATACTGTTTCCTGACAATTCGTCAAACAGATAAATCTCCAAATTTTGGTTCGCTCGTCCAAATCGTAATACATACAACTTCGCCGTCCGTATTGTGAACCAAGATGAAAATTTTGTTAGAAGATTTGTAATTATATCATCTTCACCAATTGTTTCTGTCATAACGTTAACATACTTTGGTTTTTCCTCTAAAACTATCTCGCAATTAGATACTATTGTTTATTTTGGTTTTGGCCAGCTGTCTTCTATTTTACACAGCCGATTTGGTCTCTTCCACCATAGATGCGAATTTGGTCAATTTTGTGGTTTTCCTCCTCTCGAAATGATATCAGCGGGGTATCATCGGGATTGGAGCTACATGTCGCCAACTTCTACGCGGTGTAGATTTCAGGAATAATGAAGTTGATTTCCAATGAAACCTTTCCACCTTCAAGGGACATCGGACAGCCAACGGAGAACGATTATTGAATCTGTCGGTGCATATACGTTGACATCTTCATAGGCTAAACATTTAATGCAAACATTAATAGATTTACAAAGAAGTACAACTCCGCAAAATTAATAAAATCTTTTGGGAAGTTCTACTTGTTTTATAGAGGGACTTGTTTTTCTATAGATAATATTGACAGTAGTTTCACCAATATCGTTCACCGATCGTAGATAATATATTCTTTATTTTTGGCCGATAGAGTTTGTAACATGCTTGCATGTCCCAGTTGTAAACCCCTGTTATTCTTCCATGCGATATCCATTAGAATAAAATTGTAGTAGTTTCTCCCACCAACATCCAATATAAATCAATTACCCCGTTTCTTGTTTGGTAACAAATACATTTTTTTTTATTAATCAGTTAAGGTTGAGGTGTGCTACGAAACCATTAAAAATAAAAATAAAACCTAAAGATCGTTTAGTGTATCGAGTTAGATACCCTGGTTTGAAAAATAGTGATTTGTTTTTGAAAATTGTGTATGCTATGTAGCTGAATGATTGTTAAACATACGAACAGCTACCTGTAACAAAATTAGTGGACTTGTTCTAATTTTTTTATGGTGATATTAATGATAACTCGATCAATTATCCGAAAATAATAACGTGACTAATAATAACGCGCGAGCTGGATAATCGATTTTGAATGAACATTAAACGTCTAGTGTCCCAAATATTGAAAATATAGACTCTAATAGTTAATTCCGTGATATTGAACGTAATGTGTTAAAGCTAAGTTAAAATGATCTGGCAGATAAATGTATCGTAAAGGAAAGCGTGGATGTGCTACGGTTCCGAAAAGTGTCTTTATTCGGATCATGTAATTGAGAGACTTCACCGATTGTCCACTAGTAGTCGTCGTTATAAACAAGAGTGCTTACTCTTGAAGGACACACGAGAAAATGTATTGTCAAATCTAGAAGCCTTACTCGAAGCACATGAAGACGAAGATCTGAATAAAACCATAGCCGAAATCAATGAAAAAATTGATCTACCTCAAGAAGAGTATATTACTTCAGAGGAAGAAGCAGGCAATATGTCATTAAACGACAAGCCACCACCTAAAACAAAATACAGTTCCAAGTCTGAAAACCATCAGAACACGGGTGAGGAGGAATCCGGTGGGGATGGATCGCAACCCAAAATAAAACATTCTACCCCAAATCAAACAGTAGCAGGGAAAGAACCAGATGATTCCCAGAGAAAAACCACAATACCTAGTGACGAGTGCCCAACAAAATCTACGGTGAACCATATTAGTAGATGGAAAATTTCATTTAGGTCGCCATTTAGGTCGTCATTGAGGTAGCCTTGGTAGCTGAGATCGGAGTTCTATTAACCGGAGCTGCAGCAAATTGGTATTGGTGCAATATTGAAAGAAAACCTGATATTAGTTAGAAGGAATTAAAACGAGATTTCTTGGAAAGATTTCAAAATCGAAGAACCGATCATGATGTTAGGCGAGCTATGGAGTCCAGGAAACAAAGGCCTAAAGAATCGTTTCGTGATTTTTATAACGATATCCTAGCAATATCATTGCAATTTAGATGTCCACTTAAGGATTCCGATATTTTACACTTATTACGACGTAACATGAGATCCGGATGCGAAGATGTTTAGCGATTGAAGATGCTTGGAAACGCACTGGTTACGAACAGGAGTTGATATGTTGTTGCAGATCTATACAAGAGCGTACTTATAACGAACCGCCATACAGTGTGTCAACATAAAACTCCGTACCTGGCTATAGTTTATGTGCAATACAAACAAACGGGAATTATCAACAGAACCATAAGTTACCTTTTCGATCAAATGGTACCGATTTACGCTCGTCAGATGGAAAGAATCTCATGATTTGTTGGAATTGTTCAGATATAGGGCATACTTTTAAATTTTGTCCGAATGATATCTCGCACAGGTTTTGCTTTGAATGCGGTCGTGCAGGCATACTTATGCGTAATTGCTTTAAATGCTCGGGAAACAGCCCAACGAGGTATCGAGTTCCTGGGAATACGGCATCTCGGTTGACGACTACTCCCAGACCAAAAATGGAGGATACGACGGAAAAATCCGAAGTTCCTTACAAATTAAGCATCTAGCACGAAGCATCTAGCACGAAGCATCTAGCACACAGTCAGCGGCAGTGTCTGTACTCAATGAAATCTATTTGGATTTAGAGTGCAAGGAATATGTATCGATGCTCTCTATAGACCTTAAAAAAGCTTTCGACACTGTGCCACATAAAATCCTACTTTCAAAAATTACAAAGTTAAATCCCTCCGTAGCCACCCTATCCATTTTAACATCTTATTTCACTAGCCGGGTCCAATACACGGTGGTAAATGGTATAAAGAGCGAGCCGCTGACAGTGGTATCTGGTGTGCCGCAGGGTTCTATTCTTGGTCCAATTCTATTTAACTTCTTCGTTAATGACATGTTCAATATAGACTTGTCTGGAAAACTTTTTATGTATGCGGATGACTCTGTTCTAGTGTATAAATCTTCAGATGGTTTAAGCCTTCTTGATCAAATGGCACAAGATATTACTAAAATAGAATACTGGCTGACTGCTAATAAAATGTGCATGAACATGTTAAAGACCAATTACATAATTTTCCAAAACAAAAAGTTTCCTGCGCATTTTCCCCGTTACTTGGAAGTAAATAATAATAAAATACTGCAAGTTGAAACTACTACCTACTTGGGGCTCCTCATTGACCAAAACCTGAAATGGAAGGAACAAGTACTGAAAGTTAAAAAACAAATCTGGCCCTATGCATTTGCGTTGAAGAGAATAAGAAGTCTAATTGATGAAAGAACAGCATGGTTATTCTATGACGCATATATCAACTCTAGATTGAGTTATATGAGCTCGCTATGGACTACTACACCGAAAAATTCCATCAAAAGCCTTTGGGTTCTTCAAAACAGGATCATCAAAACTATCAAATGCCTGCCAGTACTAACGTCGACTAAATCTTTGTACTCTTCCAAAACACTTCCCCTAGAGATTCTAGGGAAATTTCAATTGTTGATGTTTATTAAGAAAGCTCAGATGGCTCTGATGAAATGTAATCTCACTCCTATAGCCGTATCTGAAGTTCACTCACATTATACAAGAAACAATGCAAGCTCATTATATTATTTAAATACCGTAAGTACAAGCCGTTCCCAAAGTAATCCATTTTATATGGGCCCTGCTCTATTTAATGAGCTTCCCCAGGCTATTAGAATAGAGTCCAATATTATGAAATACAAACGGCTGTTGAAGGATCACTTAATCAGTAAATGGTTGAATGTATTATAGAGAGATCTAGTAGACAAGTTAAAATCAAATTTAAATTCCAATCAGCAGCAACCACTAACTTGGCTACGTGAAGAATATTTAAATATACATATATGTATTATAAAAAAAAACTATCGGATGAATCAAAGGATCAGATTTGAAGTGACAAGATCTCATAATGAGTTTTCAGTATGTTAATGTTAAATCTTATTTAATTCTAAATATAATAATGTTTTGTTTTTCTTTCTTTTTTTTTTCTATGTTAATATGATATTGTAAATTGTGTGTATGTTTTAAATTGCTATGGATTGCCTGCCACAGTCTCTTAGACTATTTAGGCAATAATAAATAAATAAATAAAAAAAAAAAAAAAAAAAAAATTGATCCCTCTACCTCAAATCAAGGAATTAAACCATTTATTGCTTCCATTAAACCTACTCAGACTGAATCGTACCTAACACGTCAAATTTACACCGATTTTGACTGCGGTCAGCATTTTGTTATTAAATGTAAACTCTCTGTCATCAGCAAGCAATGGATCTCATGGAAAGTCAACAATTTATTCCACGACCAGTATCACCTCTTCGACTTGAGCTAACGGCAAAGATGGCACGACTTTCCATACCATTGAAATCTTTTATGTTCAACGGGCACTAAAATACTTAGCGTCCGTCACAAGTTTTAGTATTAGTTTGTTAAATAGAGATGTCTCAGCCAAACGGTGAGGTATACCCATCGGTTACAGAAAATAAAAAATGTATAGTTTATCGGCAATAAATATAATTTATTTTTGGCATTATTGTTATTGTAGCCCTTGGTTATAGCTAAATTATTTTGCATTAAACTGCAATTATAAACTTAAGAAGTCGCATTTTTCATACATTTTCATACTCTCAAACTCAATGGTTCAGTCAATCGGCGTTTGTCTGTTGGCTAGACTTATTGTAGGCTTGTTTGACTTCTATGTGAGGATTGCACCCGAACTGATAACTCTTCAAAATAGTTCAGGCAAGTTTCCAATAAGTCTATTTGACAGGAGACCTATTGTAGACTTTTTAAATAAGTCGGTCTCCACAAAATAAGTCACGAATTGGACCGCAGTCCAAATACCCAATCCATATCGTCCAATTTTGTCCATTTTGGTCCTGCTAATCTTTCTTATGTGTTTTCCGGAAACTAAATAGAAAAATTACATATAAACGTCCATGGACGCAGATCAGGGATAAATATGTAAGACTAATTTTAATTTATTTAAATCAACATCATTTGACCTAATTTATCACGAAATACTCGTATATAACCAGCCCAATAACAACAAAACATCTTTTCATCTATAAACTTTATTTATGTATTTATATAGAGCTAAAGTAAATGAAAAGAACGAGTGTTATACATCTTTTAAGATGAAAGAACAACATAAAAGTCCAGCATGATATAAGTTAAACGAATGTGTATGTATGTGTGTGTATAGGCTTTGTAAGTTGACTGCCCCCGAGAAAAGCATAATATAAAAATAAATTTATATCGCTAAGTATTTTTTCATTCATTTCTTTAATGCGATAGAGAAAAGACAGCAGCCGTGGCACACCAGAGAGTAATACACAAAAACGAAAATCTGTATATGACGGAGCACAGAAGGAACGAAAAATCGAACGGAAGAAAATCTAATAATGAAAATCTACCAAAATAGTTCATCGAAGTTGAAAAGACGACTGGCGTCAAAATTATTATAGTTGAAGTTTTGTTGTTGCTTTTAATACAATACAGTTGTTGGTTTCTTTCGAATAGTTTACGCTATAGTTTTGTAGTTTATAGATTTTATTTTAAATTAAGAAACGAAAAGCTTAAATAACAAGAGTAGTAAAATTCTCGGGTGTAATAATATAAAAATCTAAATCCAAGAGTTTGTTTGGTCCTTAATGCATAATAATTTTACGTAAATTTATGTTAATTACTTTACATAATTTTAAGTATACGAATTATTTTTACAAGTGTTTATTACCTCTATAGGTATAACCTGCAAGTTATCGCTTGCGTTTAGTAACCGGTAATACTAAACAAACTACGTTATTGTATTATCTGTAAAAAATTTAGATACATCGTAAAGGAACAACTTTACAGTACACGGAAAAATTAAAGCTAGCACCAGAGTTGTACGTCTACGCATATTTCGGAATTGTTTACATGTCTCGAAAATAGTGTAGATAATATGAGGTTTGCCAGTCCACCAAATCTAGCTTTATCTACGTCCAGGGTATGACCCATCTAGCTGTTCAAACCTAGGTTCTATTAGTGGACAATTATAAGACACCAGGATTGGACATAAGCTAAGTGAAGTCATACTACATTGAAATTCTTAGTAATAACCGGCGTGATATCACCCCCAATTGATAAACAAATAGCAACTGTCGTTCAAGGGTCTTAATCGAAAGGACTCGCTAACGCCATTTGACTGACATGGTGAAGTGTTGTCGATCGCACGATTGAGCCCCTCTAAAGGTTAGAGTATGACTGCCAATTGTGGTAAAATCGGCAATAACAGTGCCATGATCATTTGGGTACAATACACACAATTTGGGTACAATACATACAATGAACTTTTGTTTACTGATTTACAATGGCAGTGAGGATCGCTCAATAGAAGTGAAGACGCACATTGCAATAAATTGGGATGAGTAAATGAGTTCATCCAAATTTCAAGTTCAATTTCCTTTCCTTTCCTTGTTTGACCCAGGAAATGCGGTTTATTCTGTTTTCTCATCACGTGAGATCGGAGGGACTGTGGGTGTGTATATTTTGTTTGTTTTTAAATTGTATTTTAGGTAGCTAGGTTTTTTTCGGCTAATCGGGAAATCACCCAAACGCTGAAAGAGGCGTTGGTAAGAAGGTTTTAGGAAAAACGAGGCGATTCATTTCTTATGCCAAAAGAATGAGGCGGCGCGTAAACAGCCACAAAGAGAAATAGAATTATGCACAATAAAACTAGTACAACTGCGGCAAATTGGGTTGGAGAAGTTAGAAGATAATACCCCAAGCGAGAATTGGTTGCCAGAGGCTCGTACCAAGTCACCAAAGTTTTACGCTATGTCTGCATATTGAGAACAGCTGTAGAAGCTTTTGGTGGAATAGTAGCAGCTTTAAAGCACGTTGGGCTATCGATAGAACAGGCACTAGAAACAACGCCAAAAGTACAAGCAGTAGAAGTTGCCCCAAGTGAGTGGAATAAAAAAAGCCCCCGCTGACCTTACAAGATTTAGGAGAAGACCCATTGGAAGATTTAGATTTAAAATTTTGTAAAGTGGATCTTAGTTATTAAAATGAAACTCCACACGACGAGTTTACTAGACTTAAGCAGCCACTCGGTCATGGCTTGGAGTAGTTCGAAGCTTCGCCAGTAATCAAAGACCTGGAGAGTAAGATTCCAAGGGCTTAGCAGTGACCTGACAGTCCAACGGTTTCTTACCCGAGTAGAATGGCAAGCAGACAGGCCAGGCATCCCTTACGACCAACTTGTGAGGATACCACATATTTGTCTTGAGGATGAAGCATTTGAATGGTTCTGGAGCACAGTAGACCTTAATCTAGGTGCTTCATGGGGACAGGTGAGGCAAGCGACGATAATCCGTTTCTCACCAACTACAACGGACGATATTCGTCGTTTGCTTAATAATAGGAAACAAAGATACCCACGAGAAACTGTGCAGGAATTCTATCAGGCCATACAGAAGCTTGCACTACGATCAAATAAAACGGTATCCGCTAGTACAACCTATACAGTCCTAAGAAGAAATATTAGGCCTGGATTGGTACATGCATTGTTGCATGCAGATTCAATAGGGGCAGACTTAGAGGAAGGCCGGATTCATATCAAGGCCCAGTTGAATCAGATTATGATGAACCTCAAGTTTCAGCTATCTCAAGTAAACTGCAATCGCGAGCAATGGCGTCTCATAATACGCGACCAAGCTTCAGGAAGTGTTGGAATTGTGGCGACGGTTCACATAAATTAATGGACTGTTGGAGGCCCATTACGTCAGTCTTTTGTTATGGCTGTGGGTTAAAAGGAACCTACAAACTGGATTGCAAAATATGCACTCGGGGCACTCGGGAACCTCATCGTGGTCGGGAAAGCCTGAAGTCAAATAGGGGGACGGAAGAAGTGGCATCAAATACAGATCCGGAGCTATACCGGCTGTGGCGGAAATAAAAACATCAAATATTACATCTTCCAAATCTATTTCATGCCAAACGGATAACAGGCGTGAAATTCGTATGGTAGGATATTTTCGCATGGGCCGAACTTGGCGCACTCGAATCGTTTCGTCAGTTATCCAACCAGGGTCAGATCATCGGCAATCTGTAAAATTTAAAATTAAATGGGAATCAGTTTCGGGACAGCTCGATTCTGGAGCTAACATAAGTGTGTTAGGTAAGGGGAGTGAACAATTTCTATAAAAGCGGGCAAACCGCTAGCGATATGCCTGAGCTAATATTAGGTTATAGTTATATACCAGTTTTCTTTATTAATCAAACACACACAATTCGGTTATATATTGCACCAACTTTGTCACAACCGTTGTATCTGGGAACTTATTTTTGGAAGAAATTCGGGCTGCAAATTTTTGTCTCAGAATTATTTTATCCCGACGAACCGCACAAAATGTATACTAATGAACAGCACATACTAACTAGTGAACAAAAGCGGATGAATCGGAGCTCCAAACCTAACGGTACATTCTGGTGTCCAGACAAAACGTGGCCCTTTGAGGAACTAATTCAGCCATTAAACCTAATAATGGCTGGGATGCAAGAAGACCGACATATGTTGCTGAAGAAGGCCAGGCGTAAAAGACGTACACCATTGGAGTTTATCGGAACGTTTATGAATGAGGCATTCGGAGTATTAGACCAACGGTCAGCGGCAAAGAACGAAGTAGTTATTAAAGCTTACAAAGGGGACTAATACATATGAACGATCTCTCCAGACACTAGACACACGTGATGGATGTGACTGCTAATCCAATAAAAAAACAAGAGGAACTAACAAGGGCGCAACACCATCAGATACATGGAGAGATAAACTCTCTGATCAAACATGCCGAATTCATAGATATGGTGCTGCAAGTGTCAATACAGATCACTATTTTCATAGAAAAGCAAGAAGTAAATATTGACGTGATGTTGAATTTACACCAGAGCCACATCAACACACAACTGATCACGCCATCTCAGTTACAAGAGCAACTAAATAAGCTAGAAGCATGGATACCGAAGCAT
Organism: Nephrotoma guestfalica; assembly: GCA_963691935.1. Classification (NCBI taxonomy): domain Eukaryota; kingdom Metazoa; phylum Arthropoda; class Insecta; order Diptera; family Tipulidae; genus Nephrotoma; species Nephrotoma guestfalica. The sequence continues at coordinate 74,334,520 of OY829914.1, read as the reverse complement.
GTACAACTACCAAAGCGTCAACGACACTGGGCGCAAATATACAGGAACTTGAGGGTGACCGCCAAATTAATAAATCATTTCCTAGTTTTCGAATTACGAATACCGCTGTTAGACAAAGACGAGTAACAAGTGTTCACGGGATATGCAGTCCCCACTATTCACGAGGGTAGAATGATTTCATTGCAATCGTCAGCAGCAATCATACTGTTGAACAAACAACAGACTTGGTCTTACCAAATGCCAGAGTCAGAATTCTAGGAATGCAGAATTTGGGAGGATGGACAATACATGGAGACGAACTAAAACTATCTGAGGTCCAACTGTTAATGAATGAGACGCTGAAGCTAGGAAACTGCAATATCCAGTCTGCAATGAAAAGAACTACCATGTACCCGTTGAGCCAGGACAATAGATGGATATCATATGTAACGGGTCCATGAGCCGCTCTACGATTCAGGGGAGTGGAGTATTAAGCCTAATCCCAGACTGCCAAGCAATAGGGAAAGATTACCTGTTGGTGAGTCAAACAATCTATTCATCCAAACTGAATGTATACCTTCTGCCGGATTTTAATTTGACCCAAAGGATGGACCTACGGCAAGAGGAGATATGGTATCAGATCAGTGTTCACGACGTATCACACTATTCCAGTACGCTAGTTACCTTAGATTTACTGGTAGTGGTATTAATTGCATAATGGAAGCGGAGACATTTTGGCAGGGTGCTATATCAAGCTACGAATTGACAAAGTCCCAACACCCAAACATAGGCAACATAATTAGTTAAGAGTGTCCGGCCACGTTGGGCTGGCTAAGGACTGAAACCCTAAACGACGTCTCGACTAAATAGAGCATGAGATCTCTTTTCATCACAGGGTTTGGGTTATTCTATCCAATTCCGTTACCCAAATCTAAACATTTTAAAATTACCTATCGGCATAATTTTTGAGGTAACACCTCAAAACTATATCATAAATAATTACCATGCCGAATGTTTACATTTTTTTTTGTGAGCACATTACTCCTATTACTGTAGGGGGTACACATTGTTCTTTTGGGGTTCAGTTTTTTAGAGTAGTCTGTAAAGTCTTTTGTGCAAAAAAATAAATTGATAAACATTTTTGTTTGGTTGAGTTCAAATTTTGCTTGTAAAGTTTTTTTTTGTGTGTAAGAATAAATTGATCGATTAAGTGTGATCAGTGTCCAATTGTTTTGGATTCAACAGGGTAATACCGTAGGCGGCCAGAAGATTTTTTTTTTAAAGTGAGTACACCTATACACCTATATGTTTTCATAACAACTAAATAAAATCAGCAACAAATCGTTCCTCTAACGGTATTTTTAAGACAGGAACTGATACGGCCTAGGCTGTCCCTTTCCTCTCTGTTAGAGCCGATCTGTTACCCTTAACTTACTAATAACATCAAAGCGGCTGAATTGTTTACTATAACACTAAGGAAGGCCAGGTAGGAAATGACTCACTAAGAGTCATAAAATTTACACACACATAGTTAACTCATCAGCGGGATGGGTTGACATTTTTTAATTCTTCCTCCACTTCAGGGTCCGAGATTCTATAACAAAAGTGATAATAATGGTAGCTGAAAGATCAACATCGCATGCATAATCCTAAATTCCAAAATCGTATCAAAAATTGATTTCATTTGCAGGAGCACGTAAATTTTACATCTTAATATCTTTTCCGTGAAATATTCCTACATTCTTGCCAGTCATGTCTTTAACTTCATAATTTACGTTTCGAACCTTTCGTACAATGATTCTCTGGAAATAATTAGGAGCGAATTTTGAAAAAAAAAATTGTTGTTGCCTCGCTCTGCGGTTGTGTACGGACAAAAACATTTTGACCAACTTTATATTCAACTGCTCGAGGTCTTAAGTTATATCGCTTCACACTTCTCTCAAAAGCTTTACTTATATTATGCTTCGCGGTTTTGTGAATTAACGATAATCTCGCTGGTTATGTTACCAGTATCTCACCTTCCGAAACTTTTCCAAGTAAAGCAACTTCCTAAAGTTCCTAATCATTCCTGAGAAAAACTTGTTCAATGCAGTATGCTTATCTGCTTTACAGGCTCGAATTGCTGATATTACAGAACGGTTTAACCTTTTAAATCCATTTGATTGGGGTGAATAAACAGCTGTTTTCGTTCCTATAATTCCGAATTCTTTAAGCATCCGCATATATTTCGCACTGTGAGATTGTGGATCGTTATCTGTGTGTATAGTCTGAGGAACACCATATATACATAAAAAACTTCATTTTTCAAATACTCTTCAATTTTCTGTGAAGTGGCTTTATTCAATGGCTTGAGCAAAATTAATTTAGTAAGAAGATCTAGAAAAATTAGAATAATTGTTTTGCCGTGCGACGATCGCGAATTTTGACCCAGCAAATCTGTATAAATTCGCTACCACAGCCGCTCTACCGGATAAGTGCTCAACATAGGCGGGCGGGATTGTCTGTTTGCTGGTTTTGTGGTTTAACAAACGGCACATTTTCCAATATACTCAGCTACTTGTTTTGCCATCGCTGGCCAAAAGAAGTATCTACGTATTTTCTCAAAAATTTTACCGACTCCACAATGTGAAGAAAGTGAGTCACCATGGTTTTCGAATATCAGCTTGTACCGTAGGTCAGACGGTATCCATAGATTCCAAATTGATAAATCTGATAGCTCGTTCCTGTATTTTGGCTCGAGCCGAATAAAATTATAGCCATCGTGTACCTTGAAAGCTGGATATTTTTCCGGGTTTAACATAATCTTCTCGTGGAGGTTAACGAGATCTTGGTCTTCGTAATCTATCGGATTGAACTTAAACCGGCGAAAGATTTTATTTAAAAGCTGATTTCCGAAAACCATGATGACTTCTTGGGCAATTTTTTAGAAACCATATTTTTCGTCACACCACGCCTTTTGCATTTCTGTGAATTTTTGTTGTATAGTGCTGTAAGTGGTACTAGAAATTTTTTACAAACTAACTACAGTTAAATGGTACAATAAAACCCATAGAAAACTACCCTAAACGGAAAAAATCGTTTTAAATCTTAGTTTCGTACTGGGGGTGATTCTAGAAGTTCTTACAAAATAAATTACAATAAATTAAAATAGTTCAATTGCCAAAATCTGTACCTAAAACGTAATGATTTTAAAACAATATTTCCCAATATATCCATCTCAATGTATCAAATTACCTTCCTATGCAAAAAATAGGTATCCCTGAATTTATTACAATGGCCCACACTCACATAAATCGATCATAATGCATCGAACTTCCTTTCTGTGCAAGAAACAGGTATCCCGGAATTTAGTACAAAAACCCACACTCACATAAATCGATCTATGCAAGAAATAGGTATATAGACTTTATTAGAACAACTCACACCCACTTAAATCGATCTAAATGTATCGAACTTCCGTTCTAATTAAGAACCAGGTATCCCTAGATTTATTACAACAGCCCACACCCACTCCCAATCCATCAGAATGCATCTACCGTCCTGTGCAAGAAATTGGTATCCCTGAATTTATTATAACAGCCTACATCCACCTAAATCGATCATAATGCATCGAACTTCCTTCCTATGCAAGAAGTACGGATTCATGAATTTATTACAACAGCCCACCCCCACAAAAGTCGATCATAATGTAACGAGTGTGTGTTGTTATAATAAATGTAGAGGGGCCTATTTCTTGCACAGGAAGGAAGATAGATGCATTATGATCGAGTTTTGTGGGAATGGGCTATTGTAATACATACAGAAGTACCTATTTAAGAGGTATGAGCTTCACACAGAAATATTATTTTAAAGAGCTTCACTTTTTAGGCAATTGAACTATTCCAATATTTTTTAATTTATTATGTAAAAACTTCTAGTATCACCTCCAGTATGATACAATGATTTTAAACTTAGGGGTTGGTATTTGTGGGTTATGCCATTAAGTTGTAATTAATTTGTAAACCAGTACCTTACCCATAATACGATACTACAAAAATTAACAGAAATGCGATTAGGATGTTCTAACGAAAAATATGGTTTTTGAAGAATTGCTACCCTTGGGGGTAGTTGCTTGGGGGTTGAACTATACCCTTATATTGTAATTAATTTGTAAATATTTGCAGTACCACCCCCAGCACGATACAATAGATATTAACAAAAATACGAAAAGTGTGGTGTAGCTTGGTCTAATGCCAGCTCACACACGAATTGCAGAGTAACGGGACTTGTAAAAAATGTTCTTACTTTATAACAAATTTGTAATTGAATTATTCTGGGTGATAGCCAGATATGGTTTTTACACCAAGGTGAGGTTTCCAAGACGTTGGAAGTTTGGTTTTGAACTAATGAAACTTGAATTATTTAATTTAAAAAATTCGGCCGTCCTATCAGACTGCAGTGACCAAACAACAAAAATATTTTTCAAATTCAATAGAATTCGAAGCTACGAAGAGGTTGACAATTGCGTAGCGAAACATAATAATTCGCTATGGCATTGTGATTATTCTTTGTACTTAAGTGCAATTGTTGTATATTATTATTAAAATGTGGTTTTAAATGTATTATGGCTGAGCATAATATGGATGACGACTAAACCATAGCACTGATCGAATTAAAATATGCTTCACAACACATCAGTATTTAAACTCTTTTTATTATTTCAATTTATTTAAACTTATTATTTTTAATTCAACTTCAATTTATTACTTTATTATTATAATTTAATATTATTTTTTGGTAGACGATGCTGGTCGTTCCGAGGTTGATGTGAGAAGAGGAAGATTGAAGTATTTGTACAAATTTAGTCGAGTGGTACCGGTTATATTTTGGTGGTGGTATACCTGTTATACCGGTTGCCAGTGATATAATTATACAACACCTTCCCCCTAACGGAAAGATTTACTAGGGACATCTTTGAAATCATAATCCCTGTCAGAGCTAGATTATAGGAACGGTCAACATAGTTTTACATTAGATAATTTTTCTTAAACTAAGATTAGTTGTTGTACATTTTATAAGTTAAATTTTATAGTTTTTCCTAGTTGCATCGCCGAATTCTCATCTGATGTAACTGATGTAACCTTATAAGAACCCAACCATGGGGGTGAACATTTGTTCTGTTTTGTTTCGTTTTTCAACCAAACTAAATCACCTTCACTTAGCCGGAGTGAATTTGTCTTCAAATCATAATATTCTTTGGATCTTTGTGTGCACATAATCGCATTATCTCGAGCTATTTGATATGATTTTTTCATTCTAAAATTGAAATCTGTTAACTAATCATCAAAATTGAAAACATTATCGAATTCTCGGCGAAAGGAATTAGGAATGTTGGGTTTGTATCCAAATAATAATTCGTATAGCATGAATGTGGTAGTTGTATGGGGTGAACTATTATAAATAAACAAGGCGTATTGAAACTACAAACTCCAATCTAGAATTTCGACATCAATAAAATGGCGATTGTATTCCGTCAGAGTTTGGTCAGACCTTTCCAATGCTCCGTTGCTTTGAGCATGGAAAGCTGTGGTGTTTATTTGCTGTATTCATAAAATTTTACAGCATTCTTTTAAGAACTTTCAGACGAAATTAGAACCTTGGTCGGTTAATAAGGCTCGTGGCGCTCCAAACACACAGACAAAATGTTCCACGAATGCTTTGGCTATAGTTTCCGGAGTCTGATTATGCACGGCTAAAGCTAGTGAGTACTTCGTAATATCGTCGTGGATGGTAAGTGTGTAGCGATTATTATTGTAACTGGAAGGCAAAGGACCAACAATATCTAGAGAGATTTTTTGAAATGGAAATCGTGAAGTAGTAGTAATTTTCATAGGTACTTGGGTTAATTTAAGATTCTATTTGACGAAACATTTTGGGAAAACAATAATATTTTCTTAAGCGACCATAAATTTAGATTGCTCGTAGGATCGGAACTCACAATTTGTGTATTTGAATTTTCATTTGAAGGAGATGGGGAATTTGGATCTGGAGTATGCTGATTTATGTATTTGTAGAAGATTCAGTGTTGGATTGTAGAATATTTGAATTATCATCTTGGGTTTTCAAGGATTTAGATTTGGATCGCGTAATCACATTTACGATTTATTTTGTTGGTTAAGGAATCGAAGTTGGATGAAGAAAATTCAGGTATTTCTTTTAAAGAGAAAGAAGAATTTGTGATTTTGTTATCTAAATTTGAATTAGATCAAATGGGTCGAAGGTTTCAAGAGTAGAAGAATTTATTGGAAAATGACTAGGAAATGATGACGGTTCTAGAAATTTAGGTAGGGTTTTTAAATCAGTGATGAGAAGTTTGGATTCAAAATCAGGAATTGGTAGAGTTTGATTTGTAGGATCAATAGCAATACGACTAAGCGCATCGGCGTTTCGATTCAGTGATCCTGCTTTGTGGGCAATTACGAAGTTATATTCGCCAAGTAACAATCTCCATCGAATTAGTCTTGCAGATGGATTGTTAATGCTGTTTAACCAAACCAAAGGTTTATGATCAGTAATGATCTTAATTTTTTTTTCCATAGACGTAAGGTCTGAAGTACTGAATTGATCAAAAAACTGAAAGTAACTCGTTTTCGATAACTGAATTTTTCTGCTTTATTTAGAGTTCGGCTAGCGTACGCTACGGAAAGATCTTCTGAAGAGTATAATTGGGATAAAACGGATCCAATGGCGAAGTCGCTGGCATCGCAAGTTGTAATAAATTCTCACTCGAAGTCTGGGAATTTTAGAATTGGCGGTGTAACTAAACAATTTTGTAAATATTTGAAAGATTCATCACAAAACGGAGTCCACTCGAATACACTATCCTGTTTTAAGAGATTATTCAGAGGTTTGGCAATGTTAGCAAATTTTTTGATAAAGCGACGGTAGTGGCCAATGAAACCTAAGAATGCTTTTATCTCACAGAGGGTTTTTGGTCTAAAGTACTTTAATACTGCTTTTGTTTCTAGAGAATCTGGTTTAATTTCTTCACGAGTAATTAAGTGACCTAAATAGGTTAATTTATTTTGAAGGAATTGGCATTTATCGGGATTAATTTTCAATTTGTACGAACGTAAGCACTCGAAAACGGCGCGAAGCTTACGGTTATGGTCGTCTAAATTATATCCGTAAATAACCACATCATCTAAGTAAACAAAACACATGAGTCCGTTGAGTCCTGAGAGAACTTTATTCATGAGGTTCTGAAATGTTGCTGGAGCTCTCTTTAGACCGAAAGGCATTCGTTTAAAATGAAAATGACCATATGAAGTGCTGAATGCGATTTTTGCTTAACCATGGGTTTGATCTACGGTAAAATATTTGGTAACAAAAAAACTCGATCGACAGTGATGTTATTAACACGAAGGAAATTTACCACTACTCTCCATTTTCGTTCATTATCAGTACTCTATTTTGGTGCTGCGAGAAGTGGAAAGTTCAGCAACATCTCAACAACATGTTTATCAATCTCGACCCTGGTCGATTCGGGTAATCTATATGGACGTTGATAAATTGGAACCGAGTTGGGTAATCGAGGAATGGAATGAGAGGTCGCATTAGTGGCACTTAGAATATCACCAGCTATATGGAAAATATCATTGCTCCCGAACTAAGGGTTTCTTCCTGGAGCTTGGGTTTTAGGAAATGTAAACGGTCTTCTACTTTTTTGTTCCACGAATTCCGCTGCAACTACCGAACAGCACAAACGTCAGAAAGCTGCTCGTTACGTCGGATGAAATTATTCGAGATCTAAAAGCTTTAGTAGAGGACGCAGAACCGAGGGATCACTGGCTTATCCAGATACTAATCATTAAACTAGATGACGATACAAATAGCGCATGGGCACAGGCATCAGCAGAATATGATTTGCGAACGCTTAAACAATTTTTTGATTTTATAATAAAGCGTATTGATGCATTAGAATCATTAAAGGGAACCAACAGGCGTACCGTCACACAAACAAGCAAAACAAAGGTTACAATCAAAAGCAACGTCATATCAAGATTCAGTCATGTTCCTTGTGTCCTGAGGGGTAACACACAAACTATTCGAATGCGTCAAATGTTACGGAATGTCAGTTGATGAGAGAAAAGCGTTGTTAAAAAGGGAGTATCGATGCTTTAATTGTTTAAACAACAACCATAATATTTATACGTGCAAATCAAAGTTTAGATGCAAACAATGCAATAAAAAGCATCATAGTCTGCTGCACATTACCAAAACGTTAGACTCCAATTCTGCTATGTCCAGTAACATTACAAACGAAGAAAAATCATCTAGCCATACTACCACCACTCATGTACGAAATTCAATATTACCCACTGGTAAATGTAGAAGGAGCAAATGGAAAACACTTATGCAAAGTGTTGTTAGATACTGGATCTCAGGGATCTTTCATTACGGAGAATTGTACAAACCGAATATCATTTAAACGAAGATATGCTAAACTGTCCATGTCGAGTATTGGAGCATCTGCCAATGGTTACACCAAGGGAGTAGTCATTGTGAAAAAGTTCACGAGAGATAAATAATTTGCTCGGGAATACAAAGAATTTATGAGAGAGTACATACAGCTAGGACATACGAAGTTAATTGACGAAAATAGAATTAAAGACAATAGTTATTATTTACCTGACCACGGCGTAATCAAGAAATCCAGCAGCACATCAAAATTAAGGGTAATGTTTGATGGCGCCGCTAAAACTACTATAGGCAAATCTCTGAACGATTGCCTTGCCATCGTCCAATCCAGCTTATATGAAATATTATGTCGTTTCAGATTGTATAAGTTTGCTTTTACCGCTGATGTAGAAAAAATGTATCGGCAGGTGCGTGTTGCAGCAGATGATACCAAATACCAGCGTATTATATGGCGAGATTCGTTAAATGAGCCACTTAGCACGTATGAACTTCAAACTGTAACAGATGGGACAGCTAGCGCACCGTATTTAGCCACGCGGGCACTCAACGAGGCAGCCGACAAATACAAAAGATGTTCGTTACCAGTGCACCACATCAAAACAAGTATGTACGTAGACATCTACCATTGCCATTAGACACGATCAGAAACAGTTGAGGAAGCAACCAGTCTAATCAGCCAGATAAATTTCATACTGTCAAGTTCAGGGTGTCAATTGAGGATGGATTACTTCCAATTCAAAGTGAAACTCAATAAAAACTCAACAATCACCAAAAGAGGAATATTATACGAAGCAAGCCGCTTATTCGATCCGCTAGGATGGCTTGCACCAGTCACGATAAGCATCAAAATATTCTTCCAAGCACTATGGGCAGAAAATCTAGGATGGGATGAAATATTGCCACAAAATGTATCCGCTAAGTATTTGAAATTCCGAGTGGAATTACCGAAAATTGAGCAAATTAAAATAGATCGTTACATGTACACCACCAAAAATGGAAAAAATATTCTGCACGGTTTCTCTGACGCTTCCAAGTATACTTATTCCGCAGTCGTATATAGCCAAGTAAACCACAACGGCCATTCAGTTATTAAATTAATCGCAGCGAAAACTAAGGTGGCACCATATCCAAATGAAATATTTTCAGCCAGAAATAAATTCGATTAAGGCAAATAAAGAGTTACCATCGTCAAGCAGATTAAAATTTCTAAAGCCGTTTATCGATGCATCACGTGTCGGGGTAAGACTTTCAAATGCGTCCATAATATATGATGTAAAACATCCATTGATTCTACCAGCCGACGAAAAGCTAACGGAAATGATAATAAGAGAGCGCCATATACGATATTTACATGCTGGACCAACTCTCATGATGGCCACACTTCGTCAAACATATTGGGTTTTAGGAGGTGAAAGTTTAATACGAAAAATTATACGTAATTGTGTGAAATGCGCGAGATACAATCCAAAGGAGCTGAATCAAATTATGGGCAGCCTACCAAATCTAAGAGTAGAACTCGTTAGACCATATTTCAAAGTTGGAGTTGATTATGCAGGTCCTTTCCAAACAAGCTTAATTAGAGGAAGAGGACAGAAAACATATAAAATCTATGTTTGTATCTTTGTTTGCTTGGCCACCAAAGCTACTCATATTGAATTAGTCTTACACTTCACCACAGATTCTTACATTGCCACACTTCGTAGATTTATAGCTCGCAGAGGAGTATGTAAAGAAATTTCATAGCCGGCAATGGAACAAATTTCGTTGGGGTTCATAATAATTTATATGAGTTTTACAAATGTTTACGACAAAAATTTTCTCACCTTAAATTTCTATTGACAGGCCAAATAACCTTCAAATTGATTCCACCAAGCTCACCACACTTCGGTCGACTGTAGCGGCCTCCCGCTGACAAATGTAATAACTACCACTTAAGAAGAGTAACCAATAGGCACGTATTGAGTATAGCAGAAATGCTCAACTCCAGACCAATTTGCGTACTATCCAGTGATGAAAAAGACTATTTGACACCCGGTTATTTTTTAATTGGACGTCCAACTACACAACTACCAAGTGAAGATCTCTCCGATTTCAAGATGTCAAAGTTATCCAGATGGCAAAAGCCGCAAAATATGAATCAACACATTTGGAAGCGGTGGTAGCGGATGGGGGACAGTTGCCTTGAGAAACATGGATATCTCACATTGAGTATACAACGTCGCTTTGTCACATATGAACAAACCGTCAGGTAATTCCTTGCACTTGGCTAGTTGCTGAAACGTGATGGGTGCAAAGCGCTCTCGGTACTGATCGACAAGTATGTACGGTATGGTGGGCTTTATTTTTATTTATGAATCGTGGCGGAAAATTGGGACAGAGATGGTCTCGTAGAGCTGGTAGTCCCATGATTGCACCAATGGGATTTGTATCACGATTAAGACGTTGGCTTTAGTTACTCTTGTCCTTATTGTCCAGGGATAAAAAAATGACCGCTAATGCTTTATCTTGGTGGGTTCGGTATTCATTGCGGTGTGCTAAATCGACGTCGAACTGTTGTTGTGCCTCCATTAGGTGTTTCAATTGTTGGGCAGTGATGTTGTTGCTGTGTTTGAACAGTTTTAACGTCTTGTCAATAATCGAGGTTTGATTTTTCAGAAGTTTTAAAGTGTATGCTTCGTTTTCCTGTATCTGATCGAACTGATGTTCGTACTGTTCTGCCTCACTTTCGGACAATAGCCCGAACATGACCTCCATTAGGCACCTTATTGTATCGCCTACTCGACGTCTCGTCCTACGTTTACGGACGTCGCTATGCATTATCAACTCGTTGTCTTGGATAATGTTGTTAAACTGCCATTGTACCTATTGTAGGATGAGATCACATTTAATTGGTTGTACATCTATGCAGGCTCTGTCAAGTAAGGTCAAGCCTTTCTTCACGTTATTTAATTTGTGCCAATAACTCGACAAATTGTATCGAACTACCAGATCCCATTTAGTCGAAAGCAGTTCTGCTTTGGCAACATGGTCAAAGTACATGCCCGAGTTGTTCCATGTAGTGACAATGACGGATGGATTTGTTTCGACTAATTTTGAATCTTCAGGCCACTGGTTGCCGGATACCATAAGCTTATTATACTCAATAAGAGGCAGATATGTTGAATTATTTGATTAGTAGTTGAGGCTTGTTGCTTCACCTTTCGATGGGGCTGTTGCCTTCTCCTTTGAGACATGGGTACATGATCTTTGGCTTGATGTTCTTGTTCTTGAGTTTCCACTTCTATCAGTGGTTCTTGGCAACGATGCTACCTTGCTTATTGATCTCTTGATGTTTGAATTACCCGCCGTTTTGAGCGTTACTTCCCTCGTCTGCTCATCGTCACCGGGGTGCAATTCTAGAATTCGGCCGAGTTTCCATTTCGTTGGTGGTTGTAGTTCGTCTCGCAATACGACGATATATCCTACTTTCAGGTTTGTCCGTGTTTGTTGCCACTTGGGCCGGTGTTGCAGACGATGTAAATTATCGGATACCCACTTTTGCCTTTTGGTCATTTTCTGGTGGCGCTAATATGGCATCTCCAATCAGGAAATGTCCTGGCGTTAGTACGGATAATGATTCAGGATCTTCATATAGAGGACAGAGCGGCCTTGAATACAGACAAGCTTCTATTTGATTCACCAAAGTTGTTATCTCTTCAAAGGTGGCTTGGTGTCACCTATGCACTTCTTCAAATGGTTTTTTATAGATTTCACCCCTGCTTCCCATAGTCCACCAAAATGTAGTGATGCTGGTGGAATGAAATACCACGGCAGCGGTTGTAGTACCTTCTGCGGTCCCACAACATTAGTTCGGTTGTCGCTGTACATGTATGCCACACTACCTCGACAAGAGGTGAATCGTCTGTACGCGCTTATAAATCTCTGTATTGAAAGATCTGAGGCCACTTCGATGTGAATTGCTTTGATAGCTAAACAGATAAATATTCTCATAAATCCATTATACGATTTATTTCCGCGCACTTTGCTAGGTCGAATATGGATGGGGCCGGCGTAGTCCACTCCAGTGTGTGTGTGGGGAATTTGCAAATTTCCCATTAGTTGTTCTGCGGTTGCGACTTTGAATCGATGGCAGCGGATACATTGATGGTTATTTTGCTTGACGGCTTGGACGCCTCTGATGATCCAGAATTTTTTCCGAAGGAACGCCAAAATTAACGCATTGCCTCCGTGTAATGTTTGTTTATGTCCCCACTCCAATACTTACTTGGTGAATGGCTCTTTGTACGGTAGGATGATGTTTTGCTCGTATGATAAGGATGAGTTTTTCAATCTGCCACCGACCCGAATTATGTTTCCCTGGTCGAGGAATGGGTTGAGCGAAATAATTCTGCTATGTTTTTTGAGTCGTCTACCTTGTTTCAGTAGCGAATGTTCTGCTGCAAATTCCTCCTGTTGAACTGCTACTACTAGCCGTTACAAGGCTAGGTCTCACTCTTCCGTGCCGATTAGTCCCCTTCGTTTAGTTCGCCATCTTAATACCTGAAATGTTATTTGTATGAGCGACCTGAGGGATGATGGTCTTTGGATTAAGGTTTGAATTGGAGACTTTATTTTTTCACATGCAGATGTGTGGTGACTACGTTTTTTTTCTCCTCAGCTGTTTCGTATTCCGCATATTTGCTTGCTCTGAACGCGTGCTGCAAGAACTCCGGGTCATTCCACCAGCTCTGGAGTGTCGCTAATTTGTATGAGGTTACTCCACGGGAAGCAAAATCGGCTGAATTGTCTTCTGAACGGATATAAAGTCATGACTGGATGCTGGTATTTTGCTGAATCTCTGCCACTCGATGTGCGACAAATGATTTCCAAGATGATGATGGTTTTTGAATACATGCCAGCGTAATCATCATACCGCGCCGCATAACTCGAGTCGAGGTATCGTCAATTTCGAGTTTACCGGTGCTACCCTGGTTTTCGCAGTCAAAAGAAGGATTGTACTTTACCCATTGATGGTGATTTTGCTGTACAGTACAGCCGCGTAAACATGCTCGGATGCATCACAGAATCCTTGAAATTCGAACGTACAGTTATCCTTCGCGCAGTTGAGATAGCGGGGTATTTTAATTTGTCGCGTGGAATTCAGCTCGAGCTTGAGTTGATCCCAGCGTCTAGCTGTTTCTGCTGGTAGCTCTTCGTCCCATCCATAGGTCGAATCCGGCTCTAAGGACCATGTAAATCTGTTAGATTTGATCGTAGGTTGTAAATCCACGATCTACCTAGATTATTTTTGGTTTTTAGTGGAAACATAATAAACTTACGACGGGTGCGGGAATATTAAGTTTCATCTGAATGAGAACGACTTTATGTTCTTATCAATTTTGATTTTATTTAAGAAAAATGTATGTTATATATACTACTGATGTGTTGACCATACTACAAAAAAATATGCAATTTGCACATAATCATGGTGTGCGCACTTCACATTCGTTCCCACATTGTACTAATTAAGCATTTGTGCTGAGTGTACATAAAATATGTAAAACGAATGTAACGTGCGCACATGTTTGGGTTATCACACCCACGTGCCGCGTTCTGTTGAACACTATTATTAAAATTTGGTTTTAAATGTATTATGGCTGAGCATAATATGGTTGACGACTAAACGATCTACATCTTTCTTTAATATCACACCATAGCACTGATCGAATTAAAAGATGCTTCACAAGACATCAGTATTTACACTCTTTTTGAAATAAATTTATTTAAACTTATTATTTTTAATTCAACTTCAATTTATTACTTTATTATTATAATTTAATATTATTTTTTGGTAGACGATGCTGGTCGTTCCGAGGTTGATGTGAGAAGAGGAAGATTGAAGTATTTGTACAAACTTAGTCGAGTGGTACCGGTTATGTTTTGGTGGTGGTACCGGTTATTTTTGTATACCGGTGGACAGCGACATAATTATAAAACACAACGTATTTCCAATATTTTTATAGTTTGGTCACTGCAGTCTGATAAGTTGATCGAATTTTTTAGATTAAAGAATTCAAGTATCATGTGTTCGAAACCAAACTTCCAACGTTTTAGTAACCCCACCTAAATGTAAAATTTGTAAATAATTTGTATAAAATTAGAGTAACATTTTCATTTGTTGTGCTATACAAGTGCTGGTGCAGCATTAGTGTCATATAGTAATAGACGAAATCAGTTACTCGAGATGGTGATTTACACGATGGTAAATAATCTTATCTGAGATAATTACGATATATTTATTTGAAATTATTATTTAAATTTTTAATTTCCCAGTCCATTTTTAAAAACAATATGAATATAAAATAATAGAAGCAATCATCTCTCTCCAGTTTCGGAAATTTTAAATCGAACATGAAAAGAATGTTGCTTAGCAAAGTATTTCAAAAAACATTTAAGCAAATAATATTTTGTTTAGCAATATAATAAATAAATTTTCAAAATTTTAAAACAGTAAACAAAAAAGAATTTATTAATTTTCATTTTATTCATACTTAAATGTTTTCACAAATTTTCTCAAGAGGGTTTTTCTCCTGTACCATATTTACTCGTATAGATGAGTGTAGAAAATATGTAACATCATAATATTTTTAATTCTTGATATTATGGCATAACACAAGTAAAATTCATTATTTTTATAAATGTAATGAAATTTTTGATAAATTACGTAACTTTTACAGTATGTTGCCAACAGCATATTTCTCAACTAATAACAGAAATAATATTTTACTTTTTTTTGTACTGTAAGTGCTTTTCCCACTGTAAAGTCTTTCGATTTAATATTTTTTTAAAGTTTTGTCTTTTTTGCTTTTTAATTTTCTTTTTCATCATAATCAAAATAGTATAACAACCGGAAGTAAAATATTATTGTAGCTTCATATCGTATATAAGCTCTATATATATTTACTTTTGTACAAAAATAATTTTCCTTTGTGTGCCTGAACGTCAGAATGAAAAACTTATGTGAAATCAAAACTTTACATGAAAAGTTAATTAGATGATGTTATAAAGATGACGAAATGCTTGAATAATTTTATGGTTCTTATTAAACTTTTCCTTGTGTATCTGTAACTATAAAATAATTTTTCCGGTATCATAATAATTTAGATTATGCGAAATGTGTCCGTCACTTGGGAAATCATAAGATTTTTCATTAGCAAAATAATATTCAGAGCAAAATTAATTGACAATATACGATTTTTTACAGCTGATCGTAAATGACCCAGTTTTCTTCAGATTTGATTTGAAGGAATAATTTGACTGCCAATGCATCAGTCATTGTGAAATTGATTGGTTTATATCATTCTCGACTATAATAGGCACTTTATGGAAGAATTTAATTGTGGAAGCAATTGTGAAAACAAAATAAAATTGAAAATTTAATCGTTCCAAAAAAACGAGCGGTGAACGGCTTTCGGGCAAGTAAATCTGGTCATTTTGCTTGTTCACATTTTGCTCAATAACGAACGGTGACTCATCGGAGAAAACCAAATTCGCCAAATCGCCAGTTTCGTGCAAGCGTAATAACTCCTTTGCTGTTACCGCTCTAACTTTTTTTAAGCATCGGTGAGACCATGCGTGTTATGGAGCTTCAGGGCCTTTAGTCCAAGATGATCTTTCAATATGTGCTGCATCCGTTCGAGCGAAATGTTCGCCTCACGAGTCATTTTTCTGCCGCAATCACACTATTACGCTTGAATTCCATTCCGGATAACTTTTTTCCTGAATATTTCCCACTAAAATGCTTTTTTGCGCTTTTAAACAATGGAATAAACTGTCATTAGTGTAAATTTGAGCACTTTGTCATCACTGGTTTGACAGCAATGACTGTCTGATGTTGGTAACACTTTGTGTCAGTCACCCGGTAATAAAGTTTAGTTCTTACACAACAGTCAACGTGTTTCTGTCCAGCCTTGACCAACAGCAAGCGAGAAACATTTTAAGTAATTATAATTTATTGTCAACTATCAAATTTTTGATTTGACCAAAATGCGATAGAACATTGGTCCTTAAAGGAAAAAGAATCACACTAGGTGAATCGCTCCACAACAACAACAACAAGAATTTATAATGGAGAAATTACTATAAAAGAACAAAATGATCTTGGCGGACAGATACAAAAATTAATCGCAAATATAAGAAAGGATCCAGCTGCCCGGAAAACAAAGGCCCACCTGGAAAAAAGAAGAGAAGAAGTCGCGGATATCTACACAAGATATAAAGAAAATGACAAGCTATCAATTATCTACGAATGCATAGACAATAACACCTGATATCAAGTATAAGCTGGAAACTGCCACAACAACTCCAACTACAAAAGCAGCAGATGACATCGTAATTGAAAAACTGCCGATAGCCACAACAACTAAGCTAGCAGAACTGAATGATTTGGATATCGAAAGAACTCATACAGCCATCACAACTACGACACAACAAAAAGTAATATCCAAGTTGAAAATCCCGACGATTCAAGTAAACAACGAAGATCTCAAAGAAAGGCTGCTCAGAAAGCAGCTAATTAAAATAAATCACTTGGAGAATATCATCACGCAAGCATACGGCCTCATAAATGGAAAAAAGAAGCTGAATACCTGAAACAAAAAATTAAACGACTAAATACGACGATGGCAATAATAGATGAGCTGCACGAAGAAATACTGCTAGAAACAACTAAGGAAGACCTAGAACATCAAGAATATTTTAGAAACAACATTTACTTCGAGATTAGCAATCGTGCAGAAGAGTGTACTGCTATAAGCTACAACAGGCGGTACTTAAGACGATTGAAAGAAGTGAAACAAAGAACAACAATGAGCATCCAAAAAATTACAGATTAAAGGAAATTGAGATACCAAAGTTTAATGGGAACTATCAAGACTGAGTTGGGTTCCATGAACTGCTCTCAAAGTTGGTAGATCAAAACGTTAGTCTAACATGTTTGAAATATCCAATCTTCTGAAGTAACCCTAAAATGTACAAAGAATTGAACATTATAATTTTTACTATACTTATCTTTGAATGTATTTAATTATTGTTACTCCGAAAACTTTGTTCACAATTTATAAGTTAAAATTATTTAAAATGAAATTCAAAATGTCAAATAACATAGTATGTGATTAATACCCAAAATGAATTTATCAAATACACAAAATGTATTATTAGATTAAAAATTGTTAAGTAGTCTAGTCACATAATGATGTCGCTAGCCTACTCCAATTAATTTTAGTACATTAAGATTGCTTGTAGTACAAATGTTAACTTTTAGATAGAATCAGTATTAGTCTGTTGAATTGCTTAACCCTTTCCGGCCCGGCAAATACAATTGTGAGGGTATGAAAAAGCGACCATCTTTTTTTTTATTTTATACACTTTACGGACCAAACCTCACAATTGTGACTTTACCTTATTTCGCATATCGTCGAATAAATTAATGTGTAAATTGTGGACCAGGTGTTACAATAGTGACATTAAATTTTTAGATGTTCCAAAGCCCAAGGAATTTTCTAAGTAAGCTGCATTTAATTAATTTTACTATATTTACCCATACTTATTTTCAAGTCTAGTTTTAGTAAACTAAACATTTTGCCGTGTGCCAAATCTTGTTTAGAGCAGCCGTACAATTGTGAGTGTTGGTCTCTTATGACACAAACAATTCAAATGCATGATGACTCGTATAACGTTTATAAATTTTATTCAAAATAAAAATAATGATTTAAAAAATAATAAGTTTTTACTTCAGGTAACAAATTCAGGCACATTAAGAAAAAAAATTCATTTCAAAATTAAATAATTATGTTACAAAATTATAATAATTTTAGTCTTATTCAAAAATCATTAAATGCAATTCCCGGTCAGACAACGTCTGAGTCAACTTCATGTAAAATCTTTAAATAAATCTTTCATCGAATATGCTTATTTTACGACTTTTTGTTTTGATGAAATTCTATGAAGCAGTTGTTCTCTTTGGATGAGCACAGATAAGTATTACACTTGGTACATCTGCAACGCGTGCGACTTTTACAGGTTTCCAATCGGCACATTCTAGGCGCTTTTAAGTCGTCCCATGTTGGCCAATGCTCGTACCCATCAAACCTTTTACCTTGGGATGGTAGCGGTGATGGTCTGGTTGGTGTAGGTGGTTTGCTTTCGTCTTCGCTTGAAATGTCGCTTATGTCTCTACGTTTTCGATTGGGGGTCGATATAAGAGTCTCACTTATTTCAAGCTTAAAATCTAATAGTTTTAGCTGTTTGTTTTTTGGAATGTTTAACAAATCACAATCGGCCCTATACTCCATCCAGGCGTTTACCGTTGCAAGGTCTATCATGTGTTGCGCTACCTTTAATGTACATTTTTTCGTTTTTAGAAACGTTCGATAGTATTCCATAAGTTGATCGCAGATATCTACGCCACCCATAAATTTATTATAATTAGCAATGGCTGCCGGACTATCTACGTTGACCTACTTACGGTCCTTTTTTATCCATCTTCGGACACTTTCTTTTGGTTCAATGCCTTCGATTGTAGAAATAACTACGACACATTTTGTGTCTTTCCACTTTACTGCGGCTATTCTAGACGAACCATGAAACTTTACCAACTGTTCGAAATCTCCACGTACCATACTTCTATCGCACTTAAATTTGGCATTCTTCATCCGATTTAACATTATAGTTCCGGTCTCTTTGTATCCCAAATCGAGAAGCTTAGCTAATAACGGAACCGTTGTGAAGTATCTAAAACCAAAATTAAAATTATTAATTGTTGTAGTTTCTAATTTAGCAATGTTAACTTACCTATCAAAATAAATAAAACTTCCTTCAGGAATTGTTTCTACCAGTTTTAGTACTATTCCTGGTCCTAGGCCTAAATTTCTATTTGAAAACGCGGTTGCGGCCCCTTTATAAATCAGAAAATCTACCACCAGCCCCGATGAAGTTGTAATTAAAAAATGTTTAAGGCCTGCCGGTCGCGGTTTATTTTTAACATATTGTCGAATTGGACATCTACCTGTGAACGGGATTATCTGTTCATCAACAGAATAGTGTCCGATATTCCTATTAATGGATAAACATCGATCGCGAACTGATTTTATTATAGGATTGACTTTCCAAAGAACATCATCTTGATCAGGTTGATCCAGAGCTACATAATGCAGTGCCGATCGAAGCAGTTTAAATCTATTTTTAGATATGTGCGAAGAGATTTTCTGAAATGAGTAGCCAGATTTCCAATACATACTCAGCCATGGAAACTTAAAGCACCCCATCATCATGAAAACCCCATAGAGCTTCCGAATCTCCAACGCAGTTGTCTTTAATTCTTTCCCAGTTCTTTGCATATAGTACATATTAGTATACATTGCGCAATTACTAAAATGTTCTGTGCTAAAATATTTTTCCAAATATAAGTGTGGATGTTTTACCAAGACTTCCACTGAACACGTACTTGTGGCAATTTTTGTTGTACAAAGTTCCCATGCCGCCAGTCATTATTTGAATTTTCTTCTTCGATTTCTTCTTCGTATTCATCATCATGGGGTTCTTCGTTCAAGTCAGTTATTAAATCAACCGGAATATCAACTATTTCTGCAGGATCTAAATCGCTTTCATCGTTTGATATACCATCTATAATATCCTGAAGCTCCTGCTCATCTACCAGCCACTGTCCTTTTGCAAACACAGCTTTAGAAATAATAAATCATATGTTATATATTTTTACACAAACATCAGACCAACACTCACAATTGTGACATTGGTTTTTTTCAGTAACTTTAAGCATTTAAAATAACTTTTAATCACAACAATATATATATATAATAATATAGTTGCATAATTAAAGTACACATAATTATAAAACTTAAATTAATTATGGCATTTAATACTAATTAAAATTGTACTCACTTTTCCCAACAATCCGCCGTTTTTCCATGGTAAAGTTTGACAGCCAAAAAGTCAATATAAAATTAGGTTAATTTTTTTTTGTTTTATTTGATTAGTGTTAATACTCAATTATAGGTGAAAGCATAAACAGAAAAGAGACGATGAAGTAAAATACAGAAGAAATCAACATTTTTGAATGTCATTTTTCACCCGTACAATTGTGAGTGTTGGTCTTTGGTTTATAAATTTTTCAATTTAGTAACCAGTATTTATCATCGTTTGAATTTAATGTTACAACTGTGAGGGTTGGGCTTTAGTTCTGTTGAAAAAGTTTAACTTTTCGGATTTGGTCGCTACCATCACAAATGTGACATCCGGTCCATGATCCTTATGTAAAATTTTCGGTTTTGAGCCGGAAAGGGACTAGTTTTTAAGTAAAAAGAGGGGTTGATATATATTTTAATTTTTTGTAAGAAATTATTTTTGCGATTGTCATTCAATAAGCGATCTTTGAGTTAAATAGTAAATTTATTATAATCAAATTAAAATCTTCGGCTGCTTGGTTTTTTTGTTTTTTAATCAACTGATCCAGCGACGCGTTTAGTGAAAATTTTATTGAAATTTGTTCATGGTCCTTCGAGCCGGATATTCCAAGCCGAGCAAGCTGAACACATGGTGGAACATTAAATTTTGCAGTACCATATACATAAATAAACGGGATCTCCATTTTGGATTCACATCATTGGATTTTGGAAAAGTAAAAGGAAAGAAAACGTGAGTTACCTTTTTGGATTATTTATATAAAACAATAAAAGAAAGTTCTGGATTTGTGCCTAATTTAAATCGAAGTTCATTTCGATGAACTGACTGAGTGAAATTGACTGACTCAGTGAAATTAAATTGTGTATAATTGTATATCTGGTGATAGTTAGCAACAATGAGTACCGAAGAACAACAAACTATTGAATCACTCAGGCGGAAGCGTGGCAATACGAAAACAACTCTAACACGATTAGAGCTTTATTATCAAGATATATCGGCGGAAACAAGTTCAGAAGATATCGGAATACGTTTAGAGTTATTAGAACGAGCGTACAATGAGTTTAAAGATATCGATGAACGTATTGTCGCTTATTATTATTATTATTATTATTATTCTCTTTATTTAGAAAAACAGGTTACATACATTAATACAAATCATAAACTATTTCTAATAAAGTTAGAGCTCCTAATAGGTTTTTAGAACCTGTGGGGGAGCAAGAAAGAAAAAAATCATGAAATTTAGGTTGCCATAAGTGTACAAATAAAAATAATAAATTAAAAACTATCATAAAAGAATAAATAAATAATACATACAATAAAATTAAAATTCCACCTCATATTTAGTGAATACAATACAAAAAGAAAAATTAGAAGTAGGTTTCAATGTTGTCTATATTAATCAGCCAATGTCGAAACATTTTATCAAAATAGTGTTTGCGGCCAATCGGAATGAATTTCAACTCTATTGGTAATTTGTGAAACCAATACAATCCCATATAAAAGTAAGACCTTCTGAACCTTTCATTATTACAACGTAAACCGGCAAAGTTGTTCGGATTCCTTAAAGTATACGTGTGATGAATACTACTATGGGAACTGGAACTCCGAACAAAAAACATCTTTAATACCTTATAAACATAGAGATATCTTAAAGGTAATAATTTCAAATCTCGAAATGAGGGAATTGTTGGAGTTGTTAAAGGCCGACAATAAATCAATTTAATAATCCGTTTTTGTGAAATGTATAGGTCCTCTATATTGGAAAAATAAATCCCACCCCAGCTTGATATACCATACATAATAATAGATTCAACTAGTGCATGATATAGAACTCGCAGTGTTGACGGTGGGCATAATTGCTTCAGATGGTAGAATTTATAAGTCGCAGTAATAACATTTTTTCTGACAATGGTGAGATGAAAATTCCATTTCAACTGCGAATCGATGGTAACTCCTAAGTACTTAAACTCATTTACGAGGGAAATTTCAAAGCACTGCGATGAACATGAGTGTCCAGAGCAAAATGGAACATGATACAAAACCTTAAAATTGGGAGATGCGGCCTGACCAAAAAACATTACTCTGGATTTATTACTAAGAGCCAGGCGATGGTAGTAAAACCAATTACCAAGATTCACTAAGTCTGTGCAAACTAGGTTCTGTAATTCCGAAGGGTTTGCTGAAGTGTAACTTAATGCTAAATCGTCCGCAAATGCCGTGGTGTGCCCCAGAAGATCGATGTCGAATATAAAATTTATGTAGATTAAGAATAGAATAGGTCCTAATACTGATCCCTGCGGAACGCCGCAATTTAAGTAACCAGGTTCACTAAAATTATCATTTATTTTAACAATTTGGCTACGATTGTTGAAATAACTAACAAACCAGTCAAAAACTTTACCTCTGATACCTATATTTAATAATTTGTTTGCAAGAACCTCGTGATACACCGTGTCAAACGCTTTTGCAATGTCTAAAAATAACGAAGCGGATTTTTGCGAATTGTTAAAAGCCGAGTAAACATAACTGAGGTGATGTAGTAGTGCTTCTTCAGTGGATCTTCCTGCTAAGAAACCAAATTGACTACGGCTAAAAAAATTGATTTTCTCCAGATAACCGAGCAATCTACGTTTTATTATTTTTTCAAATAGTTTGGAGAAGGAACTTAGCAACGAAATAGGTCGATAATTATTTAGTAATAGCACATCACCTTTCTTATGAATTGGAATTACAAGGGCTGATTTGAAAACATCTGGAAATACACCACTTCCTAGGCTGAAATTGAAGAGGTAAGCTAAAACATCTACTAGATACCACACGCAATTTTTTAAGATTAGGTTGTCGATTCCGTCAATTCCACAAGAGTGTTTATTTTTCAAACTACTAATCTCTTTTATAATCTCTCTGGCGCTAATCGAATCAAACACACAAGACATACTAGGTGAAGTGGTCGAGCCTAAAACATATCTGCTATAGCCTGGAGAATTAGGCGAAAAGTTAGTGTTGTTCAAATTATTTGTTATCTCCGATGGAACGTTGAGGAAATAAGTATTGAATTCATTACTTATAGATTAATAATTTGAAATAAGAACATCAGATTGGTATTTGTAAATTTTGGTGATTCGGTTTTTGTCTTTATTCGTTCCCAAAACTTCATCAATAGCCTTCCATGTGAGTTTAGAACTATTTTAAACATACTCAAATTTCTTCTTGTAAAATGAATTTTTGGCAAATTTAATTCTAGCATTTACTTCCTTGGAGAGTTTCTTGACAAATTTTTCCAAACGTGCATTAGTGGGATTATGGCGTAATTTTCTAGAGAATTTTTTTAATTTATGAACCTTCAAAAGGAGATAAGAATTCATCCACGGTTTCAGTTTTTTTAATGTAGGGGCAGAAGATTCGACCTTAGATTCACGAATGTGCGATTTCAGAATAAATAAGAACCTATCAAAAGCGATATTGCAGTTATTCTCACCATAAACAGTCGCCCAACTTTCAGATTGTAGTCGAGCATTCAAACGGCTATAGTCAACTCTCGAAAAATTAGCAGCTACACTATTTTGAAGCACAGGGATCTGAGGTGCACAAATGTTTAGCTTTATTAAGTTGTGGTCAGATAGATGAATCGGTGTGTTTTCCACAGTAAAAATAAACGAATTTGTTGATTTGATGAACACATGATCAAGACAAGAGGAATGTCTAGTAGCTTCATTTAAAAGACTTAGAAATCCGTGGGAGGCTAACATGGTAAGATAACTATAGCATTCATTGATATTAAGTAAATTTATGTTGATGTCTCCCAGAATAACTATGTTATTATTATTAATTGATAGAAGTAATTCCTCAATATCGACACAAAACGGGTTTACCGGTTTATTACAAAATCTATAAATGCAGATAAAGGTCCAATCATGACGCCCCAAGGTAACATTTAAAATTAAAACATCAGCTGTGGTCCAGTTGTAACAATGAAAAGAAGATACAGTTAAATTTTGATTGATAAACACACCAACACCACCAGATCTATAATCATCATTACAGCAAGCAATGAAATTATAATTTGGCAGTCTGTAATATGAAGGTTCGAGTGAGTAAATCCAGATTTCCGAAACAAATATTAATAGTGGTTGCACTTTTAAACTAGATAAATAAGCATTGAAAATGTCGAAGTTTGCTCTCAAACTTTGAATGTTTTGGTGAATTACACTACACATAATATAAGACTAACAATTCAATATACATACAACAAATACCGAAAAACAAATGTTGAAGAGTGAGAGCAAAGTACAACATTTTCAATACAGCCAGATAAATCACAACAACGAATAATCTATTCCAAGTAAATTTCAAAATATTCCGACTAATTATAAATAAATTTGAAAATGTTAAAAAAATAAGTTTTAAGTTTTTTGAGTAAATTACTAAAAAATAACTCAAACAGTGTTTAAACATCATCCAAATCATAACAAACACTACCACCATAAACAAAATAATTACCGGAATCAAAACAGCTGACTGATTAATATAAACAAATATTATTTTTGACAACAAAATGTATAAAGAGTTAAGCTGGAATATGGAAAAAATATATAAAAAACAAATATGAGCTAATAAAGGTAAGATAAAAAAACTACTTAACGTTGCATTATTTAATTCTAGATACCGAAGCAGCAACCGCTTTATCCAATTGCTAGTGTATGATGTTCTGGATACGAAAAATATCGTTCATGGAGTGAATACGATAGACGTCAGAATCAGCCGATTTCTTTAGGTAAATTTGTCCGGCTTTGCACCATAAATATTTAAAGTTTGATGACAGTTTTATGTTTTTAGCCTCATGATACAGCTGTGATTGGAATTTTGAAAGGCGGTGCATTATATGGATTTGATGCTCCCGGTGGTTTTGTGGCAAGATGATATCCAGATCTTTAGTGTAAAGTGTTTTAATTTTGCGCATTTGCGTTAAAACTTTTTGTTGTAGATCGATGGATTTTAGTTTTACAATAAAGAAGTTGTGACGAGTTACATAATTGTTGGTTTTATTCAGTGTGGTTTTGCTAACGTTTCTACGAATGGGTTCGATCGATAAAATATCATCCGGTTGAATGGATTTTTCGACTAATTGTGTTGAAAATCATTCCACTAATGTCAACATGTTCCATCGGCAAGCCACTGATTGTAATGCTTGAAGCGTTTAGCATTTGAGCTGGTTTGCCATAATCAGCCTCCATTTGATGTAATTTTGCAGAGTGGATACTAAACTGGTCTTCTAGATGTTTAAGTTTCGAAGTGAGAGCATCGTTCGCAGCTTGGAGAGTATGTACTGCGTCTTTAACTTTGTCCAGGGCAGATAGTTTTTTTTCCATTCGTTTTAATTGAATCATAATATCGGCTAGACTCACGTTCACATCACATTCAGAGTCCGAGATTTCGTTGTCAATCACAGATTGACTGGATTGTAGACGACAGCTTTCACATAACCAATTGACAGTTCGATTATTAATATCACTTAACAATTCCTGTGAGATACAAGCGCACTTAACATGGTAGAAATTTTCACAAGGTCCGCTACATTTAATACCAGGAAGTCGTCCTTTTTTTGTGATATTGGCCCCACACGAGCGGCAGGTTACGGTCATTGTTTTACAAAGGCGCGAAATTGATTGACAATAAAATGGTTGACGATGTTGTACTTTTCTATGAAGATGTGAATCACGCACTTATCCACAGCAAAATTCAGAATTACCTGATTTTGAAAATCGGCACTGTATGTTAAAGGCAAAATTTCGATCCGAATCAAACGCGAGGAATAACATGTTCCAGGAATTGCATCATCAAAAGGAGTATTTTGATACGCTCCAAGATAGAAGCTTTGCTTTTAACTCAAATCGCGATGAAGTTAAACTCCCAAAAATAACTATACCGCCATTCTCGGGTAAATATGATGAGTTTCCTTCATTTAAAGATTTATTTGAAGCTACAATCCACAACAACGACTCACTATCAAAGGTTCACAAGTTCAAATACCTCAAGGGGCTCTTATGTGGTGAAGCAGCAAATATTGTAAAGCACGTGATCGTAACCGAAGCCAACTATGAATCTACATGGGACAAAATTATTAAGCGCTATGATCACAAGGATCATATCTTGACGAATCTAATACGACAGTTTTTAGAACAACCGCGAATCCAACATGGTAGTTCAAAGAAAATCAGGCAAATGGCGGACACCAGCGATAAGGTGTTGCGAGGATTAACTCCATTAGGTGATAAAGCAAAAACACGTGATGTTGGCTGATTTACCTGTTACTGGACAAATGCGATGAAGATACGAGAAAGACGTGGGCATTGAAAAGCAATAATAGCGAGTTTCCATCGATCGAGGAATTCATTGAGTTTTTGAACGAGCATAGAACGCATTGGAACGAGCGGAGACTACTCCAACTAGTATTTTTGAACGCTATCGCTCCCCAACTAGAAAAGGTGTCAAATTTACTCCTTCAACCAATATTACTGTAGCAACAGGTTGTCCAATGCAATGTAGTGAGCAGCACTTGTTACATAAATGTAACAAATTTCTGGAGCTAGATATCAATTCTCGCCGTGGGTTAATTGCTGAAAAGAAATTGTGTTTTTGTTGCATGAAGGGAAATCATCGATCACAAAACTGCAAATCAAGGTTTAAGTGTATCAAGTGCTGTCGAAAACACAATACCCTGCTACATACTGACGAGATTGGTGGATCTGTGAAAACAGTGTTGACCCAATTAGTGGAGACGCAACCAAATGCAGTAATGCAATCAGCTTCTGTTCCTAATGTTGAATCAACAGTCAATTGCCTTACCAATTTAAATATACAAGCGATTTTGCCGACAACACTTATAAGAATAAAGGACGGGTTAAGACAAATGCGTTTAGTTCGAGCTCTTTTAGATAGCGGGTCACAAGCGTCATTTATTGATGAAAAATGTTTTAACCGCTTAAACTTAAAAAGGAAACCCGCTCAAATGTTACTATCTGGATTAGCTTCCACTGGCATCCTGACTAAGGGCGTTGTAAATGTAGAAATTGCATCTCGTTTAAATAATAACTTAATCCCAGCTGAATTATATGTTTTAGAAAAACTCCCAATAGTGTTGCCTTCCATTTCTATCAATGCGAGCGAAATTGAATTTATTCAAAGATTGGAATTGGCTGACCCTACGTTTCATAAGACAAATAAGATTGACATGTTATTGGGAGCTGATATATTTTTTGAAGTACTGCGAAATGGAAAGCAGACGTGTTCGAACTCAGCCCTAGTTGCGCAAAATACTGCGTTCGGTTATATAGTGTCCGGAGGAAACACAAATAATCTGAATAATCACTCTGTCAATCACGTCATAATTACCGAAGAGTCTAAATTAGATGAAACTCTTAGAAGATTTTAGGAAATAGAAGAGGGGCCAACCACAAAAGCTTTCAGCGAGGAAGAAATGCTGAGGGAAGATTTGTCGTGAGAATCCCGTTTAAATCTAACGAGAATTACGATATTGCGACCAAAAGATTCTATAACTTGGAAAAGAAATTAAAATTAAATTGCGATCTCGGTATAGAATACTTAAAATTTATGTCGGAATAATCCCAATTGAACCATATGAAGGAAATTCCAGTGAAAATCCCAATAGTTAGCGGTAAATGTTTTTATCTTCCTCATCATGCGTCGTTAAAGCGAACAGCAGCACAACTATAGTACGAGTAGTGTTTGATGGTTCTTGTAGAAGTTCAACGGGAGTATCGCTAAATGACGTAATGATGGTGGGGCCCACAGTACAATCATCCCTGTGGAATATATTGTTGCGATTTATGACTCACAAATACGTAATGATAGCGGATATTGAGAAAATGTACCGCCAAATTTTAGTTTCTGGCGAAGATGCAGATTACCAACGAATCCTGTGGCGCGAAGATCAAAACACTACATTGAAACATTACAAATTAGTGACTGTTACCTATGGAACTGCATCGGCACCTTTCCTAGCTACCAGATGTTTACATCAATTATCGTTGGACAACATGGATCAGTATCCTGATGTTGCTAATATAATACGCAATGATTTCTATGTGGACGATTTATTAACGGGCTGCGATTCCATTGAAAGGATGCTAAAACTAAAACATGAGATCAGTAGAATTTTAACGTCTGCTGGATTTGATTTAAGAAAATGGTGTTCTAATGTTACCTCAATAAGCGAAAAAATTCCGTGTGTTGACATTCGCGATGAAAATACCGCTATCAAAATTCTCGGACTACAATGGTTTCCACAAGAAGACTACTACTCATTCAATGTACAGGAAATGACCGTTAAATCAGCAACAAAACGTAGTATGTTATCAGATGCTTCTAAAATATTTGATCCTTTAGGATGGTTGTCACCATCAACTATCGCAATAAAAATTATGTTCCAACAGTTATGGCTGCAGAAACTAAGCTGGGATGATCAGCTTCCTGAGGATATTAAAAACATGTAACTATTTAAAATTTAGAAATGAGTTCCAACATTTTAAGGATTTAAAAATTTCTAGATGGCTGCAGTGTTCTGGAAAAGTTGAGTTTCATGTATTTGTAGACGCGAGTGAAAAGGCTTATGCTGCAGCAGTATTTTGTAGAACCTTAACAAACAATCATGAAATCTCAGTTCGTCTTGTCACCGTCTCAATATCATTACCACGGTTTGAATTATGTGCTGCGGTGCTTGGTACGAATTTATTGATGGCAGTGTCAACTTCAGTACACCATGTTTCACATAACATATTTGCCTGGACCGATTCATCGATCGTGTTATCTTGGCTTAGCGATCATTCGAGCAAATGGGCATTGTCGGCAACAGGACATCACACATATTAAATAGTTGTTCACGTGAAAAGTGGTCACACGTCAAGTCAAGCGAGAACCCGGCAGACGTAGCAACTCGAGGAATATTACCATCTCAATTGCGTGGGTATAATCTTTGGTGGAAAGGGCCTGATTGGTTATCGAAACCTAATTCTTTCTGGCCAACGCAGAAAAATTTGATGGGCAAATCCAATCACGATTTAATACAAAAGGAAATGCGTAAAAGGAAGATTGTCACACTACAAGCACAAATAAACGAAACTTTCATTACTGATTTAATATTGGGATGTTCATCGTATTCAACTCTAGTCAGGATTATTGCGTACGTGATTAGATTTGTCAAAAAGTTGAAGGCGAACATTTTAAGTTGTCAAGATGTGGCTAACAGTGACCCGAACTTATGTACTGAAGAACTTTTAAGAGCTGAAAAAATGTTAATTAAAGATGTGCAAAGGACAGAGTTTAAAAACGATGTTAAAAGATTACGCGAAGGTTCGATATTACCTAAACAAAGTAATCTAAAATCACTGAACCAATTTTTAGATAAACAGGGCATATTAAGAGTGGGTGGTAGACTCGAGAAAGCCACATGCAAATTTGATACGAAGCATCCCATTATTTTGCATAAATCCTCAATCCTTAGCAAAATATTGGTTAGCCATGTTCATAAGAAATTCTTACATCCTGGCCCTTCCCTTACTTTCCATCTTTAAGACAAAAATTCTGGGTCATAAATGGAAGAAGTACCGTAAATCAAGTAGTTAGAAGATGTGTAACATGCGCGAGGTATAGAGGTCAGTCACCAAATCAATTAATGGGGCAATTACCGAAGGTGCGACTTAATCATGCAAGAGCGTTTGAGAATACTGGTGTTGATTTCACGGGGACAGTTTCATTGGCAAACAAAAGAGGGCACGGGGCGAAAATGTCAAAGGCTTATATTGCAATATTTATTTGTCTAGTACTGCTGGATTCATTGCAGCTTTACGTAGATTTATTGCCAGAAGAGGTCTTCCATCAAACATTCACAGTGATATTGGGACTAATTTTGTGGGAACTGATGGAAAGTTACGTCGGATGTACAAGGCAGCCCAATCCTACATAACTGGTTTGAAGAACTGATGAATTCAAATCAATTTATAATTGAAGTAGGCAATTTTCTGGCACAAAACCAAATAATCTGGCATTACACTCCGCCACTCGCTCCACACTTTGCTGGCATTTGGGAATCGGCGGTGAAATCAATGAAAACAACTTTAGCGAAAGCATAACAGATACACACAAAATCATGTATCTCAAAACACATTTGGAGGGAGCAGCAAGCAAAATCATCCAACATTTGCAGCCAATAGCAGACAATTATAAATGCGCGATGGAAATGCTAGGCAACAAATATCAAAACAAAAGGTTGCTGGTAAACAACTATTTTAACGCTATTTTTGCCCTACAATATATTCAACAAGAAGCAGCATCTGCGACACCGTCAGGGAAAATCTATATATGTAACAAAGAATTAAGAAGTCGACATTGCCACCTGGGGTGCTTGGTTAGTGCCATTTCTAACAAAAAAAAAACTGGACTTGAGAGTCTCAAATCATATGAGATGTCATTAGAAAATCTAAAAAAGCTTTAATCCACCAACAGACTTCTCAAGTTTCTGGAACAGCGATATCAACTGCTAGAAACCTTACGACTACCAAAACTAACGCTGGCAAACGATATCCTTCGCCATAAACAACAAACATGCAGTGCACCAATAGTAAAAAATCTCTCGTGTATCTTTTGTTCAGGCAGTCATAATTTAGAATGCTGCCACACGTTTAACAAAATGAGTCACATAGAATAAATGCAGCTTGTCAACTTACATGATCTATGCAGAAGGTGCCTAGCCACTGGACACAATTTTCAACAATGTTATAGTCAATCAAGATGTAAAGAATGCAATGACAAGCACCACAATCTACGTCACACAAAGCAGCGTACAACTACAGCTTCAAGCAGCATTTCAACAAACAGTGTGATTAAAACGCATGAGATAACACTGTTAGCAACCGCCCTTGTTAAAACAAGAAGGTTCGAAGGAAGGGAAGAGCTTTTAATATTGCTGATCGACACCTGCTCACAAACGTCGTTCATAACAACAAAAGCCTAACAACGTTTAAATCTAGCAGGTCGTAAAATTAGTGCAGAGTCGATAGTATTGTAAATATCAACCAACAACCAAGATATCCGTCGACATTTTCAATATAAATTGAAGCTCTAGTACTAACCAAAATAAGCAAAAATCTGCCAGAAAACCCGTTTGTGCTTCGAGCTTGGCCGATCCGAACTACAACATTCCCGCACCGATTGATATACTACTGGGTGCAGATTATTATACGCAGATCATGAAGCCACAGTGCATCAAAGGAAATAAAAACGAACCAGCAGCACAGCTCACGCGTGAATATGAACAACTTGGCCAAATTGAGATGCTCAAAGATGAGGAAGACTCAACTGTAGCATATTATCTTCCACATCACGCAGTGATGAAATCAGACAGCACGACTACAAAACTGAGAGACTTGTTCAATGGATTAGCAAAAACAACAAACGGTGCTTCATTGAATGACTTAATGTAAATGGTCCAACGTTACAACCGGATCGAATATCAATTCTAACGCGATGGAGAAAACATAAATTCGTTATCAAAGCTGACATAGAGAAGATGTTCCGCCAGAGCATAATCAATGAAGAAGATCAAAATTATCAATGGCTGCTGTGGACAGAATCACCAAAAGAAGAAATCAAAACAATTAGCACATGATGAAAGAAAAAACTACCCAATCGCGTCAACAATAATGTTATATGTTGACGATCTGTCAACCATATGGTAACCACTTAATAAACTTAATTACATATTTACGAGGCATATACAAATTTAGAGTTACCATGAAGATTTTTAGCTCACAATCACAATCACCATTGTGAGATATTTGAACTTTTTGGAAAGATCATAGAACTCATTGTACTCCAATAAAATGGTAGTTCGAGCCACATAGGTGAACCATTTAGAATATTGTACTGAGCCATCTGAGCTGAACAATTACACAACAAACGAAATAAAATCAGCAAGCTTAAATTATTCGGGTGGAGTTTGTCCTAAATATGTCCTACAAAAAAAAAATAAGATTCGTTTAGGACAAACTTCACGGTCCTGCACAAATTCATAAAATTGATTGAAAGATTTACCATTTAGAATTAATTTGATTAAATACGAAAATGACGTAGCTGATAACTTTTTGGCAAACGTTATGAGTCCTATTAAACTTCTCAAATAATGCTTGAAATTTCATAACTAATAGCTTCTCAATTAGCATTAAGAAAATGTACACTAATGGCCTTATTTAAAGCCACATTATATCTCCTTATTTCAAAAGCAGAAAGAATTTGTTTTGATTGCCTAGACCCTTATAGTTGAGTAAACTTTCCTAACTGGTAATTAGCAAATGTTGAAATATATTTTGTTTGTCTGAGCTCTTTGGCCACCCTGTATATATTTTTTATAAAATAAAATAAGACAAGTTGTTTTCAAATCTTACAAGCAATTAAACGAGAACAATTTTTTAAGTTTTAACCTATGTTGATTCTTAACATTGATGTGCACTATATGGTTTGTTGTTTATATGAATTAGTTAGCTAGATCCAAGGGATCTTTTCGTTTAAGGCCTATGATATCTATTATCTGCTGTACTGCTGCACTATATCGGCCACTGTTTCGACTTAAATGTCTATTCAACCATGTAGGTTATATAGTATATAGGATAAAGCATGCTTAGGTAATTTACTTTGCCGCACCGTACTACTAATGTTATCTATAGGTACGCCAATTAACATAGGAGTTTGTTCGAACGAAGTAAAACATAATTCTCGACCATTTTACTAATTAACTCGTAAGGAAATACATAAAATAATGGACTCAAATAATTGATTGTCACCATAATTTTCGGACCAAAAGATTCACGACACCACTACACACAAAAAAAAATAAACACCAACATTAAAAGCAACCCATAATCATATTTCATTTTCAAACTGTCACACACATAGTCCATATTAATACACACGCAGCAAACCGAAAATTGAGATATTTTTAAAGGCCAGCGCAAACAAAAAACCATTAAGTTGAGTTTGATTAATTTTCTTTCGGCATCCCCAGTACAACAAAACAAAAACGTAAACATTTTGGGTCTCCGCATGTTGTTATTTATCTCTTGTCCGTCCTGACTACGTTTTCCAATTTCCATCGTTATGTTATTTTTATTTTTTATTATTGTATTTTTCATTAATTCTGATGGTAATGATTGAATGATGACAGAAAATCAATTTGATCTTCATAAAGTATTAAATGATGCGGGGTACAGTAAATTGAGGAAAACACAAAAACGATTACGGATGGAGCTTTTTTTATTGAGCTTTACGGGATATTTTTGATAAAATAAACTCTTGTTCGGAATTTTTTTATTTTTCATAATTTTGTAATAAAATAACTCCATGTCCATACTTTTATTAATATACAGCGTGTGAATGTACAGGGTGCATCGACAACTGGAAAATATTAAAACTGGAAGAATTGTGGTGGTATACTTTGTCACACGTTCACGTATAAAATATAATATATATGCGAGTAGATTGGCGGGTGATTTTTATTTACCTCTATCCCAGGTAGATAAGCATATTTTTCCGTTACATCATGTATTGTACGTACTAACGCTATTATATTATCATTAACAGTGAACAGGGGGTGAGTTTAAAATTTTTTTTTTACTAAATGTGGGTTAATTTTTTAATAATAAATTCAATATTAAAATTATATTATGTATGGTACACATGCACCAACGTACTCGTATATTAAAGTTGAACATAATCGACATTTAGATTGTTGTTGGTACACTTTTGTGTAATGACATTAAAATGCATTATGCTTTATGTGTACTAATCGATTTGTTGGAATTTATCGTTAAACACAAAATATTTTTCTTGCTGGTGAGACAACAAAAAATAAAAATTGATTGATGATGTGATGAAATTCGGAACATAATATAGATGTAAGAAATACACATTTTACGAGTCCTTGATATCAGCTAACTACTTTACTATAAAATAAATACTCGAATAGCAAATACAATGAGAAAATAGAACATCTATAAACGACTAAGCTCAATATCAGACATTTTACGACCCAGCATCGCGTTTGAAAATTGTGTACGAGGTCACTCGTTTAAAAAGTTTAAGTCATTTCTTGTCTGGGTTAGATTATTTTATCCTTGATTTAAGACAAATACTATTTATTCCAATTTGCTTAACCTAGAAAGTAAATCATGACCGTTATATAAAAGTGGCTCTTGAACCAATTTTCACAAATTCACAACATCTCACGTATAAAGTTTCATAATTTTCAATATGAGCATGTACATTTAATAGTGTGCAAGTTTTCATAATGTATTCAAAATTAAATTAAATGTATTAAAGTGAATCGAAAATTTTACAACAAGTACAACGAGTGGCTATTCAAAGAGGCCAAAAACGATAATCGCAAAATTAAAATTAAAAATTTTGACCGTTCATTTAACCAAGAAGAGTTTAAGGCCAAAATTAGAGAAACGAAAGTGACAGCCTGATGACCGATAAACCGCAACTATACAACAAGTTTCTAAAGAGGGTCACGAACATTAACCGACTTCAAGGTGGACGCCCAAAGCATGCATGTAAAGTTACTGCTAAAGTTTTACTAGTAAAAAAATTTTCATAACATATCAAAATGATACCTGTATAAAGCGGAATTAACGACATTTTTTATTTATTAACATTATTTTAAATATTTGAAGTTCTTTAAAATCTTTAAAAAAACCGAAAGCAATTATAACACATTAACCATTTCATTAATCAATATTCACTAACACGAATATTGTGGTTAATAAAAGTTTTAAAAAAATAACGATAAAATCAGTATCCGAGGCAGATTAGTAACAAACACTACACACTGAACTACATAAGAATGAATTATTGAAATTAAATGAGATAACCGGAGAAATTTTAATTCATACTCGAGGAAACTTGGTGGGGTAATACACTTGGGTGCACATCTATGCAGTGGTACCTTTTTTGTATTTATACCGGGCGAACAAAGTGATTTTTGTGGTCAACATCTGAAGTACATGTATTCTGTGAATTTGTCAGCATGAAAATTATTGGTAAAAATCGAATTAAAACATGGAAATCAGCAAAAGCACATTTTTATTAATAAGAAATATTCCTCCTTTACCCCGAATAACAGCTTACATTTGATGTTTCATTGATTTCACCAAAGTTTTCATCAAACCTTGAGGCATCGCCTCCCGTTTGTCTACGATCGCCTGTTGCAGCTCCTGAAGACTCGTTGAAACAATATCACTGGCTCGAACTAATTTTTTCAGTTCGTCCCATAAATGTTTAAGGTCCAGGCTTCGAGCTGGTCCCTCCATTACAGGCACATTTACTTCTTGAAGGTACTGGCACACTATACCAGCCATATGCGGTCTAGCATTATCCTGCATAAACAGGAAGTTTTCACTAATAAACCCGGAAAAAGGTACGACGTAGTCCTCTAGTATTTCCTCAATATACCGTTGAAAAGTCAACCTACTTGATCGGCGGCCAGTATTCTCTCCGGAGATGAACACAAGATCTTTCTGCGCCTCCAGTGATATACCTCATCAGAACATGCCCGATTTACCGCATACGAGACACGTTCTTCAATGCAACATGTGAAAACTGCTCTCCTGATCTTTTGTACACTCTTCCTCGCAGAAATTTAATAAAATTTTATATTATGACCAAAAATAATAAAAATTCTTAGGCCAACTGAGACATCCCTAGACATATTAACACAACTTTAGTTAGAAATAATAATCAGGAAAGCCCCATCCAGGGATAGAGACAATTTAAAGAATTTGGTATTATGAAAATATAAAAAAAAAAAAAAAAAATATTATTCTGTTATTCTTAACACAACATCCCTTATATCGGATATTATTTGGGAACCATGTTAGTTAGAAAAAATTATCAGGAGCTCCCCATCCAAGGGTGGGAACAATTTAGAGTATTTTGTATTATGACTAAATATAATAAAAATTCTTAGGCCAACTGAGACATCCCTAGACATATTAACACAACCTCAGTTAATTAGAGTGTTAGCTAGAGACGATGCCAGTTACAAATAAAAAATCAGGATAGGGAACCCCATCCAGGGCTGGAAACAATTTATAGAATTTTGTATTATGACTAAATGTATTGTAATACAAATATTAGGTTATCTAAGATATCCCTAGAGATCTAAACACAACATCCGTTATATCGGGTATTAGTTGGAAACCATGTTAGTTAGAAAAAATTATCAGGAGCTCCCCACCCAGGGAGGGAATAATTTAAAATATTTTGTATTATGACCAAATATAATAAAAATTCTTAAACCATTTGAGGTATCTCTGGAGATTTTAACATAACCTCAGGTTGAACGAGTGTGCGTTGGAAACCATGTCAGAGAATATGCTTAGTTGATCCCCATCCAGGGGTGGGAACAAATAATACAAATTAGTATTATGACCAAAAATAATAAAAATTCTTAGGGAACTTGAGAGATCTCTAGAAATCGTAACACAACCTCAGTTATTTGGGCTGTTGAGAGACGAAGCCAGTTAGAAATAATAATCAGAAGCGCCCCATCTAGGGGTAAAAACAGATTCCAGAATTTTGTATTATAACCAAATATAATTTTAAAAAATCAAGGAATCGTTTGGATGAGTTCTTTGTGTTGTTGTGGTATGAAACAGTTTGTGACGACAGTTGCTTCTATATAATCTGTTTCTATGAAAAATACTGTCGTACTGTCGTGGTCTCTCATTATCATGATTTTGTGGTTTTTTCTTGGAAAAGTTGAACAAATCACGACCAAAAAGCTAATTTAAAATTTGGATATCAAATCTTTATTAAATATTGTACTGGTATCCTTATTTCTTAAATTCAAGGTTGTACAAGTGAAAATATGGTGTATAGGATGCACAAAATATAAACAAAATGATCAAATACAATTTTCTGCTCTCTCACGGTTCTATTCGTGTTTTTGTAGTGAAATACACTGAGACTTCGTATTGCGTTGTCTAAGTGGGCGAATTTCTTAGGATTCTCACTAAATGTTTTTGAATGTGGACGTGGAGGTTCAGTTTGTGAATTGGGAAAGTCGATTAGACTTAGATTGTTCATATTTTGTTGAATTGTTATGTATTTAGATTTTTGTTGGCTTTATAAGATTTTTGCCGTCGTAGTGGGGAGGAGGGGTGTATTGTTTTTACTTAATTATGCTGAAGGCTATCGCTGACCTCTCGGTGTCGACATGGGTTGGCGTCATCAGCAAGGGGTGGATGTTGTCGCAGGCCGGTGCTATAGGGAGCACTGGATGGTCGCGCAAAATGGATATACATATGGAAGAGTGTGTTTTTTGGCGGTTGGGAGGGAGTATACTTTTTCTCTGTGGTGCGAAAACTGGATTTGGTTTTGACGAGAGGCGGCGAGGATGTGTTGCTGCTGTATTGAAATGAATCTTTTTTGATATTTGGAGTGGTTTGAATGGGTTTAGTTCATGGTGAGTAATGTGTCGGTGTCTGCGGTTTGTAGTGATTTTTCGTGGAACGTTGTGTTTCCCAACTTGTGGGTTGTGTTCGTGTGTGTTCTGTCGTTAACTGTATTTATAAGGAATTTTTGGCTGTTTTGAGTTGTTTTGTTTAGGACTTGTTGTGATTCTCAATCGTTAGTGTATGAAAACGGATTTGCAGTTTTGTATTGAATCATTGCCTGAAAGTTGGATTTGTATGTTCGAATTGGTTTCTTTACTGAATGTTTCGTTTCATTTTTGGAGTTTTGGGATGACCGGTCGTACGCTGAAGGTTTTGAGTTGTAGGGTTGTCATCGTTCGTTTGTGATCTGTCATGGATTCGTCATGGGTATGTGAAGCGTGGGTTTTTGTTGAATAGTGGTGTTGGCCGGGGGTCGCTTGGTGGATGGTGGTGGTTTTATGGTGGGAGGATTCGTGCCGTCTGTTGGGATCGTTTCGGAGGTAATTTAGGGTGTTGCAGTTTGTTTGGTTTTTTGCTGTGGCGGAGCTAGTATCGAGTGCTCCTGGATGCACAGTTCTCTTGGTGCATTTTACTACGGTTATTTGTGGAGGTGGTTTCTTCCACGGTTTCGGAGATTTTCGGAGATGGCTATTTTGGTGATGTTCTTTCATCCAATTCAGCGTTTGTGTAATAAATTGTTATATTTTTATTTTGGTTTGATTGGCGATTTGTACTTGTCGCTGCCTCATGTGTTTCTTGGTAATTGGACTGATTTATTTGGTTCTGGTGATGATTTTTGATTGAAGGGGATCTTTGAAGCCGTAATGCTTTCTAATTAAATGTGTAATTTTGGTTTAAAGTCGGAGGTGCAGACGGGATAGGAATCATAATGGCTGTCGGGTTTGCTTGTGGGTTTCATGTTTCGGAGGCTTGCCCTTTTCAAGTTGCGGAAGGTTTGGAGGCTTTAGAATGGATTTGCAGTTGAATGTTGCTGTGTTTAGATAGCTTTTCTGGGATTGTGACGTTTCTTTAATTAAATTATTTTGTATTTTGTTTGGGAGGAGGACTGTGAATTGGTGGGTATTTTGGTTGGTTTGTTCTGGGTTGGATGGGTAATTGTGTTGGTTGTTCATTTTATAATTTATTTTTTATTTAACACTGTTGTAAATTTGTTAATATATACAATGATTGACGGCCATAGATTGTTTTCGGATGTCTTATTTTGATGTTTACTTAATCATTTATTTTGTAATCCAAGCGTTGAACAGTCGATTGGATAGCTTTGTTTAATTCTGGTTCAGTTTGTTTGGGTGTTGGGATTCTGAAACTGTGCCAGGCATCCATTATTGATTACCTAGTTAATTTCAGATTGTTGGAACCAGATTTCATTTGTTTTTTTTTTCATAATTTGTTTTGGATTGGGGATGGCGTGAACAAGTAACCTTCACATTATATAGTTCGTCATTTAATTATTTTTATAAATCGATCCGTTAATTAGCGGGTTTCAGTACTTCTACTAACTAGAGTAGAATTTCATTAAACAACATATTGATGGTAGAGCCTATTATTCAACACTGTGGAAGATACTGTTGCGGTTCCGGTCATATAAGTAAGCAATCACCGCCGATATCGAGAAGATGTATCTACAAATTTGACTGGAACAGGAAGGCAGAAGGTATCAGCGTATTGGTTGGCGGGATCAATACAACTCAAACTACCTAACTATATGAATTAGCTACCGTAACTTATGGCACTGCGTCTACTCTATTTGTAGCTACAAGTACCTCCAGACAGCTTGGGTATGATATACGAGAGAAAGAGTTTGTATCAAATGGAGTATTAGAAAACAACATTGAAGAGGTAAAACCGCTGGCACTCAGCTACAACCCCGCGACTAATGTGCAAAAAAATTGGTCAAGCAATTATTTTATTTTACGCCTACAGCGTGCTGAGATTTTATTGCCTGTAAGTTTTCTTTTGAGTATAAATAGTGCATATTTTGTAAGAATAAGTTATTTTGAAGGTGATCCTAGTCAAATAAAGAATAAAGTGCAATTTTAGTTTAAAAAATGGGAAAAGTTAGTAAGCAGTGTAAAAGCAATATGTTGATTTTGGCGTGAGAAAATTTAACCACGCGTGAAATAGCAGAAAGATTAAACATTCCTAAAAGTACTGTCGCGTGGAATATTTAAAAAATGCAAGAGATGGACAGTACACAAAGAAAGAAAGACTTTTGAAGGCCCAGAAAGACAACGCCAGTGGAAGGTCGTTTCATAATATTACAATGTCGACGGAACCGTTTTACAATTTCATCGGACATAAGACGGGGTGTTGAGCGAGCAACGGAAAAACAAAATTCAGCCAGCTTAGTGAGAAAAATACTTGATAAAGCTGGTTTGAGAGCACTTAAACCAGTCCAGAAGCCTAAGTTCACATTACTAGTGAAAAAACGTTTGCTATGGGCCCAGGAGCATGTGTCTTGGACTCCAGAGATGTGGAATGGTATGATTTTCTCCGATGAATCAAAATTCAAGCTGCATGTTGGAGATGGAAGAATTCTCGTAAGAAGAAAACCGGGCGAGAGGCTTAGCAACAAATGTCTTTTAAGACTTCCACCGAAAAATGAAGGAATTATGGTCTGGGGATGATTTTCTGGAAATGAAACCGGTCGATTGTGCTTAATTAGTTCCAGCATTACAGCAGCTATTTATCTGCAGGTCCTACACAACGAATTTGAGCCTGCTGTGTTAATGCTTTTTGGCGAGACTTGCAAATTTATTTTTCAACAGGACAACGCTCCGTGCCATACCGCCAAAGTTGTGAGTTATTAATTTTGAATTGTAGAGAGAACATAAATAATTCGTTATAAATTGTTTTTTTACTTATCGCTTCATTTAAAGGTAAAAAAGTACTTCGAAGAAAGAAGTAACTATGTGCCGAGCTGGCCCCCGTATAGTCCAGACTTAAATCCCATTGAAAATATTTGGCCTTTATTGAAGCTAGAAGTAGCAAGAAAGCGTCCAGAATCGATTCAAGCTTTAAAAAGATTACTGATGACGATTAGGTTACTGATGGATTCCCCCCATACCTCCTACGACTTTGAAAAATTTATCAAATTCAAATTCAATCGGAG
This sequence comes from Nephrotoma guestfalica, assembly GCA_963691935.1. NCBI lineage: Eukaryota > Metazoa > Arthropoda > Insecta > Diptera > Tipulidae > Nephrotoma > Nephrotoma guestfalica. Next base: position 74,293,483 of record OY829914.1, on the reverse strand, counting down.
GTGTGTCGCTGTAATAAAAGCAAATGGCGAGAAAATATTAATATTTAAGATAGAACTTCTATAAATCGATAAAAAACAAAACAAAAATTAAAAAATAGGTGCTTAATTTATTCCATTACTTTAATTCCAATCAACGTATTTTGAATACTTTGGCATTTTTCGGGGTTTCGCCCCTAAATTGCAGGTTTTTTTTGCTTCAAAAAATTACGTCATACATGTATTTAAAATGAAACAATAAGCCATTTGCTTTCAAAAGTTTTGTAATTTTAGCAAAATCAGACTCCAATTTGTAATAAAATATGTTTGGCCAATTTTTTTTCCCAGCACTGTATAAAACGATTCATAAACAACATTACAACGTGGAACGAAGAAATATACTACTCCTTTCTAACATCGGTGGAATTACAAAAATCAAGGCAGTTTTGCATAAAATGGGACCAGGAACGGATTTAGCTTATTTGTTGATAAGGACGGTTTACTCAAGGTGGGAGGACGAATACTGACAAAATACTGATTGTGCTTACAACAATAAGCATCCTTATATTTTGTCAAAGACCTATTCACTTGGCAAAATTATAATCCTGCACATACATAAAAGATTTATACATTCGTGAAGGGATTTGTCTTACTCACCGATATTACTTCAAATTTTATGGTTTGCTCCAGGATAATGAGAGAAATGATAATCGACAGAGTCCTGCGTAGACATTCTTCTGTCATACATTCTTCCTGAATTCGTTTGAACGTTTTGCGATGTGATATATTAATGGCAGTTGTTCCTCATTTTGTCCAAATGCTGCTTTTCGTATAATATTTCCAATACTCGGTCGTACATGTAATGTTTGAAATCGGTGTTAGCTTTATGATATTGTTCATGCAATGTCGAATACATTTTCTCTCAAAGAGTTTAATACTTTTCGTTTAGTTGGCGTTATAGTTAAACCAAATGGGGCATCTACACATTCTTTTAACGTCTGTATTAATGAATAAGGAATAAAATTCAAAAACTTTACGAAAGCGTTTCGCGATTTACTCAGTTGTGCAATTATGTTAAGTAACATAATTGATCAATAGATCAATCAATTCCCAGATACTTCACTGCAGCTCTTTATTGGATGATTGTATTGTTAAATTGTACCTTCAACTTGTTTTTTTTGAGTAAGCGCCATAGCATTGGTTTATGAAACAAACATATTTTTAAACTAAAAGATTCGGAATCGAATGTGCAAGAATACCGGTCTAGAACATTTTGTCAAAATTGGTTTCTTTGACAAGAAATAGTTTTCGTCGAAATATTTGCCTTGTTCTACTAAGACGAATTAATTCCACAAATCCCAATGAGTTTTGACCGAGATCGGGTCACAGGAAGTGACAGCTTCCGAAAGTGCTTTTTCATTTTTCTCACAGGAAGTGAAACTTTCAATAAGAGCCTTTTTGTTTTTTGCAAGTATAGTCCCGTAAATGAGTGAAAAACGATTATGAACTAAAAAATTTCAAACTCATAAGGCAACAATATCGGTCCAGATAAGTTTTCTTAACTTGACGAAAATGAAGATTTTTGATTAAAAAAAAAACTCCTTGTGCAGCCTACACGAATTGCTTGATCGTGATGAAACTTCATACTTAAATGTTTCCCATAAATTGGGAAATCCCAGTAATGTTTTGCCAAAATTGGTCGACCGGAAGTAATAGCTTCCATAAAATCTTGTTAAGTTTTCGCAAATATTTTCGTAAATATTTTAAAATTTTCATTTATGCACAACATATTCACTGCTCCATTTTTTGATTTAAGAGTTCTGCTCTATTAGCCTTTGGATAAAAATATTTTGCAAATACCTGTAACGTACACAATTCTTTACAATAAAATATAAAATCTCATTTCCTTCTAAGACACCAATTTATTCTGTACAATTTTTATGTATTTTCAATTGCAATTTTACTGCAAGTAGCAAGCAAATATACGAAACAATCAAAAATTTGTCATGTACGTTTTTTTATTAGTCGAATAGCAATAAATTTTCTTCCGGCTGACAAACAAAAAATCTAATATTCACATACAAAATGTCAAACACAGAAAAAATATCAAAATTGAAATGAAAAGCAAAATAAATAAAAAAAAAATCGGTTTTGATTTTCGTTTTATCCTTTTATTTATTTATTTTTTATAAGATTTTTTGTCGTGTGATATCCCAATTTTTATCATATCAAAATATAAATAAATAAAATTTAATATTTTACAGTAGAAAGCAAATACAAATAAAAAAAATGAAAATTTGAAATCTGAGAGATTTTTTTTCATTATCAAATTTTTTTATTTCATTTTTTTCAAAAGAACGAAAAATTTGAAATTTATGCTTGAGGTTATAAACAGATATCAAATCCAAAAAAAAAAAAAATTAAAATTGCGAAAAAAAAATTATAAAACAGAAATATTCTAAGAATTCAATATTAGAAAATTATTATAAAAATTTTGTTAAAATGAAAATATCAAAATCATATTTTGGATTTGGGCAATGATAACATTGACGGCTGATATTGGTAGTTTCAATATGCACTGAGATATAAATCAGAATACTAACAAAATGAAAAAATAATTTTGCTCTATTGAGATCAATTTTGATTCTGTGATTAGCGATATGGCCCAACATCTGGAGCGTCTTTGAGGGCCAAATTGACCTAGTGTTCTAAACTTAGGGTGGTGTCTGATATTTGTAAAAAAAAATTGTAAGGCAATCTACCTGTTGTGATTGGTGATATGGCCTTACAAGTGGAAGCGTCTTTGGCCAAACTCCCTTAATTATATTAATAATTCGTGTGAGTCACGCTAGAAATCCCATTTTGGAAATCTCAAGGTTTTATTATTTTGTCGAGTAGTGTTTGATGGTGCAATTTTGTGCGTCTAACGGTAAAATGTGTGCATAATATATCTTGGGAGATAATGTGGGATTTCTGACGTGATTATCACACCAGCAATCTCATAGATCCGTTTAATCATTAGAGCATATGTTTTGATTTAGTTTAATTGTACAAAACTGTGCATGCCAAAATCAATTTAGTTCTCCTCCAGAATTGGTCAGCATTTCTCCTAGAACGGCTTTATCTGCCCATTTACATGCGATATGCGCAAAATCTGTTAAAGTAGATCAACTATGTAAGAAAAAGTCGTAGTTTTCTAGCAACATTGTTATGACTAGAAGTATATAACCTGTTAAGAACAGGATTCACTGGTGTCATACTCCATATCAGCTTGAATTGGGATTAGAAAACCCTTAATTCAACCCATATTTAAAACTGAAATTTTTGAAATACACTTAATGAATGATTTTTGAAAATTGCATATTTTATAAATGTTATTACTTAAACTGATTGTACTGAACATACTGCTCAAGTTCCATGATTGTGTATACTCCCCATCAGCTAGAATTCCACATACAAGTCTCTTCCTTCAACCCTAATTTGAAAATATAATTTTTAAAAACTTTACGTTAGTGATTTCGGCAAATCCCACCTTTTATTAGTCAAATCACTTAAACTAGTTGAAATGAATTTTCGGATCAAATTTCATGATTGTGCCTACTCCCCATCAGGCAGAATCCTACCTTCAAGACCCTTCCTTCATCCTTAAGTTCAAAATATTTTCAAATTAGGGTTGAAGAAAGGGTCTTGTATGTGGGATTCTGGCTGATGCGAAGTATGCACAATCATGAAATTTGATCTGAATGTTCATTTCAACTAGTTTAGGTAATTTCATTATTGAAAGGTGCGATTTCCAGAAATCACCCATGCAAAATTTTTCGAAATGATTTTTTGAAATTAGCGTTGAAATGGGGGTTTCCTACGGGTAGTCCTGGCTGATGGAGAGTAGACAAATTCATGAAACTTGATCAGTATGTTCAGTACAAGCAGTTTAAGTAGTTAAATTTATGAAGTCTGGGATTTTAAAAAATCTTTCATTATGTGTATTTCAAAAATTTCAGTTTTAAATATGGGTTGAATAAGGGTTTTCTATTCCCAATTGTAGCAGATATAGAGTATGACACCAGTGAATTTGGTCTTATCAGGTTATATATTTCTAATCTAAACATTGTGGCTAGAAAACTACGGGTTTTTCTTACATAGTTAATCTAATTTAACAGATTTTGTGCAGCATAACGCATGTAAATGGGCAGATAAAGCCGTTCTAGGAGAAATGCTGACCAACTCTGGAGGAGAACTAAATTGAATATGGCATGTAGAGTTTTGTACAATTAAACTAAATCAAAACATATGCTCTAGTGATTAAACGGATCTATGAGATTTCTGGTGTGATAATCACGTCAGAAATCCCACATTATCTCCCAAGATACATTATGCACAAATTTTACCGTTAGACGCACAAAATTGCACGATCAAACACTACTCGACAAAATAAGAAAACCATGGGATTTCCAAAATGGTATTTTTGGTGTGACTCACACAATAATTTAAAAATCCTCGGAACCGTGAAAATTAGTAGAAAAATTCCAAAACGATTCGCATGTTGTGATTGGCTATATGGCTCTACACGTGGGGGTGGCGTTGGTAGCCAAATTGACTTAATTGTGTTATTAATTCAAAAAATCATCGGAACAATGAGACCCGAGTCAATAATTTAGTGTTCTCCACTTAATGGCATGATCTTGAAAGGCTATATCGTCAATCACAATAGGCAAATCATTTTAAAATTCCTTCTACTAATTCCAGTCATCATCTTAAGTATAGAACACTAGGTCCCATTCTCGGCACTGATGGTTCCAATGATTTTTGAAATTACTAAAAGAACTTGGCCACAACAGACGCAATCATCCGAAGTCGAGAAAACTAAATTTCACACTCGACACAAATGGTGTCGAAGATTTTTTTAAAATTAATAAAGGAATAAAGTCAATTTGACAAAGACGCTCCTACGTGTAGGGCCATATCACCAATCAAAAAAAAAATGAAGTTCCGAAAATTTTCTGAATATATAAACTTATTTTTGTTATCCAATAACCGATACACATTTTTAGTGCTATGATACTCTTGTTTATTTTTACTAATTTTAGTTAAGCCTCCTTTTTCGAATTTTAAACTTTTTTTCTTGTCCAGCCACAATTTTTGATAATTTGTGTATCTACACTTTTTGAGTCTACACTTTTCTATGTGTAGGTACACTTTTTATTAGCGTTAAAAACTTTACTCCGGTATAGATGTACATTGCAGTAAGGATTAATAATTGTATATCGGCTGTCGTTCGGCATGTGTTTTGATATCAATATTCTTATTAAATGCAGAAGACCATGGTCGAGAGTCCCAGTTTAAAAGAAAGCATCATCGTGTCTCAGATGGATTCCATATTTAGCTAATTCAAATAAAATGAGTATAGCTGGGAATTTTTCCAGTAATTCATTTATTTGCTGTTTAATGTTGTCTTTGATTTGTCCTTATGGTTCCAATTATATGATGAGTATGATTTTACGATATCCATTGTAAATTTTTGCATTACCTATTTTTATAGGGATTACTCCTTTATTGTCCTTAAGCGATGTCAGTTTGATCTCTTGGCACGTGATCTTGAGGGACCTGGAATAATCGTTTAATTTTACTTTTATGAACTTTGCCTTCTGCGGTTTCTATTACTATTCCTTTGTTTTCTACCACTTGTCGTTTTTTATAATTAGCTCTTAATTTTCCTCTTTTCCTTCTTTTAGTGTGAATAAATAATTTTGGGGATATGGGACAAACGGGTGTTCTCTTTTTATTAATTTTTGTAATAATTTTGGTTTTAACTTCGGATGACTGTTTATGGATATCACTACATAATTGTTCGTACCTTTCTTTATGTTGTTGCAGGTAATCGATTTCATTCACTAAGTCTAATTCTTTCCTAATATAGTGACCTTTTAGGGAACTAAGTGTTGTTAGTTTAGTTGTTGAGTGGACTGAATTGTTATAAGACAATATGGCAAGATTTCCACAGATTTCTTATAATGTCGAGTGTAGTCTTTCGACTGGGGAGTTACCGGTGGAGTCGGTGTAGTGACGTGTAATACAATTTGATATTTGTCCATCAATGTCTTAATTTCTCCATTTCCTATTTCATGACCAGATATAATTTTACCTGGCAATCCATGTTGACTGAAATAGTGTATTCGTGCTTCGGAAATCCTCTTATTTGTTTTTTCTTCAGGTAGGCGGCTGAAAATTTACTGAACTTGTCTTTAACTGTTAAGAATTTTATTGCTTCCAGTTGGAATATCAATGAGTATAATTTCCATGGGTTTCTTTGTTGTTTCAGTTAGGCATAGTTGAAGTTGTCGATGTTGTTGGTCGTACTTAACCTGTTGTCAAATATCGCACTGGTTAGCATAATCCCGAATCATTCCTTTCATTTTAGGGAAGTAGTATCCTTTTTTAATGTGCTCATAATTTTCTACGATGCCACGATGTTCATTATGCTCGTGTGTATATTTTATGAGTTTCTGTTGTTTACCTTCATCTTCAATGTCGGTTAGAAGTAACATAGATCGTACTACACTCACTTTAGGATTTGTTACCCTTGGTTTGGAGGACGTCATTGCTTTATACGCTTCTAAAACATATTGGAAACATTACTCTGAAGTGAAATTGCATGTCAGATTTCTAGTTCGTCCAAATAACTTTCGTAGCTCTGTTGTGATGGTAGTTTTTATACCTCGTTCACGTGTTATTTGTACTGTTACTCTTTTTCGAGAGTTGAAAGGTGTTTCAATTTTGAGAGGTCCTTTTAAATTATCCGATTGGTAAATGACTAATTGTTTTTCGAACATGTTTATATCAACATGTTTATGTCAACAAACGACTACATACTTGCTGCATCTTCTCCTGAGAATGAACTTTCGGTATTTTTAACGTCAATATGGTTAGACCTGATTTGGATGCAAGATAGAGCATCAGCATTCGCATTCTGAACACCTTTTTTATAAACGATGTTGTAGTCGAACTCTTCTAACTTTAATCACCATCTCACAATTTTGCAATTTTGTTTTTTTAGTGAAACAACCAAATGAGAGGTTTGTGGTCCGTAATGGTGGTAAATTTTCGGCCAAATAAGTATGGTCTGAAATATTTCGTTGCCCATACTATTGCTAAGAGTTCTTTCTCGAAGGTCGAGTAGATCTGCTCAGTTTTTGGGAGTGTACGCGAACCATAACAAATTGGTAAATCTTGTCCAATTGTACCCTGGGATAGAACAGCACCTATAGCGGCATTGCTCGCATCGGTTGTTACCAGGAATGGTTGCTCAAAAACCGGCTATTAATATTGGATTCTCGCACAGCAATTGTTTGCATCTTTCTTAGAAACTTTTCTGAGACACTCGGTCATTGGTAGTAAGAAAAGCGAAGTTTTTTATGAATATCCTGTAAAAACCTAAGAATCCAAGAAAGCTTTTAATTTGTTTTTCATTTCTTGGTATAGAAATTTTTTGGATAACCTTGATCTTATCAGGATTCGGTTTTACTCCCTTTGACGTGACAATATGCCCCAGGAAGGCTACTTCTTGTGCAGAAATTCTGATTTGTCCAGTTGGACTTTCAGATTTGCATCCTGTAGTTTAGTGAAAACTTTCGTTAAGCTATCTACGTGTTCTTGGAGCGACGTTGAAAAGATGATAACGTCGTCCATATAACATAGGCAGACTTTTCATTGTAATTCACCAAGGACGTTGTCGATCACTCGTTGAAAAGTTCTAGGGGCATTTTTTAGGCCGAAAGGCATTCGTCATGTTCATAATGCCCGAATTTCACTGAAAAAGCTGTTTTTTGTATGTCATTTTACATACATTTACCAAGTTTATCCAAGATGTCTGTAATCTTCCATTTGGTTTGACCAGATGCATCCTTCTTTTTTGGCACAATCCATTGCTGGGCCTTATGATACCTTGCAATAACATTTTATTTATTTGTGATTCGACTTTCGATTTATGTACGTAGGGATACCTGTAGCTTTTGGTAGAGATAGGTTTTTCGTCTTGCAAATCAATGTGTGTTTTACAGTGTTTGTAAAAGTTATTGGGTCATTTTCTCTTTGAAAAATGTGTTGGAATTTTGAACATAGCTTTTCAATGCTTCTTTTTTCCTCATAGTTAAAGTGGTCCATCCTTATTAATTGAGTGATATCATTCCAATTGGTTGTCGTAGATATGGGTTCAATTGCATGGATTTATATGTAGTTAGCCTGAAATTTTTCGCATTCTATAGGATGCTCGATAACGAATTGTTTTTGTTGGGGCCCATAGTTTATTACTTCAACGTAGGCGAAATTATTTATGCTTTTATAAACTCCGTTTGGTATTAAAAGGTTGTTCTGCAGTATTTGAGGTTTTAAATAGATTTCTCCATTGGCAATGGTAACAGGAACTTTTGCTACTACCTTGCTTTGTGGAGCGATATTATAAATTGCACACATTAAATTTGATTTAAATTTTAGTGGGATTTGAACTAGTGGAGTGATTAAAAGGGATTGACCTAGATCGAGAGTTATTTTTAATTTTTGCATCGTTTCCATACCAATTAGACCATTAAAATAATTATGGAATTTGAAAAGAATAATTTCGAGTTCCTCGTTAGTTTTAAATTCTTTAATACCTTTTAACTTAACCATTTTATCAACAGTCGCATCATTAAATAAGGTAGATATGGTTACTGGATTTATTTTTTGTACGAATTTATTTGGGATCAGACTTGGAACAATAAAGGATTTTGTAGAACCAGTATCTATTAAGAATTTATATGGGAGTCCGTTAGGGATTAAATCTACGTAAGGTAACTGACAACTTTTTTGATAGTGGCTATTCAAACTTAGGTATCCGAATGTTGATTCTTCGATGCTGGTAGACAAAAATCCTCGTCCTGAATCTCAATGATGGGCATACTTTGATGTTGACTTTGTGAATTTTCTTCAAAATATTCATTCATATTCTTGTTCCTCGTATGAAATATCACATTCCTGATTTTGATAATACTCACCTGATAGTAATAGTCGCTTCCATTATTACAAGGATTCGATGAAATACTATATAGTTATTTAACCTGAACTATTGCTGGACCATTGTTGTTCAAGTGATAAGGCTGATTTATTGGGTTAAATTGTCGTTGAAATGGTGGATTATGAGGACCGGTTGTTGTGGGTTCTGTGTGACCATTGTGTGTCTCTTGTGTTTTCAAATTGTGAATTATTTAATAAATTATCAAATAGCTAGGTTTGTTGCTTAAATAGGAAAAAATCATCAAATTTGACAATAATCAAAATACAAAGCAATTAACAAACGAGTATTTAAAATTGGGACGAATTTGAAACTATCGCACGATTCTGTCCCAGAAATTCCAAAAAGTGCTTTCAATAAAATCCAAGCCCTGAATAATAAATTGACCTTAAATACAAAAATTAATTTTAGATATGGAACTGTTGTATCTATCTATCTCATTTTTAAACTAAAGTTACACATAAATTTGGAACGTTAAAAGTATTCATTTGGCGGATTCAAAGCCATAATCCTTTGTTAGAAAATTGGAAGAAATCGTTTCGTGGCAACTTTGCGATATTGAGTTCAGGACCAGATGTATCCATCATACAAGTCTAAACGAAAATTACATTTCAATTTTGCACGATAAATGTCAATATTAGTTGGATAAAAACTATTTTGATAGAACCATTTGAAATGAACCATCTGGTCTATATACATCCCTTGCCTAAAAAATAGAAAAAACCTTACGTTAAAAACCTTACGTCTGCACCGACCAAATTAGCCCGCCTCAATGAAATCTGTACTATAATTTATTACAACAAATCCAAATTTTATTACAGTTACCGTTTTCAAGGAAGTTCAAGACCACCCCTATAACTTCCCTAAGGGTAAATTTCACCCCAAAACGATTATTTATTTTAAAAACGTTAATTTAGCCACCTTTAATATATTTATTTACACCAGACTGACACCAGAATTTGGGGAAAATTTCGCAAGAAGTCTTGCTGAGAGTAGGTCAGCCTTATCCACGTGTGTAATAAATAATTTATCTGTCTGGTTACACGAGATTGGCTCAAAACTGTAAAGGCTTCAAATATGTAATTTAAAGGTCGATTTTACCACTTTTAATAATTTATTCACCAGACCGCCACCAGATATTGAGTCAAATGTTACTCCTTAGACATTGTGGTTGCTAAGTCAACTTTATCCAGTTGTGTAATAAATTATCTTTGTGACTGGATACGCGGAATTGGCTCTCAACGATAAAGGCTTCAAATTTTTAATTTAAAGGTAGATTTTGCAAAATTTAAGAATTTATTTTTCCAGACCGCCACCAGTTATTGGGTCAAATGTTACTCTGTGGTTGTTGAAAAGGGCAGGTCAACATTATACACGTGTGTAATAAATTATTATTGAGTCAGGTTTCACGGAATTTCCTCCGAACGGTAAAGGTATGCAGCTTTTAATTTAAAGGTCGATTTTATCGGAGTGAAGTTTATGCCAAAATAACAAAATATACACTGTGTCTTATAAGTACCTAGAATTAGAAAAACACTCAGAAATTGTACTTTCAAAATAATATTTGAAAATTTTTAATAAACACAAACAATTCTGCACAATAAATAAAAAATATTTAATTTTTGTGAAAAGTTTTGAGTGAATTTTATAATAAGAAACTTTTACAACAAAACACACTACGAATCGCACAGAGGTGATCGAAATGGTTCTGAAGTAGAACTTAACGTAAGAAAAATATCTCGTTTATCCATATGCTCGGAAATCTCTGAGATTTTTGTTAATCGCGTGAGAACATCATTGAGTGAAATCCGAAAATACTTAAACATTTGAACTTATTTAACTCATTTGCGTACGTATCGATTATTAGTTCAGAACCACTTCGATTATCTGTGTGCGATCCGTAGAGGCTGAGATAAATTATTTTATATGTTTAAGAATTTTCATATTAAACTCAATGATATTCTCTCGCGAATAACAAAAATCTTTGAGATTTCCGAGCATCAGAACCACTTTGATCATCTCTGTGCGATCCGTAGGGGCTGAGTTAAATAATTCCAAATGTTAAAGAATTTTCGGATTACACTCAATGATGTTCTCTCTCGAATTTCTAAATTCTCAGAGATTTCCGAGCATGTGGATAGATAAGATTGGCTTTTTACATCAAATGCTGTTTTAGAACTACTTCGATCATCTATGTGCGATCTGTAGGAGCTGAGTTAAATAATTCCAAATGTTAAAGAATTTTCAGATTACACTCAATGATGTTCTCTCTCGAATTTCTAAATTCTCAGAGATTTCCGAGCTTGTGGATAGATAAGTTTGGCTTTTTACATCGAATGCTGCTTTAGAACCACTTTGATCATCTGTGTGCGATCCGTAGGGGCCGCGTTATATAATTCCAAATGTTAAAGAATTTTCGGATTACACTCAATGATGTTCTCTCGCGAATAACTAAAATCTCAGAGATTTCCGAGCATGTGGATAGATACGATTTGCTTTTTACATCAACGTCTAGTTCAGAACCACGTCAATCATCTCTGTGCGATCTCTACGGGCCGAGTCAAATAAGTTCAAATGTTTAAGAATTTTCGAATTACACTCAATGATGTTCTCTCTCGAATAACTCAAATCTCAGAAATTTCCGAGCATGTGGATAAACGAGACATTTTTCTTACGTCAAGTTCTACTTCAGAACCACTATGATCACCTCTGTGCGATTCGTAGTGTGTTTTGTTGTAAAAGTTTCTTATTATAAAATTCACTCAAAACTTTTCACAAAAATTAAATATTTTTTCTTTATTGTGCAAAAATTGTTTGTATTTGTTAAAAATTTTCAAATATTATTTTGAAAGTACAATTCCTGAGTGTTTTTTTAATTCTAGGTACTTATAGGCCACAGTGTATATTTTGTTATTTTGGCATAAACTTCACTCCGTTGTTGATTTTGAGTCAAATGTTATTCCTTGAACATTATGGTTGGTAGGTCGAGCTTATCTAGGTGTGTAACACATTATTTTTGTGTCAGGATACTCGGAATTGACTTCAAATGGTGGAGGCTTCACATAGGATATTTTATGGACGATTTTGCCACATTTAATAATTTAATACACCAGACCGCCTCCAGATATTGGATACAATTTTACTCTATTCATCTGGTGGAGGCCAGTTCAACCTTATCCAGGTGTGTGAATAAATTATTTTTCAGCCAGATTACATGGATTTGGGTCCAGACGGTAAATGCTTCAAATGTGTAGTTTAAAACTTCAACTTAATCGTTTGGAGCAAATCCCGTAGGAACTGACTCTAAAATAATTTATTACACAACTCTATTAGGTTTACTTGGCCACCACAACGTCTAAGGAGTAACATTTGACTCAAAGTCTGCTGGCGGTCTGGTGTCATAAATTATTAAATGTGATAATTAAATACTCGTATTTCCAACCACTACCATTTGAAGCCAATTCTGCATATCCTGACTCAAAAATAATTTATTTCACACTTGGATAAGGTCTGGTGTATTAAATTATTAAAATTTGTAAGATCGACCTTTAAATTACATATTTGAAGCCTTTACAGTTTTGAGCCAACCCCGTGTAACCAGGCACATAAATAATTTATTACACACCTAGATAAGGCTGACCGACTCTCGACAAGACTTGTTGCAAAATTATCCCCAAAATCTGGTGGCAGTCTGGTGTAAATAAATTTATTAAGGGTGGCTAAATTAGCATTTTTAAAATAAATATGCGTTTTGGGGTGAAATTTATCCTTAGGCAAGTTATAGGGGTGGTCTTGAACTAACTTATTCAATGTTATTAATTTGTAATAAATTCTGGTCCAAGAACCACCCTGATATCACAGCTACGTCAAAAGATACAATTTAGGATGTGCAGGTTTAAGTGTAAACTAAACCGACCACTCGTTCCTCGAAAACGGTAACTGAAATAAAATCGGGATTTGTTGTAATAAATTATAGTACAGATTTCATTGAGGCGGGCTAATTTGGTCGGTGCGGGCTTAGAGCACTGCGAAATTGGGCTCTGTACTTGGAGGACGGTTTAATGAGCTTTAATAAATTAAAATGCGATTTTTGATTATCTCGAATTTACAATGATAATCACTTTTATCATCAGCTCAATCAATATTTGTTTTCTGAATGTGCTAAGGACGCGTTTACCAGAAGTATGTTAACCTGTATTTTTCGCCTTCGAGTCTCCAGTGCGACATTTAAAAGGGTGGTTAAATTTTAAGGGCCGATTTTGATTTTAAATAAAACACAAATTATTTAGGAAATTATTGTCAATTCTTTTTATTATGATAATATGGTATGGTTCAATTATATATGAAACAAAATCTCGGCCAAATGGCCGCCGCGACCTCGGCGGCACACCTTCACCCGATGGTCCAAATTTTCGATGACGCTTAGGCATAATTGAGGTTCTATGCCGTTAATGTGCCGAATTATCTCATCCTTTAGCTCTTGAATTGTTGCTGGCTTATCGACGTACACCTTTTCTTTCAAATAACCCCAAAGAAAGAAGTCCAACGGTGTCAAATCACATGATATTGGCAGCCAATTGACATCGCCACCACTTGAGATAACACGGCCATTGAATTTGTCGCGCGAAAGAGCCATTGTTTCGAAACCACATATCGTCCACATCCATATCTTCCAATTCGGGCCATAAAAAGTTCGTTATCATCTCATGATGGCGAACACCATCCACAGTAACTGCCTGAGCGGCCTCATTTTGGAAAAAATACGGCCCGATGATGCGGCCAGCCCATAAACCGCACCAAACAGTCACTGGCACTTTGTGGGTGCATTGGTTTTTCGACAAGCACTCTTGGATTATGATTCGCCAAAATGCAGCAATTCTGCTTATTGACGAATCCACTGAGGTTAAAGTGTGCCTAATCACTGAAGATGATTTTCATCGAAAATTGATCATCCACTGTTGCCATTTCTTGCCACCATTCTGACCATTGACGACGTTTAGAATGGTCAAGAGGCTTTAGTACTTGAGTCAATTGCACCTGATAAGCGTGTAAATGCAAGTCTTTATGCATAATGTTCATCAAGCGTGAGAGATGCAATTGTTGGGCACGACGACGAGTTGAGGTGGACGGCTCTTCAGCCACACTATCACAAACAGCAGTAATATTTTCTTGTATACGAGCTGTACGAGGATGCACTGGTGTTTTAAAATCTCCTACAGACCCGGTTTGCTCAAATTTTTGCACGATTTTTCCGATTGTACGCACATTTGGACGATTAAATTGACCGAAAAAATCACGAAGTGCACGATATGCAATTTGATTTGAAAGACCATTTTCATAATATGCCTGAATAACTTAAACGCGTTGCTCGATTGCGTATCTTTCCATGGTTCAAATTGAGTTAGTCTGAAATTGAGAAATGTCAAATTAAATGCAGAAAAAAACTTGACGTTTAGGTGTGGTTCACATTCAACGTCGGCCCTTAAAGTTTAACCACCCTTTATATACATCGTTGTAAAAAATGCCGGGTTTTTGCCACAGCATGTACACCCTACTAGTTTATCCTCTTCCTCTAATTATACATGAATAAAGTAACCGAATAAATAAATAAATATTTCGATGTGCCTCGGAATGAAGCGCAACGAGTTCAATTTACGGTTCTGATTACTTTCCATCATTCAAAATATCGTGGTACTGTAGGAAAGCGATAAGTTAAGACAATTTTATTTCCTGCACAACTCCATGGATATATAACGGTACCACCCCAAATTTATTTTGTACGCCCATATATTGCTTTTGGTAGACCAGAAGCAATTTGTTTTGTTTTTATTATCGCAATAAATTTTAATTTTTTTTAGTTCAATTCAATTACTATTTTTCGTGCAAAAACTATAAAATTTTATATTAACTTCTTTAGTTCTGCAAACATCAAACCAAAATAAGAACAAGCAAATATAGAAATGTATGCCACATAACGTTCGAAGATAGAATAATGTATGTGGTACAGTCGTATATAAACGAAAATAGGAGTTTTTGCCTTTTATAGTGGAAAATGGAAAATCTATATAAAGAAAATTTTAGACATTTTCCGAAACGTTTAACATACAAAATTGTTTCCTGTTTTGTTTAGTTGCATTTTAAATAAATAAGTATTGTGTTAGTATTTTACGGCTCACATTTTTTGCAATTATTATTTTTGTAAAGTTAACGGTGGATCGCGTAACTCTATAAAACTGCTATTATTTAAACCGTTTAAACCAAGTAAATAAGAAAAGTTAAAATAAATAATCTTATGACCTATAAAAGCTCTATTTGTGTTAAACATGCATCGGGTGAAATACGAAATCAATAAATAACACAATTGGAAAATTCGGAAAAATTATACACAGCATAATATTCATTTTTGGTCAAGGATATTGAAACAATAACCAAGCAAAACCTTATTACCGTATTAGTCGAGATTTTTTGGCGTTTAATTATTTTGGTTAGATTTTTTTATTATAAAAAATAAAGTACTACTTGTCCAGTGAATTTAATGTCCTTGGAAGGTCAATTAATACCCCATTTTCATTCACACTCTCCCACAAACACACACACACAGACACGCACTACTAGACGTAGCCTCTCCCTTCCTACTTCGATTGACTATGTCCACGCTCGTGACGGTGGTTGCTCGGTTCTAGGAAGCTAGCCGCTATGCGCTTAAGAGCTATGCGACTTAAATCCTGGAGCATCTGTCTCACATTGAGCGGCTTCCCAGCGACTGTTCAAGAGGGGCGACTGTATACCTACTTGGCAGAAAGTACAAAAGATGAGTTCAGTTGAGGATATTTTAGTTACGGTGCAGGGAGTAGGAAACCCAGTACCGGCTGAACGGAGTGAGCAAGCAGGCTCCCATCGGTCGAGATCCAGCAACTGCAATGTTACAACGTTGTGACAGATATGCCTACAAGCAGAGAAATTGGAGAGAAATTGAAGAACTGGTGGAGTTCGTGAAGCCGAGAAATAATGTGCATAGCGATATCAAGAAGATGATAAGCACAATTAGCACGGTATGTGGCTCAGCTATAAGTAAGACGAACGTTTTGGAAAGGCAGCGCCAAACTTCACCGGTAACTAATGCCGGGAAGGAAAATCTAGTTCGTCCTCGGACTGTGAGTAGGAAACAGGAACTGTAGAAGGCGACTAACGAATATATACCACTTGTGGTGCCCAATAAAAGGAAGTTGTCCACGCCACCTAAGAGTGATGAAAGAAGGCAAAGTAAGAAAACGAATACTACGGCTACTCCGTATAAGGTAATCCTCAGATCATCCTGCAAGCACTTCGAATATCGGAAACCTTTATTAACAAGGTGAACGGAAACATCACGAGTTCAAATCAATTGGAGGATGCGACACTTGGTCCAGAATAAGAATGGCAGAAAAAAAGGGGTAAAGAACGCCAAAAAACGAACACGTTTTCATTTGCCGATCTGCTGCGGAAAGTTAAGGTGGACCCAACGCTAAATATTGTTGGTGAAAGTGAATCGAACATACGTCAAACTTATAGTGGAGACCTTTTGCTGGAGCTACAAACTACAGGAGACAAGCCAAAGACCGCAATATTTGAAGAGCAACTAGCGAAAGCGATCGGGGGAAATGTGTCAGTTAAAACTTTGACACAGGAGGTGTTACTGGTGATCAATGACATGGACGAGGTTACCACATCTGAAAAAGTGAGAGAGGCTCTAAAAGCACAGTTTGAAGGTGTGAAAGCTGTTTGTATTGTTAAATCACTCACAAAGGTCTACCGGGAAATGCAGACAGCGGTTGTTAGCCTCCCTAACACTATGGTTGCGAAAGTGCCATTAAGTGGGTAAAGTTAGAATCGGTTGGGTTTCCTGTCGAATCCGAGAAAAATGATGCTGACTAGATGCTTTAAATGCCACTGTTATGGGCATTGGTCACGGAACTGTAGAAGTGACGCCGATAGATCAAAGCTATGCAGAAGATGTGGTAAAGAAGGGCACTTTGCTAAGACATGCGAAAAAAATGCAATATACATGCTATGATACGAAACGGCCATAGGCTGACGCAAACACGTAACTGGTAGCATTAGATGTCCAGTTTTCCAGAAAGCGCTGCAAATAGAGCGTTGGAAATGAAAGTCATCCAAGTCAATTTTAACCACTGTGAGACTGCCCAGGATCTGCTGCAGCAATCCATGCAGGAAGTGAAAACGGACATTGTAATTGTGTGTGAGCAATATAGGAACCTTGATAGATGGTGTTCGGCTTCAGATACATAGATCGAATCGAGCTGCTGTATGGGTTTACGGTACCTACCCCCTAAAGAAAATTGGGGTAGTATTGTACCCAGATTTGTCAGAGCCAAAGCAAACGGCGTTCATATTTATAGCTGCTACGCACCTCCTACTGCATCAATTGAATTAAAAATATTTCTCGATCAATTAACGGATGATGTACGGAGCCACAACCCGTTGCTCATATAGCCAAGGAATGCACAGGCCATAGAGTGGGGAAACAGAGAAACCACTAGCAGTAGAGGTATCGCATTGTTAGTAGCCTTCGCATCATTACCGGTCGTAATAATGAATATAGGAAATACACATACTACTGTAGAGGAAATTCAACCTCGATTAGTTAGACACAAGGAGCAGAAGATACAAGAAGAACATAGGATGGAAGCCCTCAGCGTTCGATGATAACGTTTTCTATTTCATGATGGAGGATATTACCCTCTGTGATACCGCAAATAACAAAGCCGTCCAGCTTATGAGACATGTTACAAGAACATGTGATGCAAAAATGCCAAGAAAGCAGGTGGATAATCGTAGAAAACCGGTTTTCTGGTGGAACGACGAGATTTCGGAAGCAATACCAGCTTACTAGATATGTCGAAAACTATCCCCTTCGACGGCGATATTGTAAAGTTCGATCGGACCTGAAGCATTCCATCAAATTAAGTAAGCTAAAGTGCCCCCACGAACTGTGCGAGGAGGTCAACTGCGATCCCTGGGGTAGACCCTACCGATTGGATATGAAAAAACTCAGAAGCAATTACGCCACTGCTCACCTGTTCTCGCAGCGACCCGATTGTGTATTAGAAGTATTAGGCAACGAGGAGGATGATGTACCACCAGTTACCGAGGAGGAGGTTCTGAAGGCATGTGACAGAGTGGATAACAATAAAGCCCCAGGCCCAGATAACATTCCGAATGTTGCGTTGAAGTCAGCGGTGAAAGCATAGCCAAACATGTTCACGGAGTTATATACTGCACGCTTAGTTGAGGTGGTGTTCCCTAGTAAATGGAAGGAACAGAAACTGGTATTGTTACCAAAAGGAGACAAACCACCAGGTGGCCGTCCTCCTTGTGTCCAGACTGCCTGTTGAATACGACAGGTAAAACCCTAGAAAGAGAGTTGTATGTGACCGGTGACAAGGGGCTTTAGTTAGGCAGGAAACCTGGCAGAGCATCTGAATGACGCGCGCTCAACAGTGGATGTGGTTAAAGATATTGTAGGTACGGCGCACCAGGCCAAATCCGGTTCTCGTTGGCTATGTGCTATTAAAAATACTGTGACTAGTTTCCAGCTATGATACTGGGGAGGGTGAGAAAACTTACGATGTGACTGGTGGAGTTCTTCAAGGGTCAGTGTTAGGTTCTGTACTCTATAATGTAGTGTACGATGGTGTCACTACATCGCGATTGTAGTTGTCGCAAGACACACATAGGATATTGTGGAAATCTATACCTAATAAGACGGCCAGACTTATTCTACAGTGGTTATCATCTGCTGGGAGTAATGATCGATTTCAGATTATCATATAAGACACATCTCATTACCTCTAGCGAGCGAGCAAGAAAAGTTAATGCAGAACTAGCACGAATAATAAAGAATACAAGAGGGGCGCGGATGTCCAGCAGAGTTCTGCTTCCCAACGTCGTTACATCTAAAATGATGTATGGGATACCAATTTGGGTCAACCCTTTGGAGAAGGATACTTATAGACAAAGAGTAGCAACAGTTCAGAGGCAAAGCGCTCTGAGAATATTGTGCGCATTTCGAACGAGAAGAACAAAAATGTTGAACGCAGGTAAGAACCAACCAAGGAAACGAACACGACGTCGCTAGAGATAACACCGGTTTAAAGAAATCGTTAATAAACTTAATGTAACACAATAGACAGCTATTTAAAGAAGTCCAACAGCTCAAAGAATAAATTGCTATAATCAAAAATAAGAATCAAGCCAAATCAATATTATAGCTACCTATGAATCAGATGAAGAGGAACTGGCGTACGTTTTATACGAAGGCAAATTAAAACTAAACGTCAAAACAAAAAAAAGAAAAGCAGAATCTTCTTCTGAAGAGAAACAATCGTAAGAAAACCACAACCCCAACAGCCGGAAAAGTCAACCACGGACCTAGTGAAGGTACATAAGAACGTATCACTGCTACCGAAAGACAGTCCCACTTCAACCAATTAATAGATCCAACGTCAATATACATCCTAAATGCTTTGAACATACTAGAGAAAAAGGTCACCACACACGCAAACGGCGAAAGAGAAATTGCCACAGTTGGCCACCCCATTTTCATGCTACATTTGACAACACTGAGAGCATTGATAGGGTATGTTGAATTAAATTAATCCTTAATATGAAAGTTAAGATTGAAACAATAAAAAAATAGTAGTAGAATGCCAAAATACTACAACTGTCAGACGTATAACCACACACGCAAATACTGTCGTAAACGTGAGCTGGGAAACAGCCATCAAAAGATGCACAGGAAGAATGAACCAGTGAAATGCATACACTGTGGTAATCATCATCCAGCAAATTATAGAGGCTGCGAGGTAGCCGAAAAGCTCAAAGAATGGGAGAAAACAAGAGAAATCAAACAAGTCAGAGTTCTCAGAGGCTAAGCAATAACGAAAATATCACCCTGCAAGAAATACTTCAGAAGCTACACGCTATCACTCAATATTCACAACTTGCAGCACAAGATCAAAGAGTAGAAGCTATGAGCGAGCTACTAAAAAAATAAGAACAGAGACTATAGGAACACTGGAAAGGCCATCGATGAGCCTAGATAAAATAATAACGGATGCGTCAAGTAAAACCAGAGATGTCATTGACTACCTTTATTCTAGTTCATACAAGCTTAACAAGAAAAATTATGATATACTGTTTGAGAATTGTTATCTGGAATGCAAATGGCCTTGCGCAACGCATTTCAGAATTATAGAAGTATTTTTAATCCAAAAAAAAATTGATATAGGCCTAATCTCAGAGAGTCATTTTACCTTAACCTCGTATGCTAAAATATCAACAAAACTCTACATCCAGCTGAAAGAGCTAGAGGCAGGACAGCAATCTTTATCAGCAGTCTACTGTCCACCCAGATATAACCCTCCAAAAAAAGACTACATCAAACTTCTTAAATCGCTTGGAAGTAATTTTATTATTGGAGGTCACTTAAATTCGAAAAATATATTCTTGGGACCTAATAAAACAACTCCCAATGGAACTGATCTATTTGAAGAAGACAGGGGTTTAAAGTATGAGTTCCACTCTAGTCGAAAGCCAACCTACTGGCCCACGGTTCCAAATAAAATTCCTGATTACTTATAGCAGTCGAAAATAAACAAGGGTTGTCGTCAAACCATACTTCAGTTTTAATGACAATAACTGACCCGGTAATAAGAAAATCAAGCCTTAATACTAACAAATAACAAAACAAACTGGGAATACTTTCGGCAGCTAGTCGAAGGAAGCGTCAATCTACAGTTACAGATCTAGAAAGCTTACAAGATAGAACAAGAACTGGAAAGCCTCAATAAAAGTTTACAAAATGCGGCCTGGGAAAGTACTCCTGATCAGTAAGAAATATTAGAAAAAAGTTTATACTAACCAGTTGAAATGAGAGTGAAGTGAACCCGGCCTCGCAGCGAAAAGCAAAACCTGATTTGTTTGCCGAACACCTAGAAAATACTTTCAAACCACCAACTGGATAAGCGGATAATTAACATTTAACACCTATAAGCAAAATGGACGAGAAATCTATGCTTCAAATAATGTTGGCAGCTCATTTTCCAAAATGTCCCGGAACATTTGACCATTTAAGTTTCCTTCAATAATGTGGGCACCGATGAGTTTGTTGCCAATTATTCCACACCACACGTTGACAGTCCAAGGGCACTGATGTTTAACTTGGCAAAGCCAGTGCGAATTTTCAACACTCCAGTAATGTATGTTGTGTCGATTAACCGTTCAATGGTTTGTAAACGACAGCTCACCGGAGAACACTACCTAGCGAAAAAATTTGGAGTTTGCTGTATTTGTTCACGTGCCGCCATTGAAAAAAAGTTACCCGATTTAGGAAATCAACGCCATGAAGATCTTGGTGTAAGGACACAATTTTAAATATTTCCAAATACTGGTTTGGGGCAATCCGGAATCGCTAGCTATTAGCAATATGAGGAATATGAGTTACTGCAGCAAGTACAGCAATTTCATTACACCCCTCAGTGACTGTGGCTCGACGAGTCTTTTTTTCGGTTAAACACTTCCATCAGTAGTAAATTGTTAAACAGTCCGGTAAAATGAAGCACGTGACCGAATCTGGAAATCGCGAAGCGTAGAGAATGACAGCAATATAAAGGCTACGGCCAGCTTTTCCATAAACCAGGACCATTTTAATTTTTTCTTGTACAGTTGTATTGTATTAATAGCCTAACGCAAACATGCACAAAAAACAAAAAAAGTCAGATTTAATCGCATGTTCCTGGGTTACGATAATAGTTAATTGTAATTCAAACATATTGCAGAATCGTATGCATAGGTTCGCGATAAGAGAAATCGAAAAAAAGTTATTATAAGTTTAATTTAACAGCGCCATCTATCATGAATCGAAAAAATTGTTTTACAGAAATCCTACGTACTATAAGCCGTAGAATCCGAACCTGTACTAGAAAATAGGGGTTCCTATTTTAATTTAAAAGTTGTGCGAATGACTCTCCAAATTATCAATTTAAAAAGTAGTATTCCATCTCTAGCGCTGCTGTAGTGACAGTAAATACTCGTGATGCCACCTTTGCCAGACATTTTGGACCATTCGCTGGATGTGATGTGCCACCGTGACGTTCGATTTGCTTTAATGAATTGTAAATTGGGATCCGGTAACAGTGTGATTGCGTGTCCACTGAAAATCTGTCCCTGCGTTAAAGGGTTTATATCATCCGAAGTTACCTCACATAGCGTGCGAGAATTAAGGATGGCCTCTCTCTATTTGGATGAACAATGTTACAATCTCTGCAAATATCAATTTCGAGTCTCCTAGTACTCGCTTTAAATAATATTTTGTACATTTTACGGCTGCCTCCCATTAACCTCCAAAATTAGGAGCAGCCGGTGGAATACAATTCCATTCGATGTTGATTGTTTTAATATATTTGGCTATTGCTGCATCTGCTAATATCCTAGCAATATTTGAAGTCAGTTCCTTTTCTATATATATGGTCGCATTTCCTCTTCGACCATGGAACCGTCGCAGAGCTGCCAGGAATACATCCGTCGTCCTGTCGAAAACTAACTCTAAATGATGCACAGCTTTTGTTGCCATACACATGAAAAGTGACAAATACGGCTTTATGCTTTTCGCACCTCGTAGTTTACTGCTCTTCATGAAAAATTGACCTGCACAATCCACCCCAGTTGTGAAAGATGGTCGTTGATAGATCACTCGCGATTGTGGCAATTGCCCCATAAGTTGTTGTTGGTTTTATGCCTTCAAGCGGACGCATTTGACACATCGCACAATGTAGTATTTTTGCTTCAGAATTGTCATCAAAACCTTTGGACCTGCATGCAACTGGTTAATGTGTTTATCTCTAATGATAAATGATTTGATGAGATGTTTTGCTGGAACTATAATTGGATGCTTCATTTCGTAGGGCACATCTGCATTATTCAAGCTGCCACCAACTCGTAATAAACCAGTCTATAAATCTTAAAACACTTATTAGTTTTGAATTTTTATTTAGTGGATTATTATTGCCGGGGCCGTTGATTTCCGAAGCAAAACTGGAAAGTTGTATTTTTCTCATCACAAAATGGAATGCGTCTTGTTTGGCTTCATTATGTTGCCGTGAGTATTTTTGGCAATTGTATACACTGGTTGATGGTATTCTTCGAAAGAACAGCAACATTCGAGTAATAACCATGATCAACCTTGAAAACGTGGAACATCTTTCGATGGAGGCGAAAAGCCATTCGCTACTCGTTCCAACATTCATCATCACAACCGAATTCAACTTTTGCTCCTTTAATACTTCCTTCGATATTTCCGAACTGGTTATAGTTCGGTACGGCCTTCTACCTCCTTTTTAACATGATGATATCCAGTCAAGGACTGTGATTGAGTCAGTCCACAACCGATACTTGTTGATTTTTTGACTTTTGAGTACCGCTAGTATGGGCATCATCAATTTTGTTAATAATACTGCACCACAGAGCTCCAAACGAGGGATACTTATTGATTTAATAGGTGTCATCTTTGTCTCCGCACTCACAATCCTGGTGATATAGCCGCTTTCCGATTTAACTCTGCTATAAAGACTGCCGCGTAGGCCAATTCAGATGCATCGGCAAATCCGTGCAGCTCCCATTCTTGCCCTTCAGTTTGAAGCCAACTGGTTATTTGTCAATTTTGGGTGGTAAACGTTCCCAGTCTACACCTAGCAAGCAGAGCTTCTGAAACAATATTTTTATTTTTATTATAGTTGGTGACCACCAGCCGATGGGATCAACAATTTTGGATGCCTCAGATAACATATACTGCTTTGTTAGTACGCGATCGTTTAAATTTACTTTGAAGAGAAATGAGTCATCTTTAGGCGCATACTTTATGCCAAGTACAGAGATCGATTGTGAATCACTTTCAAATTCTTTATATGATATATCTCTGTTTACTTCCGGGATACTCCTTAACAGCGCTTCGCTGTTGGCCGACCATTTACGCAGATTAGTCCCTCCACTCCTCAGCATATGGATTAAATCTTGAACCACATTTTCAGCTTCCTCCAACTTGCTCATTCCAGACATTAGATCATCGACGTAGAAGTCGTGCTTCAGTACATCTGCTGCCTCTGGGTATTCGTCGTGGTAATCTGATGCGAGTTGGTTTAATGTCTGTGTGGCCGGTGCAGACGCTGTGCCATAAGTTACTGTCAATAGATTAAAGGTTTACAGACCACTTCCTGAATCTTTTCTCCACACGATTTTCTGGTACTCGCTGTCCGTTTTGTTGACCCAAATTTGCCTAAACATTTTCTCTATGTTAGCGGAGAAAGCAATTTTGTGAGTGCGAAATCTTAACAGTATTTCTACCAAACTGGACTGAAAGACTGGTCCCACTAATAAGTGTTTCATTCAACGAACTTCCATTGGTCGTTTTAGCTGATCCATCAAATAAGACTCGTAACTTCGTAGTGGAACTACTGTCTTTCACAATTCCGTGATGTGGCAAACAATATTGCTTGTTATCTACATAACCCGAGGTGTCCACGTGGCCAAGCTCAAGATATTCATCCATGAATTCAATATATCTTCTTTTAAACAACTCGTTACGTCTAAATCTTTTCTCAAAACTATACATCCGTCTTTTAGCCATTATTTTTGAATTACAAACTCTGGTAAACCGTTTTTAAATGGCAGGCTTATAATATATTTGCTATCTGCTGCTCTCCGAACCGTCTCTTGATAATGATGAAGACAAAGATTATCCTCTTAACTACAGGAAACGGCATCTAAAATCTCCTCGATCTCCCAAAATCTTCGGGAAGCCAGATCAACATCAAGATGGCGTTCCGGCAATTATCTTTCCAAATCGCGTGTTGTGTGCTATAAGTTTCGTTTTGGGAATATATACCTTTTGCCATCACATATAATTTCAAAAAATAGATCACTTCCCAGTAACATGCCTCTTTTGCCGTTTCTGTCGGAAAAGTCGGAATCTGCTAGCCTTACATTGTTCAATCCCTTAAGACTTCTAAAATCATCGATTAAAGTCTGATGCGACGATATGGAAGGAACAATTAACACCATTGCTGTTATTTTATATGGAACATCCTTAAACCTGGATCTGGTGCACATGTTCGCTATACCTTTTGATACCCCAGAAGTGACATCATTGAGACTTTGAAAAAATATCCTTCCATTAGTTTTCGTTAATCCGAGCCGCTAGAAACATTCTTCAGTTACAAACGAGGTTTGTGATCCATAGTCAAGTAAAGCTCGTTACCGTTGCAAATCGCCCCTATGACTTTCGACTTCTATTTGAGCAGTTGGAAGGATCGCATTTGCAACTGAAATGGCGTGAGTACATATTGTTGTTGCTGTTTTCGGGTTGTTTGTAGAGACTTCTAAGTGTAGGATTTCGTGATGTTTCTTCTGGCACAATTTACACTTACGTTTTGATCGGCACTGGTACACCAAATGTGTATCACTCAAGCAATTATAACATCGAGAATTTCGTGTTATGTATTCTCTGCGTCGTTGTACATCCATAGCACGGAATCGACACACTCAACAAATTTGTGGTCTTTAGCACATGACAACTTATACCTGATAAACGTTTTGATGTTTCTGGTTTAACTCCTTGCAGAGAATCCATTCTCTTATTTAGCACTGCTAAAAGTTTATCAAAAGTTGGATATTCAATTTTTGATGTCTCTATAGCTTCCACATCTGTTTAGTCTCAGCATCCATATTTTGAGTTGCGATATAAATGAGCCAAGCATCTCGACCTTCTGCTTCAGGACCAACAGCCTGTAATCCACGTACCACCTCATCACAAATATCGTGTACACATGCTATCGTTTGTGATGTCGCTTGCGTTATTATTGGTTGCTCACAATACGTTTCAATGAATGTTTCAACTATATACCTTTTCTTATCATATCTTTTGCATAAATTCTGATAAGCTTCGATATAATTTGCGTCGTTGATAGGAAAGTGCCGAACTAGAGCCAGTACTTCATCGAAATAGAGGATACATACAATTCTACTTAATGCTGATCGATTACTCCTTTAACCTAGACGCGAGGTTGAGTACCACTATTCTTGTGAATTGCTGTAAATATATATCGCTCGGTAGATATTCCGGTCGGAGGTTAGCCTAACCAACGCCATTGCGAACTCCAGATGAATAGATAGAACTTCCTTCTTAGAACCTGGTTGGCAATCCAGACGTGGAGAGGTTATCTACATCCTGATAACTGAGGTAGTGAAATTCTACATAGTTCCGACCTTGAAAAACCGCCTGTACCTTGGAATCAATTTTTGGGCTGCATTCGGTATCGTTCCACAAATGGTTGATGAGGTGATAATAGGTGAAGTGGGGTCGAATAACGATAAAATGCACAACTTAAATAATCCTCAACGGGTTCGATTAAATCACGTTATTAACAAATTTCCTTCCTTTAACGAGCTGGGCTTAGGATGTACCAACTTGCACAAGCATCGCATTGACGTAGGGTCGGCTTTACCAATAAAACAAAGGTATTTTTCAGTATCACCAATCATTCAATCAAAAATTTACGCGGAGATTGATAGAATGCTGGAATTGCAAGTAATAGAACCGAATCAGAGCCCGTGGTTGTCTCCCGTTGTTTTGGTATCAAAACCTAATGGGAAATCAAGATTGTGTCTTGATTCCCGTAAATTAAATGGTGTTACTGTCAAAGACTCGTATCCACTACCAATTATAGATGGACTGTTAGCGCGTCTTAAGGATACGAAATATATATCCAGCCTGGATTTAAAAGATGCCTTTTGGCAAATTCCACTGGAAAAAAATTCGAGCGAGATGACAGCGTTTTCAGTGCCTGGACGACCACTTTATCAGTTTAAAGTGATGCCGTTCGGGCTCTGTAATTCTGCTCAAGCGTTGTGTAGATTAATGCACAAGATCATTCCAGCGGAATTACATGACCAGGTCTTCGTCTACTTAGACGATTTGCTTATTATATCACCCACTTTTGAAAATCATCTCGCATTACTCGAAATTGTTGCTGGTCACCTCTCCCGCGGTGGGTTGACCATCAACGTTGATAAGAGCCACTTTTGCATGAGAGAGATTCGCTACCTTGGATTTATCGTCGGTGAAGAAGGTCTCCGAACCGATCTAGCTAAAGTTGAAGCCATTGTAAATTTCCCGAGACCCAAATCGGTCAAACAGGTGCGACGCCTTAGGATGGCGGGTTGGTATCGGAGATTTATCCACAACTATGCCGAAATTGCAGCCCATATCTCCAATCTCCTTAAAAAACGAATAAGTTTGACTGGACAAATGAAGCGCAGGAGGCTTTTGAGAAACTTAAGATTTTGCTTTCCACGGCTCCCGTGCTTGCGAATCCGGACTACTCTAAACACTTCTATATTCGCTGTGATGCGAGTACAGAGGGTTTGGGGGGAGTCCTGTTTTAGAAGACCACGAATGAAGTTGAACAGCCATTCTCCTTCTTTTCGCAAAAGCTCAACGATGCTCAAAAAAATTATACAATGACTGAGCTGGAATGTTTGGCTGCTGTTCTCTCCATTAAAAAGTTCCGCAAATATGTTGAGGGATACAGATTTACAGTCACAACGGACCATGCCAGTCTCAAGTGGTTGATGGGGATGAAAGACTTGACCTCTAAACTAGCTCGTTGGAGTTTGTATCTCCAGACCTTCGATTTCGAGATTATCCACCAAAAGGGCAAAGAAAATATAGTGCCAGATGCTCTATCTAGAATAAATTGCGACTCTATCAAGGAGCTGAACACCGACTCTACGATGATAACCTCTACGATGATTCAAAGTATCGCAGCCTGATATCTAAAGTACTCGAAATCCCTACTGAATATCCTAACTTACGAGTTCTGAATGATAGACTGTACACAAAGATCGAGCCCAAATCTTTCGAGCCGTTTAATGATGTTACCACCTGGAAACTGTGGATCCCTGAATCTTTAGTTCAGAATGTGATCAAATCAGAGCATGACTTACCTGTAGCTGCTCATGGAGGCATAAAAAAGACGATTGGGAGGATTCGCAAACTATTTTACTGGCCGAGGATGGCCAAAGATATATATATATAAATATGTAACAAACTGCGACGTTTGCAAATGCTCCAAATACTCGAACATAATTTCTTAGCCGGAAATGGGTACGACTAAATTTGTAGAACGCCCCTTTCAGAAGATTTATCTTGATTGCCTTGGGCCATATCCTCGTTCTAAGAAGGGTAAAACGGTGATCTTGGTAGTTCTCGATCAACTGACCAAATTCCCCATTTTGAAAATTTTGACTAAGGCAACGGCCACCTCTTCGATCACGTTCTTGGGCGATGAAGTATTTAAAACGTTTGGTTGTCCCCAGACAATATTTACTGATAACGGGACACAGTTCACCAGCGACGCCTTTCAATCGTTTTTAAGTAAACACGGAATCAGACACGAATGCACGCCTTTGTACTCTCCGCAATCCAAAGCCTCAGAACGGGTTAACCGATCTGTTCTGAGTGCCATATGAGCGTACGTAAGATCGGATCACCGGATGTGGGATGATCGTCTTGGCGATATCGCCGCAGCATTACGAAGTTCGAATCACGTTCAATTAGATGTTCTCCGTTTTATGCTCTATTTGGCTACGAGATGATACATCACGGTGGAACTTATGACCTACTATAGATAATTTGAATTCGCTAAGCGACACCGATATAGAAACCCTGCCTGCAAATTATAAACAGCCCATTATCCACGACAGAATTAGATCTAACTTGGTTAAAGCATACGAATCATATTCTAAGGCATATAATTTGCGGACTAGACCGATAATATTCCAGCCAGGCCAAAAAGTTTTCATAAAAACACACCCCGTGAGTGAAAAGACCAAACAATTCGCATCTAAACTTGCTCCCCTGTATGTACCAGGAAGGATTGTAAAAAAAAAACGGTAATGTGACGTATGTAGTGGAAAACGAACATGGGAAAACTCTCGGAGTGTACCATGCCAAAGACTTAAAACTTTGAATATTGTTAATATTCTTAGTTATCTGTGGTTCAACTTCCCCTTTATCAGCTTTAAATGGAATTTGAATAAAATTCTATTTTAACCTGTTGTGTAGAGTGACGTCGAACCACGCTGGTTGGCAAGATGTTTATAGTCAACCTAATTTTATGGTTTGTTATGCTCAACCTAATTCCTAGCGCACCCGAGAATGAAGACAGTAATATTATGAAACAACAATATTGATAGAAAGAGCAAAATAGCTCTTGATGGTATCGATTACGGTTAATTTTATTTTCGCAAAACATCAGTTGATCTAGAATCGTGCTAATAACCTCAAGTGCGAAGGAAATTTAAGTGAAAATAAAAATAAATAAATTTTGTTTGTTTGAGTATGGTTGTTGTCACTTAGTTAAAACAGCATAAGTACTAAGTAGTTGAGTGCGTGATAATATCGAAGGGGCGAGCAGATAACGGTCCAATTGACGCCACTATATAGCTAAACTCAAAAGAAGTGAAGGAGATAGAGGATACAATTCTACTTAATGCTGATCGATTACTCCTTTAACCTAGACGCGAGGTTGAGTACCACTATTCTTGTGAATTGCTGTAAATATATATCGCTCGGTAGATATTCCGGTCGGAGGTTAGCCTAACCAACGCCATTGCGAACTCCAGATGAATAGATAGAACTGCCTTCTTAGAACCTGGTTGGCAATCCAGACGTGCAGAGGTTATCTACATCCTGATAAATTAAATCCTGATAAATTAAATAATATAAGTGTTAATAATAGCTATTCTCGTGCTCCGGTATTTTTTTAATCTATCAGAAATTGTGTTTTAATTTTCAATATCTGTTTTTGAATAAAAAAATTATTTCTTTAAGTCCTTAACTTTTACTAGACGTTGATCTTTTGAATTAGCTTCTAAATTCAGTGTTGTTTCTTAGGATATTTTTTTTTTGTTCTAATTTAATATTGTAAGGTCGGTAAAGATTTGGATAAGTTTAAGAACGGGTGCCCACGATCGTCCATATTTGGATTTTTTTTTTCTTTCAGCTGCATTCAACGATCCCTACGCAAGGCCTTACGAAGGATAACGAATGTAAGTTTTTTTTAATTATATATTTGATCGACTCTGCATAACGTTATATGCTCACATATATATATATATATATATATATATATATATATATATATATATATATATATATATATATATATATATATATATATATATATATATATATATATATATATATATATATATATATATATATATATATATATATATATATATATATATATATATATATATATATATATATATATATATATATATATATATATATATATATATATATATATATATATATATATATATATATATATATATATATATATATATATATATATATATATATATATATATATATATATATATATATATATATATATATATATATATATATATATATATATATATATATATATGTGAATAAATTTATTCAACATATTTACCCCTTTTTTATATATCATTACCATTAATATATGTCTATATATATATTTTTTTTTGTTTGGTTCGGTTTATATGATAATTGTGCCAAATAAAGCCATTATGAGAATTAATTAAGGTGTTGTAAATTAAGAGGAGTGAGGTGTGGCACGTGCAACGATGGGTCTAAAGAGCCGGTAAATTTTAAGACATTTTTCCGTACGTAAGTTAGTTTGTTGGTGAACCCACTATGTGCTGATCAAAACGAACCCCCCATCTGGCGATCCGGCTCGGCACAAATCGTACGGGATGATCAGCAGGGCAGGCACCACAAAGATCGGTAATTACAGGTTGGCATTGAACTTCAAAATTATAAAATATAAACAAACAAGAAATCAACTGTCTAATACTAATGTATAAAGACAGTACTGGAAATGGTAAGTAAATTGTAATTACCAAAAAATGAATTAATCTAATTTCAAATAATATGCTATATACTAATTCAATTACAGGATATCATATGAATGTATTTATGTATGTTTGGGAATAATGCAAACAAAAGATAAGTATTTACATTTAAATTGACATCTAACTTAAAAAAATGATTAAACTCTATGATTTTCTTTTAGCTTCCGATGATGATTTTGAACACCTCATTTACAAGAAGAGGAATGATTCAATTTTAATAAAGGAAATTTTTTCGTAAAGTGTTTATTTTCCGAGATATTTGCAAGTTTCAGCTCAAAAAAATCACCCGGTATATTGAACAA
Organism: Nephrotoma guestfalica; assembly: GCA_963691935.1. Taxonomy (NCBI): domain Eukaryota; kingdom Metazoa; phylum Arthropoda; class Insecta; order Diptera; family Tipulidae; genus Nephrotoma; species Nephrotoma guestfalica. Next base: position 74,262,136 of record OY829914.1, on the reverse strand, counting down.
ACCAATATTTCAATCAAAACTACATATTAGCGACTGAACTATGTTTCTCGATTAAACCATAAAACTTGAAAACTTCTATCAACATCGTTATTTTATATAGCAGTTTTATGAAAATTATATGGCGCTTTTTAGGTACCGTACACAATATATTACAGAATACGTTCAACTTTCATCTGATATTTAAAACGTAATGATCCAGTATTATTATAGCAGAGAAACACCAGACAAATTTAATGGGTTTCGAGTAGTCAATCTCGGTATATGACAAACTTTAATGTTGTGGAATAATAACTAAACAACAACAAAAACAAGAGCAACTAAAAAATTGTATTCTGTATGAGCCATAAAACTAAAGTGCGTTGTTATTTTATATATGTGGAGAGAAGATTTTTTTTTTTAAAAAGGGTAAGTATATAAAATTTAAAAAAAGCAAACAACCCATTTAGCAAATAAACAACAAATAGACAAAATATAATAACACAAACAAACATAAACACAATCGAAACAAATCCAACAAATTTAACCTCAAATTATTATTATTTTGTGATACTTAAACTCAATTATGTGTATTCACTTTTAAGAATGGAAAAACACCACAATCACCGAAGAACAGAATTTTCCGTACGTTGGTATTTTCTTTTAAGCTTTTGTTGATTCTGTTTGTTTATTTATTTTTTTTTTGTGTATGTGTTTGTTGTTATATTTGTGTCTGAGTTTTCCGTTCCAATGGAAATAGAAAATAAAAAATCAGGGAAAAACGAATATAATTTCACCATTTGCTCGTTTATAAATATTTTCATCCATGTATCGAGTATAGAGATAACCGTAATCCTCATGTGGAAGCGAGATATAAAAATTTTGTGCTTTTATGTGTTACAACATTTTTTGTTTGTGCTTACGTTCAATTAAAAATTTATAAACATTTTGTTGTAAATAGTAGATGTTATATAATTTTGAGGGTAAAGCTGTAAATTTTCCAAAGGACACTTTAATATTGTGAAATTGTATACGTAATTAAAAATGGTACAGCCAATTAAAGGGATTTTGCTATTATAATATTATTATTATTATTATTTTTGTTAATGTTGTACATTTTTATCGTTCGAGAAAATTAATTATGATATCGATAATAATTATATTACGGGTATTATGAACCGGGGTGACCCAAATATATTTCATTATGATAATATATACAAATTTTGTTTTAATGGCTTATATTATAAATATTACATTTTAATTGATAGCAATAATTATTCAAAATGTTGTATACTATGCCGAAGTATAAGACAGGTTTTAATTCATTTTGGTATAGGTTTTGAAAATGGTGTGTATTTCTTAAATGGATGTATAAGAAGTTATTGTTAAATTAAAGAAAAAAAATCAACCCAAGAAAATTAAAAAATTATAAAACAGTTTGCATTAAAAAAGATTCACTTTAATATGTTAATAAATTTAATCAATATTATTATTATTATTATTATTATTCTCTTTATTTAGAAAAACAGGTTACATACATTAATACAAATCATAAACTATTTCTAATAAAATTAGAGCTCCGAATAGGTTTTTAGAACCTGTGGGGGAGCAAGAAAGAAAAAAATCATGAAATTTAGGTTGCCAAAAGTGTACAAATAAAAATAGTAAATTAAAAACTATCATAAAAGAATAAATAAATAATACATACATAAATAAAATTAAAATTCCAGCTCATATTTAGTGAATACAATACAAAAAGAAAAATTAGAAGTAGGTTTCAATGTTGTCTATATTAATCAGCCAATGTCGAATCATTTTATCAAAATAGTGTTTGAGGCCAATCGGAATGAATTTCAACTCTATTGGTAATTTGTGAAACCAATACAATCCCATATAAAAGTAAGACCTTCTGAACCTTTCATTATTACAACGTAAACCGGCAAAGTTGTTCGCATTCCTTAAAGTATACGTGTGATGAATACGACTATGGAAACTGGAACTCCGAACAAAAAACATCTGTAATACCTTATAAACATAGAGATATCTTAAAGGTAATAATTTCAAATCTCGAAATAAGGGAATTGTTGGAGTTGTTAAAGGCCGACAATAAATCAATTTAATAATCCGTTTTTGTGAAATGTATAGGTCCTCTATATTGGAAAAATAAATCCCACCCCAGCTTGATATACCATACATAATAATAGATTCAACTAGTGCATGATATAGAACTCGCAGTGTTGACGGTGGGCATAATTGCTTCTGATGGTAGAATTTATAAGTCGCAGTAATAACATTTTTTCTGACAATGGTGAGATGGGAATTCCATTTCAACTGCGAATCGATGGTAACTCCTAAGTACTTAAACTCATTTACGAAGGAAATTTCAAAGCACTGCGATGAACATGAGTGTCCAGAGCAAAATGGAACATGATACAAAACCTTAAAATTGGGAGATGCGGCCTGACCAAAAAACATTACTCTGGATTTATTACTAAGAGCCAGGCGATGGTAGTAAAACCAATTACCAAGATTCACTAAGTCTGTGCAAACTAGGTTCTTTAATTCCGAAGGGTTTGCTGAAGTGTAACTTAATGCTAAATCGTCCGCAAATGCCGTGGTGTGCCCCAGAAGATCGATGTCGAATATAGAATTTATGTAGATTAAGAATAGAATAGGTCCTAATACTGATCCCTGCGGAACGCCGCAATTTAAGTAACCAGGTTCACTAAAATTATCATTTATTTTAACAATTTGGCTACGATTGTTGAAATAACTAACAAACCAGTCAAAAACTTTACCTCTGATACCTATATTTAATAATTTGTTTGCAAGAACCTCGTGATCCACCGTGTCAAACGCTTTTGCAATGTCTAAAAATAACGAAGCGGATTTTTGCGAATTGTTAAAAGCCGAGTAAACATAACTGAGGTGATGTAGTAGTGCTTCTTCAGTGGATCTTCCTGCTAAGAAACCAAATTGACTACGGCTAAAAAAATTGATTTTCTCCAGATAACCGAGCAATCTACGTTTTATTATTTTCTCAAATAGTTTGGAGAAGGAACTTAGCAACGAAATAGGTCGATAATTATTTAGTAATAGCACATCACCTTTCTTATGAATTGGAATTACAAGGGCTGATTTGAAAACATCTGGAAATACACCACTTCCTAGGCTGAAATTGAAGAGGTAAGCTAAAACATCTACTAGATACCACACGCAATTTTTTAAGATTAGGTTGTCGATTCCGTCAATTCCACAAGAGTGTTTATTTTTCAAACTACTAATCTCTTTTATAATCTCTCTGGCGCTAATCGAATCAAACACACAAGACATACTAGGTGAAGTGGTCGAGCCTAAAACATATCTGCTATAGCCTGGAGAATTAGGCGAAAAGTTAGTGTTGTTCAAATTATTTGTTATCTCCGATGGAACGTTGAGGAAATAAGTATTGAATTCATTACTTATTGGTATTTGTAAATTTTGGTGATTCGGTTTTTGTCTTTATTCGTTCCCAAAACTTCATCAATAGCCTTCCATGTGAGTTTAGAACTATTTTTAACATACTCAAATTTCTTCTTGTAAAATGAATTTTTGGCAAATTTAATTCTAGCATTTACTTCCTTGGAGAGTTTCTTGACAAATTTTTCAAAACGTGCATTAGTGGGATTATGGCGTAATTTTCTAGAGAATTTTTTTAATTTATGAACCTTCAAAAGGAGATAAGAATTCATCCACGGTTTCAGTTTTTTTAATGTAGGGGCAGAAGATTCGACCTTAGATTCACGAATGTGCGATTTCAGAATAATTAAGAACCTATCAAAAGCGATATTGCAGTTATTCTCACCATAAACAGTCGCCCAACTTTCAGATTGTAGTCGAGCATTCAAACAGCTATAGTCAACTCTCGAAAAATTAGCAGCTACACTATTTTGAAGCACAGGGATCTGAGGTGCACAAATGTTTAGCTTTATTAAGTTGTGGTCAGATAGATGAATCGGTGTGTTTTCCACAGTAAAAATAAACGAATTTGTTGATTTGATGAACACATGATCAAGACAAGATGAATGTCTAGTAGCTTCATTTAAAAGACTTAGAAATCCGTGGGAGGCTAACATGGTAAGATAACTATAGCATTCATTGATATTAAGTAAATTTATGTTGATGTCTCCCAGAATAACTATGTTATTATTATTAATTGATAGAAGTAACTCCTCAATATCGACACAAAACGGGTTTACCGGTTTATTACAAAATCTCTAAATGCAGATAAAGGTCCAATCATGACGCCCCAAGGTAACATTTAAAATTAAAACATCAGCTGTGGTCCAGTTGTAACAATGAAAAGAAGATACAGTTAAATTTTGATTGATAAACACACCAACACCACCAGATCTATAATCATCATTACAGCAAGCAATGAAATTATAATTTGGCAGTCTGTAATATGAAGATTCGTGTGAGTAAATCCAGATTTCCGAAACAAATATTAATAGTGGTTGCACTTTTAAACTAGATAAATAAGCATTGAAAATGTCGAAGTTTGCTCTCAAACTTTGAATGTTTTGCGGAATTACACTACACATAATATAAGACTAACAATTCAATATACATACAACAAATACCGAAAAACAAATTTTGAAGAGTGAGAGCAAAGTACAACATTTTCAATACAGCCAGATAAATCACAACAACGGATAATCTATTCCAAGTAAATTTCAAAATATTCCGACTAATTATAAATAAATTTGAAAATGTTAGAAAAATAAGTTTTAAGTTTTTTGAGTAAATTACTAAAAAATAACTCAAACAGTGTTTAAACATCATCCAAATCATAACAAACACTACCACCATAAAAAAAATAATTACCGGAATCAAAACAGCTGACTGATTAATATAAACAAATATTATTTTAGACAACAAAATGTATAAAAAGTTAAGCTGGAATATGGAAAAAATATATAAAAAACGAATATGAGCTAATAAAGGTAAGATAAAAAAACTACTTAACGTTACATTATTTAATTCTAGATACCGAAGCAGCAACCGCTTTATCCAATTGCTAGTGTATGATGTTCTGGATACGAAAAATATCGTTCATGGAGTGAATACGATAGACGTCAGAATCAGCCGATTTCTTTAGGTAAATTTGTCCGGCTTTGCACCATAAATATTTAAAGTTTGATGACAGTTTTATGTTTTTAGCCTCATGATACAGCTGTGATTGGAATTTTGAAAGGCGGTGCATTATATGAATTTGATGCTCCCTGTGGTTTTGTGGCAAGATGATATCCAGATCTTTAGTGTAAAGTGTTTTAATTTTGCGCATTTGCGTTAAAACTTTTTGTTGTAGATCGATGGATTTTAGTTTTACAATAAAGAAGTTGTGACGAGTTACATAATTGTTGGTTTTATTCAGTGTGGTTTTGCTAACGTTTCTACGAATGGGTTCGATCGATAGAATATCATCCGGTTGAATGGAATTTTCGACTTTACTAATTGTGTTGAAAATCATTCCACTAATGTCAACATGTTCCATCGGCAAGCCACTGATTATAATGCTTGAAGCGTTTAGCATTTGAGCTGGTTTGTCATAATCAGCCTCCATTTGATGTAATTTTGCAGAGTGGATACTAAACTGGTCTTCTAGATGTTTAAGTTTCGAAGTGAGAGCATCGTTCGCAGCTTGGAGAGTATGTACTGCGTCTTTAACTTTGTCCAGGGCAGATAGTTTCTTTTCCATTCGTTTTAATTGAATCATAATATCGGCTAGACTCACGTTCACATCACATTCAGAGTCCGAGATTTCGTTGTCAATCACAGATTGACTGGATTGTAGACGACAGCTTTCACATAACCAATTGACAGTTCGATTATTAATATCACTTAACAATTCGTGTGAGATACAAGCGATTTAATACCAGGAAGTCGTCCTTTTTTTGTGATATTGGCCCCACACGAGCGGCAGGTTACGGTCATTGTTTTACAAAGGCGCGAAATTGATTGACAATAAAATGGTTGACGATGTTGTACTTTGCTATGAAGATGTGAATCACGCACGAATAAATTAACAAATCCCTTATATTTTTGGTGAACTATATTTTAAATATGACTTAATGATTTTATTAATATAAAAATTAAAGCAAAAATTAGGTAAATTTAATTATTTTATTTAATTTTTATTATTTTATTATTTTAGAGGTATTTTAGATGTTTACACTTTGACGATTATGAATTGAAACGATTATGAAATATCAATGAAAAATTAAAGTTACTTTATTAATCATCCCGAACACAATTTTCAATACTTTTTTCCGATGATCACCTCCCTTGGCATATGAATTTCGATGTGCTAATCTGCGTAGAACATATATTCAGATGCCCGTTCGAAAATTATGAGGATTAATGGTGAATATTGATCAATCCCGTAAACAATTTTCGATACATCCTTCCGGTGAAAATACGTTCATCACCAAATGTCCTAGTGGCGAAGCCAGAGATGACCCCCTCCTTCGGCATATGAAGTAAGGTGTGCCAACCTGCATAGAACATATATTCATATGGTGGGCTTTTTCTTGCTTATAAAAGTCTTTTTATTTGTTTCGAATTTAAGAGTTAGCGATAGACTAAAATCACATTATTTTCATACAATTAACTGCATCAATAGTTGCTGTCATTGTCTCGTGTTGTACATGTTAATAACGGATGCCAGTCTATGGTAATCTCGTTTACATTTTATTACCGAAATAATATACCGATTTAAATACATACAAATGTTAATAATCATAAAATATAATTTTGACCACGAGCACCACATTCATATGTCCGTTCAAAATCACGAGGATTAATGGTGAATATTGATCAATCACGTAAACAGTTTTCAATGCATCCTTCCGGTGAAAATTTGTTCATTACCAAACAACCTTGTGGCGAACTCAGAGATGATTCCTCCCTTGGCATATGAAGTTAGTTGTGCCAGTCTGCAAAGAACATATATTCAGATGCCCGTTCGCAAACCACGAGGATTAATGGTGAATATTGATTTAGGTTCAAATAAACAACCATGTGTGTAAGCCCGTTTCTCATGATGCTTTGAGACAGTCAATTTTAGTCCAATATTCCACTCAACCCTTCCTCATTTTCTTTCGTTTTGTAATCAATTTTTTATTCCTCGCGGTAAGTCTGGGTTCCTTAAAACCCACACCATTCCCCTCTACCTGAGTGAGCTGCGGGAACCAACGCTACATGGGGTACCAGGCAGATAATCGCCATTCTGTGAAGCTGGGTTGGCTTTAGCTATAGCAAAAGTTTAATCAACCCCTTTTAACCCTTGTGTTTACAACCGCATGCCCGGGTATGTTTTTTTACTGTCGAGATGAATTTTTTAGTAGTAGCTTAACAATAATTATTTCGGACTGGGATTAAAAAAAATTCCAAAACCCGATTATTATTAGGTTTTAGGAAAGCTTTTTAAATAAAACCCCTCAAATTGATAATCAACATACCGGGGTATGTAATTAAAACTTAATACTGAATGAAAATTAATAAGAAATAAATAAAAATGTTTATATGATTTAATTCATTATTTATTAGTAAAATTCAACATTAAATAAAAAATTAAAACAATTAAGTTGATGTTGTTGTTGTTTATTTACATCGTAAGCATGTTGTTGCAATCAATCTCTTTAGGACAGAGGTGACACTTGCCTTTATGTATTATTCTACCTCTTGCGACACGTTTTCCTGGGATAGATGTGCTTTTCACATCTCTTATTTCCATATCCATCGTACGGCCAAACATGCTTTCGATACCATTTTGAGTAGCGAAATGACGCATTATTTTCGGATTCTTGGAGCGCTCATTAATTTCAGGCATAACTAACTGTTCGCACAATTGTTGTTAAAATTTGTGCCGGTGACTAGAGTTTTTGTTTTAGTGACGGAGTATTTTTTTTATATACTATATGTGCTGCCAAGGTTGCCACATGCAAAATGTTATAAAATATGCCAGGGGCCAACGAATTGTCTTCCTTTTGCATGAATATTCACCGACCATTTTATCCATGTTATCTACGCCTCCCTTAGTTTTGTTGTAATCTAGGATCATTGTCGGTTTATTTTCCGATCCTTGTGTGTCCTTGTTGTAATGTATTGTGGATACAACTACCACAGCTTTATTTTTTGGGGGATATACGAACACAACATTGTTAAGTTGTTCGAAAATCCGAAAATAGACGACTCGACAGGTCGAGGTTTACCATTGTGAACTAAGAATTCCGCCGGCACGAATCGCCGTCTTTTACTGTACCCAAAATAGATAAATTGTGGTCACGCATCAAAGTGGATGCTAAACTGTAGCTGGTAAAGAAATTGTCACATTTAATGTTTCGGCCACTTCCATGAAAAGATTACAGCATAAGTCTTTGACAACCCGTTCTCCTTGGTTAGTTTCTCGTCGAGAGTTTGGAGCCGTTCCAGTGTATATTTTTCCTTTTAATGGATACGAGGTAGAAGAGTCGCTAACCCACCAAACTTTAATTCCATATCTAGCCGGTTTTGATGTACTGAGTGAAACGTATTCCACCACGATATGGAAATAGTTGTTCATCGACCGTAACATTTGGTTCAGCTACAAAACACTCTCGAAGATTTCGATTCAGTATAAGCCATATATCGGAAATAGCAGCTGCCTTATCAACAAGTAACCGTTGCGCCCGAGTGTTCCCATTATCAAATCTGATATATCGGCTTATCGTATAAAAGAACACCCATCGTAGCACGATAAATGGGATGAGAACTGGATCTCCACAAATCCAGTATATGTTATTTTTTTCATCGACGGACACCAACAAATATTATAATGCCAAGATATTCATCACATTCAGAGGCATCTATTTGCTTCCATACCCAAATATTATTTGGATTGTTTCGGTTCCAAGTCTGGTAACTTTGAGCTCCTCTACGATTGGCCTATAGTTTAAAAGTTTGGGTAATGATAAGCCCGCGGGTCTTATTTGTTGGTCCTGTAACGGCCGATTTCAAAATGTTATGCGACAATGTCTTATCTTAATGTTATGCCTTATCTGTACCCTAGCGATTTGACTGCAAAAATAGATAGATGGGCGCTGTTCTTGGAAGACTATGACTTTCAAATAGTACCCAGAAGCGGTGACAGGATGAGACATATACCTCCCAGTAGAATACAAATTGAAGTATAAGATAATAAAGAAAAATAAAATTCAGGTCGAAAAAAGAATTATAATAGAAAAACTTATGAAAGACTTCAGTTGGTAGTACCAGAAAAATTAATTGACTCAGTTATCTGGAAATATCACGATAACCTGGGACATTTGGGATTTTATTTTAGTAAACGGCGAGAAAGGTTAATTAGATTTACAGAATACTGCATAGTGTTTACAGTGTATAATGCAACGCCAGTAAAGAAAGAGGCCCTACTGAACTCAATTGCGAAAGGAAACGAACCGTTTCAAATAATACATCTAGATCATTTGGGACCAATTGGTTGTGGTGGATGCCTTTACTCAGTATACTAAATTATACCCAGCAAAAACGACTAACACCACCGAATTATGTAAATATTTGAAAAGTTGTTTCTCGAGTTATAGTACACCAAAGAGAATAATCACAGATAGGGGTACGGCTTATACTGCAAAAAAGTTTGCAGCGTTCATACAAGATCATGAGATAACGCATGTGAAGATCGACACATCTTCGCTTAATTCTAACGGACAGGTCGAAAGATATAATAGAGTTAAAGTGCCGATATTGGAAAAAATGGTGTATGAAAGAAAACAAGAGTGGGACAGAGTATTGTGCTTAATGAACAATACGTTGAACAAGTCGGTTAATGACATACCAGCAAAATTTTTGTTTGCAACTTCGAAACACTTTCTGCAAAAACATTCGTAAGTACAACACATGCTTTCAAATGACTTCTCTCGGTGCAACAAACATTTTTAATAGTGCCTGTTACATGCCCACTTTCGAAGTTCAAGGCGAGATATATCACAAAATCGGTTCGTTGCTTCCTGCATTAAATCAAGAGGCAAAGTTTTTGCAAATATATTTTACTGCCAATGAAGAAAGCGAAGTCGAGCTACGTGCCGCAATTAGTACGGCTGCCAGACGTGATATAATTTCGAATTTACAAGCAATGCTTCATGAACGTAACAGTTTGATACATTTATTTAAAATTTCTATGGATAAGATGCCTACAGATGATTATACAGTTGTAATCAGAGTACACAAAACGCCGCCAAATGAACACGAAAGACGTTTTAATGCACCGGTGATAGATGATGATGTAGCCAGTTATAATGGTGGGCTCCGAATTCGATCAACGTGACATAATCATTTATCGCCGGAACGCAAATGTGGTTCGCGTTTCAAAAACGCATCGTTCGTATGATGCACTTCAATATCCACTGCTATTTCCGCGTGGAGAAGATTGTTACCATTTCAATATAATGCAAATCAACCCTAATAAGAATGAAGAGTCGATGAAGAAAGTTTCCTGTATGGATTATTACGCAAACCGCATTATGATTCGTCCAAATGAATCCAACTACATGCTGAAATGCCGTGAACTCTTCCAACAGTTCAATGTAGACATGTATGCAAAAATTGATAGTGAACGTCTTCTCTTCATTCGGTTAAATCAACAGAAACGCTGCTAACATTGGACAAAAGGTAATGTTGCCCGCATCGTATACCGGCGGTCCATGGCACATGTACGAATACGCACAAGATGCCATAACATATGTTCGAAAGTATGGACGTCCAGATCTGTTCATCACCTTCACATGAAATACAAGGTGGAGTGAAATCACAGACCTACTTTTCACCGGCCAAAACTGATCACACAGACATGATCTACTCGCACGGGTATTCAAGCAAAAGCTAATTCGATTGATGGACGTCATCACTAAGAACCAAATTTTTGGAGAAACCCATTACTCGATGTATTCAGTTGAGTGGCAAAACAGAGGTCTTCCACACGCACATATTTTAATATGGTTGAAGCTAAAAATCGTCTCAAAACAAATCGATAGCGTGATATCTGCTAAGCTTCCCAACCGAGACGAAGATTCTATTCTTTTTGAAACAATGAAGAAAAATATGATCCATGGACCATGCGGTGCACTTAATACAAATTCACCATGCATGAAGGATGGCAAGTGTGCAAAGCGATATCTACGTGAGCTGATCAATGAAACTGAAACTGGAGGTGATGTATATCCTACGTATAGGAGAGGGACCACCGATGGTGGATATACAAACGACAATCAAAATGCGAGATGTAGCTATTGACATCGATAACACATGGATCGTGCCGTATTCACGGCTGCTTTCAAAAATGTTTGATGCCCACATTAATGTTGAGAATTGCAATTCAGTGAAATCAATAAAATACATTTTCAAATACGTCCACCGTCCGTTCAAATCTCGCTGTTTACTTAGAAAATGGCCAGCGTGTCTACTTCACCGATCAAAATGCACAAAATAGAGCTGAGCAACCACCCAACACAACACGCTCAATTGTGTGCGTCTGATAATTATTATTATTAATTAATTAAGATTGTTATTGAATACAGTCAGGGGTCCAACATCATTCGTTGCATTGAAAACCAGCGATGGCGTAGAGTGCCAAACGTATAGAGCAGCATTTATCAAGCTTGGATTACTTGAAAATGACAATCATTGGAATACAACGGTAACCGAGGCATCGCTAACGTGTCATCCAAAACAAATACGTACTTTGTTTGCGATCATTTTAACAACATGCGCACCATTGAATCCACAAGCACTCTGGGAAAATCATTGTGAAAGTCTCAGTGAAGGCTTTCTGCGGTATGCACGAAGAAGTGATCCAAATCAAGTGCTAACATTGATTGAGCATTTATGCATATCAATTAACAACAAAGTACTAATTGAACTTGGTATGCTGGCATCCACACGCGGCAGAAATGATGTACAAGACAGAGATCTGGTGCGAGGACAGCATAACGATGGAAATCAGAAACGCCATTTCGTGGAAACACAAACACAACTATTAGTTGCTGATCAAAAATATGCCTACGGCAAAGTAAAGCAACGTGTAGACAATGGAAATGGCGCGAATTTTTTCTTGATGCTCCTGGCGGCACCGGAAAAACATTTCTGATTAATTTAATACTGGCGTCGGTTCGAATGCAGAATGGAATAGCACTCGCAGTAGCATCATCGGGAATTGAATCAACGCTACTCGATGGTGGGCGACCAGCACACTCGGCACTCAAGCTACCTCTAAATTTGAAACAAACCAAAACACTAACCTGTAACATTAGCAACAATTCTGGAATGTCCGCAATCTTTAAAGCGTGCAAAATTATAATTTGGGACAAATGTACCATGGCCCATAAAAAATCACTTGAGGCGCTTGACCGCACTCTGCGAGATATCAGAGGGAAAAACCAACCAAAGGCAGGTGCATTTATACTTGTTGCAGATGATTTTCACCAAATCTTATACCCGTTATACCTCGATCAACACCCGCTGCTGAGCTAAACGGATGCCTCAAAGCATCTTATTTATGGAACCGAGTTGAAAAAATTACTCTCTCGACGAACATGCGTGTGCATTTGTTGGAAAAAGCCTCTGCCCAAACATTTTCCAAACAATTTTTGGATATTGGAAACGGCAAAATTCCAATTGAACTTTTGCCAAATGAAGCCGAGTATTCAGGCCGTGGTTGACAAGGTATTCCCAAACTTGACTTCTAACTACAAAAATCCAGATTGGCTATGCAAACGAGCAAGTTTAACCCCAAAAAATGATGATGTGTGTACGCTGAATGAACAAATTCAATTGAAATTGCCCGGAGAACCAATCAAATACAAATCAATTGACACAGTGATGGATGCGGAACAAGTAGTCAATTATCCAACCGAATTTTTAAATTCAATGGAGCCACCAGGAATGCCACCACACATATTGACATTGAAAGTTGGTTCTCCGGGCATGCTTATTCGAAATTTGAATGCACCAACGTTGTAAAAAATAAAAAAACTAACACCAGATTTGGTCGAGGCAACAATCATCAGCGGTAAATATAAAGAGGAAGATGTACTGATTCCACGCATATCGATGATTCCAAATGCTTTACCCTTCGATTTCCAAGCGCCTACAGTTTCCATTACGTCTGACCTTCGTAATCACCATCAACAAATCACAAGGGCAATCGTTGGCTATTGCTGGTTTGAATTTGATAAACTCATGTTTTTCACACGACCAATTGTATGTTGCTTGCGCTGTCGAGTTGGCACACCAAAAAATCTATTCATTTATGCACCAAATTATAAGACAAAAAACATTGTTTATCGCCTGGCATTACGATAAAAAATACTTTAATTTGTCGTTTTAGATAAAAATATATGCTCTTTATTTTGGGCGCAGCAACGCGCGCCGGGTACAGCTAGTAAGTAATACATGTGGTCAATAATGTAAACCATGTAAACATGTTTTGGTTATGTAAATATTACAGATACAACCCGAACTAAGTTAGGTTTATATGGTATGTCAAGTGAAATGTTTAATATCGAACTTCCGGAAAAAGAAGAAGAAGAGTAAAAAGACTGAAGAAGAAGATGGTCTAAATTATAAATTGAATAAAGTTAAGTAATTTATTAAAGGAGTTTTATTTAAAGAATAAACCAAAAGGAAATAAAAAGCTTATAATATCAAAAATGTATGTAGTTAACACTTCCATCTAGTTTTAGATACTTTAAAATATTCCACATACCCAACTGTCTCATTTATACAGATGTTGTGCATCTGCTCTTGACATATTAAATTTTAACCAATATCCAAAATATAATTTGCAAAAATTGTGCCAACAATTTGTATTGAAGGGTAATTACAAATAAACCATTCGGGTGTCTGCATCGTTACCAAATTTTTATTCATGGCATTACAGTCAATACAACATCATAGTCAAGTGACCATTAGTCACTAATTTAAATGATTTTCAAAAATCGATCCAGACAGTTTTTTTTTGGTTGAAAATGTGGTTCTTACGAAATGGTTTAATTATGAAATAATTGAAAATCGAAAATATATAGTTTTTTTATTTAATAAATGTAAAAACAATAACAACAACACCAACAAATATGCTTTCATTCACTACTATATAGTAATTCAGTAAACAGTTTTAATTAGTGCACGATGACAATTTTAGTCGTTGTTTCAATAAATAATTATTGAGTGAATGTGTTCGACAGGTTTAAAAACATTTTGTTGTCCGTTGTAAACGATAAAATTCCAATATAATATGAGAGATAAAGTTTGAAACAAAAATATTTTATATTTTGCTAAACGATATGGCCTTTCGATAGCTGCCATTAAAACAAAACTTTATTTTCCGCCATTGTATAAAATTAATGGCATTCGATTAAATTTTTTGTGGGTGCTGTTCTTGTTAAATTATAACTGAAGGAGAACATATCATAATTTGGTGTGAATAAAATGTTTGGAATTGAGCTACAGCATGGTTGAATTATTTAAATAAATAATGTATTGTGAGTTATCGTCTCCCGTGGTGCTCGAAGCATACGAGTATTTGTTAAACCTGTGGTAGGTAGCTACTGGTTATCTAATTTTTTAATATTCTATGAGTGTCAATAATCACCAGTGTAAAATAGAAATTCTTATCTCACGTTAAGCGAAATCTCAGCAATTTAAATACTCTAGCGAAATGATGTCCCATTTAATATAAACGAATGATTTTAGTGAAACGATACATTTTCTCAATATGCCTTCGAGCCTACGGGTTCTGGAGCACAACACAAAATGAAATACTGGTGGCCAAATAAACCGTTATTAAACCACACATATAAATTTTTGTTGGTAGCTAGGTAGTTCTGTTGAAAGCAACAATTAATCCTATATCATCTATGTGAAGGCCTTGTTAAAGTTAGCTGAAAGTTGCCAGCCGAAAGTGAAGAAATCGATAATGCAGATAGTGCCTTGACTACTTCAGCCAAAAGTTAAACAAACTATATATTACATTGAAATATCCTAGCTGAAAGTGACTAACCTACAAAATCAGTCGAAAACATATCGCTACGCGTCCCGAAGAGTGTTACAAGTCAATTTTTTGATTTTTTTGCAAATTATAATTTCTCTTCAATATAATTATAGTTTAACACTAGAAAATTCATACAAAATACAATAGTTTTTAAATAATTCGACAAAAAAAATGTTACGACCATTTTAAATTACTCAACCAATTATTCGTTAAAGGATTATAAATTAAATTTCTTTTTCATAAAATTTCTTAATTCAAACAAAAAAAAAATTTATTTTAAAGTGTCACATCGCATTTATAACAGTTTCCTAAGCTACAAATACATTTATTATTTTCCTTTAAAATGTATACTATTAAAGTTAGCCGATAGTTTTCAACCGAAAGTTAAAACAAAATCGATAATGCAGATAGTGTAAATATAGACCGTTTAAAGTGTCAAAATTGGAAATAGGTTCAATCTACGGTTAATATTTAGAAATTTCCAAAATTTGTGTGTGCGATCTATTCAATAGAGATTTCCCGAACTCCCCACATGAAAATTGACCTGTATTTTTTTCCAGGGGCGAGCATCAGTGGTCTAACTAAACCCAGTAAAAACTACCACTAAATTTGCATCCAGCTTTTAAATTATTTCACTATGATGCTACATAAAATATGGCCTGAGTTTTGGCACAGGTGTTCATTGCTTGTGCCACAACTCAAATTCATTGGCCGATAATACGACAAATTATAAATACGGGATGCAGCTATTTACGAATTGGTCTAACTTTATCCAGTTCATATGCCCTTTAAACATTCGAATTTTGTGATGTTGATTTTTCAAATTTTTTTTCGGCAAAAATTTGCTGCTAACTTCAATAACATGTAATTTTCGACTAATATCAACAGAGTTTTGTACTACCACCTGATACAAAATGTGTCGATAATGCAGGGAGGTTTTGGCTGAAATTTTCGGCTAATTTCAGGAGCATATAAATACGAGGAAACTAGGTGGCATTAGTGATGGGACAGTGTTAGTGAAAATAAATAGAATAGTTTTTTATAAAAATACGCGGGAAAAGCGACAACACAAGCCAGTTTAGTTAGAGGTGACAGACGTTTTACAATTTACGTTTAGGTTTGTAGAATTAGGTGAACAAATAAATGCAAAAATGTCGCGCCGAGGGAAATTATTTGTCGATATAAAACCATATCGAAACAGGTAAATGAAAAGTTAATAAATATTTTAAATAAAGTCATTTGAAAATTTCATTAACCTAACATAGAGATATGCAGAAGAAGCAAAAGAAAATTCCAATTTATCAACTTTGCCTCCGAATACTAGTAAGTTGAGAATAGCATACTTATTTAAATAATTATAAAATAATGTAACTCTTAATTTTTAGGGAGTGATGAAAAGTTAAATTTTGAAGAGGAGTACACACCTGGTTACGTCGAACTAGACCCAAAAGAACTAACCACAACAATTGAAGTGAATTATGAGCAAAGCAATGATGTCGTACTGCACATTAATGCTAGTATCAATACGGAAAATAGACTGAATACTCAAAACATTGACAGTTTAAAGACAGTAATGGCTTTCGATGTCAAGGAAACTAATTTAAGCTTAAACGAAAGCAGCCCATCAACTTAAAGTAAACTTGAATCAGGTAGTTACCCCAACTATTAATAATCCTAATTATTTGTGTGATAATTACATTATAGGTAACGCGACTTCCGATGACCAGGCAAGCGATAACAATAATAATAATATTATTCCCGAGTTGTGGAAAAACAACATAATAAAACGAAAACGGAACTTAGAGCAACCATATGAAAATGGAAAGGGTATGCTAATCGAAGCCAAACAATCAAGTCCAGTTGTAATCAATGCATTTTTAACTGCACGTCTAAAATAAGTGACGATAATCGGGCTCACACATTTCACATTTTTTGGAATCTTGGAAATATTAACTCACGGCAATCTTTTGTACAAATAAACACTGGGTTAATCGAAAGAAGCATTAGCATATGTATGCTTTTCTTTTTAAATACATTAGAAATTTCAAATTGAATGATCCGTACACTACATCGAAAATCAAAAGTAGGAATATTCGAAAATGATATGAGAGGCACACACCAAAAGCACGAAAAGGTAGACAGAGCTATCAAAGAAAGTATAATTGCCCATATAAACTCAATTCACGAGAGTAGAAGCCCTACGAGAATATATTGAAGGTGGGAAATCTATAGCCGATTTACACAGGGGTTATGTGAAAGACTGCGTCAGCCAAAATAAAGTATACGGAAATTACTTAATGTATTGCAAAGTTTTTAACTCTAACTTTAAAATTGCTTTCTTCACCCCAAAGAAAGATCAATGCGTGGTATGCGAAGAAGTAAAAATTTCTTAGATACATTAAAAAATATAAGAATAAATTAAAAAGTCACTTAAATGAGAAAGACCTTATCCGAAATATTAAAGCAGTCGAAAAACAAAAGGCAAAGGATGGGCTTTGCATTGCAGTTGTTTTCGATTTGCAAGCTGTGCTACTACTTTGTATCTACTTTCTACTACCTCTCAAAGTTACCAGTTTACAATTTTACGGTGTACAATTTGGGAACGAACCCAGGTAATTGCTATGTGTGGACCGAATCGGATAGCAAACGAGGTGTAAATGAGATAGGCGCATGCTTATACAAATTTATTATAGATTCTGCTGAACCAGGGAAACCTGTGGTGCTATTTTCGGATAACTGCGCAGGACAAAATAACAATCAGTTTATTGTAGCTCTTTTGTTATTCTGTGTGCAAAAGTTCGATATTCCGAAAATCACTCACTATTTTTTGGTGACTGGGCATACACAGAACGAAGCAGATAGTATGCATTCTACAATCGAAAGGGGAAAAAAGCGCATTTTAAAATCCGGGCCCATTTACACTCCTTCGTAAATGGTGTCTGTTGTTATGTCCAGCAAGAAAAAGAATTCATTATATAATGTACAAGAGATGGGATTTCAAAATTTCATAAATATTAACGAGCTTCAGAAACTGATCGGCAATAATTTAAAATTGATAATTTAAAAAATAAGATAAAGTGAAGTAAATTAAATATAGTAATTTAAATTTAAATAATCAGTTGCGGATGATTTTTATCGAACTGTCGATACGGATAAACTGAATTAAAATAACCAAAACATAAAAATACAAACCATGTTGAACTATAAAAACGATAAAAATATCGTCAAAGAAATTAAAATTATGATCAAAAATTTGATCATTCAAAAGGACGAAGAATTTTATTATAATTTAGAAAAAGATTTTGATTACAGGTTAGGGGTAAGTCTGATGGGCTTATAGGGGTGACCTTTTATATTCCCCTTCTACTGACGATAAAACCGTTCATCATTTGAGATTTTGCCAGGTGGACACTAATCTGACTATGTTAATTCGATGGCACTTGATCATAGGAAAATTTTGATTATAGGTTAGGGGTGAGTCTGATTGGGTTGTAGATGTTAAATGCCGTATCTGTTTCATACAGCCGTAAAATGCCGATAAATAAGTTTAATAATTAGCAAGCAAAGTCGTCCATCATTCGCAATTTTGCCAAATGGACACCAATCTGACTATGTTAATTCGATGGCACTTGATCATAGGTAGATTTTGATTATAGGTTAGGGGTGAGTCGGATGAGATTATAGGGGTGAACTTTTGGTTTTTTGATTCTTCCGATGATAAAATCGTCCATAATTCGAGATTTTGCAATATGGACACCAATAAGACTAGACCGATTCGTCAGCCCATGATCATAGGTAGATTTTAATTATAGGTTAAGAGAGAATCTGATGGGGTTATAAGGGTGAAATTTTTATGTTTCTCATCTCCAGCAGATAAAATCGTTCATCATTCGAGGTTTTGCAACATGGACTCCAATCTGACTATGCTCATTCGATAGCCATGACCAAAGGTAGATTTTGATTATAGGTTAGGGGTAAGTCTGATGGGGTTATATGTTGAAATTTTTATTTTATTTCGAGATTTTGCCAATTGGACACTAATCTGACTAGGCCGATCCGATATCCTATGACTATAGATAGATTTTGACTATAGGTTAGGGGGCAGTCTGATGGGGTTATAGGCGTGACATTGTTATAGGCGTGATATTTTTCCCTTCTACTGTCGATAAGAATCTTTCATCAAATGAAACTTTTCACCAATTTAACCTTATCAAACACACTTCAAACAGTCAGATACACTTTACGTCAGATACTTGTCAGATACATTTTACTTTAAAATCTGTATGTATTTCTATCTGTATCCGGCATTATTGAAATTAAACTTTTTTATTAATAGGACCTGCATTATCGACATATTATAATGATCCCTGTTTGAATGGACAACTTTATATCTACATTATCATCTTCCGGCGGGGTAGCAAAGACACTATATGCCCTCTTTCGCCTGGAAACTTTCAGCCAACTTTAACAGTAAAATCAGTCGTAACTTAAGGATGAAGATCTACAGTTAAAGTGTTTCAAATATCATCAAGAATAATAAAATCATTGACTTTCTGAAATGGAATTGTAAAAACGTAAGACACCGAGACAAAAACGGAAACGAAAATATAATAAATCCCAAATGCGCTGATCATAAGACCGCAAAAAACAGTGAAAATTGACAACCAAAAGAGAACGATGTCGAAATGCACACGGAACTATAGACCAGACAATTGTCGTTATCAAAAAGTTAAGAAACATTTAAGACCACTCTCAAACTTGTGTTATTGATTAATCAAGTATATATATCGTGTAAGATAAAATCGAATTCAGTAGTATGTTCAATGCTGGGTGGTGGTTTCTTGATTTAAATAAGACCACAGTGTCCACAGGACGAATCTCTTTCATATTGTAGTTCCAATGTTGATTTTAGAGAATCATGCCAAATTAGACTTCTAGAAGATGAATGTACTAGAAGATATTATTGAAAGTATATAAGCTAATTTTAAAGTAAACTCATGTGGTGGCAAATAATTTCGGTTGACCTGACGTTAGTGGTTAAGGAAATGTTTAATAAGAACACAAAATCAAAGGTCGATGTCGAAATAAAAAGGAATGAAATGAGCGATACAATTTAATTGTCGCATAATGCTACTGTAGGTAAATTCCGGTTCGACGGAATTATTTTTTGGAACGGAATTTTAGACTAAACGTGATTTTTATATTCCGGCTCAGTGGAACGAGAAAATAAATTCCAATTTTGTGGAATGAAATGTCAAATTTTCTCGTGGTGGAATTTTTATGTGAGACGGAACAAAACATCAAACACGATTACAAAAATAATACAAATACCAAAATACTAAAATATAAATAATAATAATGGAGAAAAATATTAAAAAATTGGGGAAAAAGTGTCCATTAATCAAAAAGAGCTCTTGGTTACGTTCCTCGAGCAAAATTTGGATTTGGCAAGAAGAAGGTGGGTTTATATTACATTATTTTAAAATAATGTACACCTTAATGATAATGATTTGTTTATAATTTAACTCAGATTTGAGAGTGTAGATGGCAATCGGGACTTGAGGAATAAGTGGGATGAGGTGGCAGAATTGCTAAATGCAGCCGGTGGAGCGAACAAAGACGGCGAAAAATGGAAAAGAAATGGACCGATTTGAGGTATGTGAAACAATGTTATAATAATTTCTCTAATCATAACAATTGCTGCTTTATATATAGACTTTATGTAAAAAATAGAGCTGCTGAAATAAAAAGTGTCGCCAATAAAAGTGGGATTAATGGTTTTAGCCGACAAAAAAGTTTAAGCGACATAGAAGAACGTATCATAAATATTATAAGTTGGAATGCGGTAGTGGGAGAGCATAATGCAGCACCAGAATCTGGGTTGCCAAAAGTAATTTGCATCAATTTAACTTCACTGCAATATTGATCAACCGTTTTCTTCTTTAGAATTTATCTAATATGAATTCGTGCCCTGTCCCTTCAACCACAACGGCCACAGATGGGGCTATTGTAATAATAGTTCGACCAATCGAAAATGATACAACTATCAACATAAATGCATCAGCACTAACGCCCCCAAGAATTCCTAGAGTGCAAACCACAGATCCACCAACACTTCCGACACGACGAAGAAAACGATCTCTGGAAGACATAATGGAGGATTCTTTATTGCAAGAAAAAAGGAGAAATAACTTATTAGAAAAGCAGCTTGAAATAGATAGGGAGAAGATAGCTGAAATAGCCGAAGCCATTAACCGGCAAAGTAATAATAATAATAATTTATATCTAAATGAAGAATATTTAGATTAATAAAAATTTATTACAAAATATTAATAATATACGGAGTACAAATTTTATTTTGTTTTAAAAATATGCTTCCACTAATTCTTGGCGGATTCTTCTGCCTTCAGTTAAATGATGAGATTGTTGTGTGGTATATTCTTCATCATCCAGCTCACATATATTTTCATCAAAAACAATTTCGTCTTCATCTAAAGCTATTCAGTTTTTAACAAACATGTTCTGTAGACCAGTTTATAAAGTAATGACCCCACATTCTGACGGTGAGTAACATAAAAATCGTTCCCGTGAAAGGCAACGAAATCGTCCCTTCAAGACACTAATGCATCGTTCAACACTAGTTCGCGTTGATTTATGAACCACATTGTAATGGTCTTCCTTTTCGTTCGCTGAACTCAGTATTGGTGTCATTAGCCATGGTTGCTGAGGGTAACCACTGTCTCCTAAAATGAAAACCAGAGACTCATAATGCATAATTTAACATTTAATGTTTTTAAAAATTTCCTAGCAACCAAAAATTCCTTTCGCCTTTTTGGTATAATTGAAATAAATGTATTTGTAGTATAGATGATTTCCAAACAAAAGTATCAAGGGCGGTTCCACAAAATTTTGGATTTAAAGATAGAATCAATAAATCGGCATCGCATATCTATAATAGAAACTTTTGTAATTATCCCATGTTTACTAATACACAAATTAATTTACTATTTGGATGTTTTTAGAATGACCACCTTTTCGACACACATACACATGTTCGTTGTTTTTTTCTGGTTTTTTAATAAGTACCTGGGTTCCATCGATGCATCCTATAACTCCTGGAAAGCCTTGTTGATAAAATCTAAAAAACATATTATACAAATTATTATTATTATACAAATAAACTGTATAATGTTTATTTGTATAAATCCATATAATATTAATACATACTTAGACTTTTTTTCGTTTAATTGAGCAGTGGTTTGGGGAAACGATATATATTTTTGCAACAGATTTTCGTTTATTGCATTGCTAATCTCTTTAATGCATCGACTAACAGATGTTTGGCTAACTGAGAGTAAAAAACCATCTCCTACAATCCGCTGATAAGACCCTAAAACGGCAATTACGATTTTAATTCTCACCAGTGGCATAAAATCGAATCGCAACAAATATTCTAAGAATAATTGGCAACCCATGTATCTTCTGAAGTTGGCTCATGTGCGGAGATAATTCAGTAATCAAGTCGGGCGCAAAATGCTTAAGAAATCGAAATAATTCCTGAAATCTAGCATCAGCAATATTAAATGGGTTGCTGCAATCCCTCAACTCTCGACGGCGTCTCAATAACCCTAGCCTTCCTTGCTTCCTTTTTGCTGCTATAAAGCGAATTTTTAGTGAAATGTCCATTTTCTTTTTAATGATCTAACAATAAACTTTTTATAGATGTACACACCACGTATTTTATAATTTTTTTTCTTTTTTAAATACACGTATATGTAGTATATATAAATATATATAATATATTATTATTTTATGTTATTAATAAAACACGAAAAATATGACAGACAAATTCCAAAAAGGCAGAAATTTTGACAGTTTTCGTACTAAAAATTAGTACTAAAAAGTTTATCTCGGAAAGAGAACGAGAATGAACATTTGTGGAACGGAATTATTCAGCG
Source organism: Nephrotoma guestfalica (assembly GCA_963691935.1). NCBI lineage: Eukaryota > Metazoa > Arthropoda > Insecta > Diptera > Tipulidae > Nephrotoma > Nephrotoma guestfalica. Next base: position 74,239,120 of record OY829914.1, on the reverse strand, counting down.
AGAAATCGAAATTTGAAAAAAATAAAAATTCCGTTCCGATCAAAATAATTCCTTCGAACCGGAATCTACCTACTGATGACATATGGTATATTTTGAAGGTATATGATGTATTTAAAAAAAAGATACCATGTTATTCTGAATTCCAATAAACAGACGGTTGCCTTGCATTGGAAACGCATTTCTCAAAGAGTTTGGTATTCAATCAACAATTTTAATGATTTTTACATATTTGCTGCTCGAGGATTCTAAATATTAGAGATGACATATTGTTAGGGTAATAGCGCGTTTTTGACAACAACAACTCTTAACGACTATCTTAATAAAAACAATTATATTCAAAGATTTGTTACAAAAATCAGAATATGAATAACAAATCAAAAACTTCCAACTTATTTATCGATTTTTATGCGGATTCTAATTACCATTAAATGTGAGGGGGGTAAGAACCTAGCAAATGATGTTCTCTCCACTGACTCACTACCAACTCCACTGGTTATATTGATAGCTACTTCAATAACCACTCGTTATTGCAATAAGTTTACAACAAAAACCAATTTTTATCCCAGCTGGAACCCCAACTGCTCAGTTGGTTAATAACCCTCCAACGAAGCCGACTCAACCAATTCTGCGGTGAGCCAACCATTGCAATGCCCATTCAATCGTAGTTCAAAAATATCTAGATCACCACCTAGACAAACATAGTTCGCGACTCAGCAGGAAATTGAAAATGTTGAACTACGCAGAAGACTTAGTCTATAGAAAAAGTGACATCACAACTTAGCAATGAAGTCGCTAAGTTAAAGAAAGAAAATGAGAAAGAAAAGAGTTCCGAGGGGTTTTAGAAATATCCAAATCTACTACCCCCGGAACTAACAGAGTGAGTTATAAAATGATTGGTAGATTAGAATTCGTAGCCAAGGCGGCCTTGCTGAGATGAGTATTCTCAGACACTGGAAAAATGGAAAGAAAGCAGAGTGGTAGCTATTCCTAAAAGGGATCGGGATAGAAATCTGGCAACAAATTACAGGGGAGTATGCAAGTTGAATATAATGTGTTTTTCAATAGGAATGATATGATTTTTAAGTGACGTTTCGGCCATTTGTAATATGTCGTGATCTGCCATTTTTTCTTTCATTGTATTCAGTAATGTTTACAATTTCATCATGGTGAGATATACGCAAGAACAACGTTTACAGATTGCAATTATAAGCGATAACGATTTTTTTAAAAAAATCATCTTCTCCGATGAGGCTCACTTTCATCTGAGTGGTGCGGTAAATAAACAAAACTGTCGATTCTGGTGCGACGAAAATCCACAAATTATTCACGAAATACCATTACATTCACCTAAATTGACAGTTTGGTGTGGTTTTTGGTATGGTGGAATCATCGGTCCGAAATTTTTTCGAAATGAAGCTGGTATCACCGTTACTGTCAATGGAGATCGGTATAGATCGACGATAACCAACTTTTAATGGCCGAAATTGGAAGAAGTTGATCTTGACAACGTTTGGTTCCAACAAGACGGGGCTACGTACCACACAGCAAGTGCAATAATTGAATTATTGCGAATTATATCACTCATATTGGAAAACCATATATTTGTTAAAATTGTGAATGGTATGATGAAAGGTCGTATAGATAAATTCGTGAATGAAGGGAATTTGTTGCCGAAAACCACCTTTGGGCTCCGTTACAACCACTCTACTAATGAATTTGTAGAATAGTTTGTGTGGGAAGTACAAAAGGAAATTAAGTATGTTGCGGCGGTATTTTTGGATATAGAAAGGGCATATAGTTACGTGGTTCCAGGGAAACTTTTTCAGATCCTTATTGACTTGGGGTGTCCTTCAAAAATTTGCAAATGGGTGTATAAGTTCATGAATGAGAGAAAGTTAGTTTTTCGTGGTAGAGGGTATAGGTTGGAAGGAGCGGTAACTATGTATCTCCCCCAAGATATTAAAATCTTTCCGACTCTTTTCAACATGTACATAAACTCGGTTCATAAGTGTAACTCCTCGGACAAAGTCATTTTGCAATTTGCAGTTGACTTTGTCCTGCTGGGCAAGGGGAGGACCCTCGAGGAGGCCTTGAGTCGGGCTCAAGAATGTGTGAATCTGGTAACCAAATGTTTGAGTGAATTGAATTTGAATGTAAATTCGAGTAAATGTTGTAGTATGGCTTTTAGAACGAATCGGATGGTTGAGGTGCGAATATATAATGAGAGAATTGAGTGTGTGAAATTGACTAGGTATTTGGGAATCTGGATTGACAGAAGAATAAGTTTCAAAGTGCATATGGAAAAATTGGCCGATAATTGTAAGAGTAGATTAAATGTGATTAAAAGGGTGAGCAAACCGAAATGGAGAGCTCATCCGGGTGTGACTAATATGTTACGAAAGGCGCTAGTGTCAACTAAAATTGCGTATAGAATGAGTATATATGGTGATGGGACCAAGGTTGGGTTTAAAAAGTTGATGCTTGTGGAGAATGCGTGTGCTAGAGTGGTATTGGGAGCGATCAATTCAACACCAATACACACTCTGTGGTCTGAATTGGGTGGTTCGCCTCTTAATTATAAGAGGAAATGGATCACCGTGCGAGAGACTGTGCGAATATTAACTAAGGACAATAAATTAGAGAGATTGCAACGAGAGACGATTTATAAAAAGACAACAAGATCACTGGTAATCATGAAAAATATTAACATATTCTCCAAGATTCGTGCGGTTGAAGTTTGGTCACACAACAAAAGCAATGATGAATAAGTTATCGGTTAAGAGTGATTTTTGCAAAATGCGAATGAATTATGTTGCACATGTGGAAGTGTATACAGATGCAAGTGTAAATGATGATCGAGTAGGTGTGAGAATTTATATTCCTTCAATGAGGATAGAGAAGATAGTAAGAGTGCATGACAGTATCTGTATAATGAATGCATAATTGATAGGGATTATGGAAGGGATCAAGTTGGCAATGACACATGGGAGAAGGAGAATAGTGTTATTCTCTGACTCCCGGAGTAGATTGGAATTAATAAGGAAGGGTGGGGGAACTCATGGTAGTGTGTATGTGGAAATTTTGTATGAGTACTTTCAATCATGTGGAAGTGAGGTCATCCTTCAATGGATACCTTCACACCTACAAATAGAAGGCAATGAAAAACCCGATGTGCTTGCAAAACGGGGTTGTTTGATTGAGGATGTAAATGAATATGAATTCATGGATGCCAGGGACGAACTTCGCACATTTTAGGTGAATCTGTGGAGAAAATGGGAGAGAGAGTTTGATGAAAAATTTCTTTAAGGTGCTCAAAGGAAATACTAGAATGTTACGAACTATTTAACGAGTGAGATTGAATCATGCATGCAATTTGGTCGTGTGTGAATTATGTGAAAGCTGTTTGGATGTGAAGGACATCGAACATTTGATTCTGAAATGTTCTGCATTTAACCAGCGCAGACAAATGTTCGATGATCTATTGAGTGTAAGTAGTTTAACTGAATTATTACAAATGGGAATGAATTTATATAAGAATTTGTATGAATTTATTAGAACAAATCAAATAGAAATGTGAAAGGCGATCGATGTGTGCTAGATATATGAAAAGAAATTAAAATTGTAAATTTTGAAACGGGCCATATGGCACCAAATTTTTGGAGCTAGTGCCAAAATAAAAATCAGAAATACCAAGGTCGTCGAGCATTAGCGATACATCGGATTATTTTCGCTTGAGTTCGTTGCAGGAGTTCCCTATTTGATGCACTGGTGGATCCCAATAACTGAATACCATATGCCTATATTGGCTTGATTAGCGCTTTGCATAGTTAGACACTATTGTCTAATAATAACTTGGATTTCCTTCATATCGGCCAGTACATTTTGGAAAATGTTTTTTTATTTGGTTGCGCTTTGGTTCAATATGTTCTTTCCCGTTTGCTGTCTATACAGGTGTAAGCCCTAGGTATTTGGCCTTAGTTTATTGAGGAATATATACATCGTAAAATTGTACTCTTGAGCAGAAGCATTTGTTCAGCGTGAATGTGACATCAGTTGATTTTTTTTTTCGTATACTTTTATTCGCCAGATCTTAAGCCAATCCTCACTTTTGCTCAGATGACTTTGCACTTCTCTTGAGGCTGTTCACGGGTTTTCGTGTGATACCAGGATGACTGTATTATCAGCAAATGTTTATATTATTACATTGTCGATAACAGGTAAGCCGTGTACAACAAGTATAAAATAGGTTCCAGAACGCTTCTTTGTAGGACACCTACGCTTATATCATTTAGGAAAGTTGTTGCGCCATTTTGTTGGGCCATGTACTACCATTGGACGAGACAGTTTTCCAGAACTGCGTGAATATTCTTCTACAAGAGCGCTTTAAGTTTGTATATAAGTCCATCGTGCATACTTTATCAAATGCTTGAGTTATATCCATGAAAATAGCAGAACAGTATTGTTTTGCCTCAAAGCTATGTCTGATTGCATTTACAATTCTTTCCACTTACTCCATGGTACCATGTTGGTTTCGGGGCCTGGTCTGAAATCATGGTCTGAAATCATTTGGCTTTCTTCTAATACTGGTTTCAGTTTTGTTATTAACATTTTTTCAAACAGCTTTGAGATTGTGGAAAGCATGCCTTATCATTTTTCTTGTAATACGGTCATATGCTAGCGCCTTTTTTGGACTAATGCGAGTTTTGATTGTGTTCTTAACCTTCTTCCATTCAAACTTTATAGGCTTAAAAGATGAATTATCATCCATGATCGAGGTAGCACGATGTTAATAGTTCCTTCATATGGTGAAAACACCGTCTTTAGATGTGCAGCGAGAGCATTGGTTTTTTTCATCTCTTCTCACCTAATTTCTAGTTGGTAGCCTAATCGGTAGTTTGTAGGATTTTTTAGGTTTTGTGTTGCCTTCCACAAATAATAATCAGTCTTCTCTGTTGCGGAAAGTTCACGCCGATAATTTTGGACTCATTAGTTTCCTTCTTCCTGCAGTGCAAATTTGAGGGTTTTTGGCAGCTCGATTTAATTTGCATTTCAACAATGGTGATTTTGTTTGTGGCCATTGCCGTTAAATTGTCCGCTTTTCCTGGATTAGTGGCTGGATATTATGTGATGACCTATTAATGTTGTCAGAATTGTTGATGACTGGAGAAGCCTTTTCAGCTGATATTCCTAGTGCCTCTTTTTGTTTTTCTGCAGCCACTACAATTTCTGCAATTCCAATTGGATCGTTTGTTTGTGAGACGTTTCGGTGTTTCTGATTTTAAGACAACAGTATTCATTGTTACTATTATCGGTGAATGATCAGACGATAGATCATAGCAATCGGTGGCCTTAATATACGTACGCGCAATGCCTTTATTTACGCAGAAATCAATTAGATCAGGTAAAGAGTGGTTCAATTTTAAGGGCCGACGTTGAATGTGAACCACACCTAAACGTAAAGTTTTTTTCTGCATTTAATTTGCCATTTCGTTAAAGTTATTCAGGCATATTATGAAAATGGGCTTTCAAATCAAAATGCATATCGTGCACTTCGTGATTTTTTCGGTCAATTTAATCGTCCAAATGTGCGTACAATCGGAAAAATCGTGCAAAAATTTGAGCAAACCGGGTCTGTGGGAGATTTTGATACACCAGTGCATGCTCGTACAGCTCGTACAACAGAAAATATTGCTGCTGTTCGCGATAGTGTGGCTGAAGAGCCGTCCACCTCAACTCGTCGTCGTGCCCAACAATTGCACCTCTCACGCTCGTCGTTGATGAACATTATGCATAAAGACTTGCATTTACACGCTTATAAGGAGCAATTGACTCAAGAACTAAAGCCTCTTGACCATTCCAAACGTCGTCAATGGTCAGAATGATGACACGAAATGGCAACGGTGGTTGATCAATTTTCGAAGAAAATCATCTTTATTGATGATGCACATTTTCACCTCAGTGGATTCGTCAATAAGCAGAATTGCCGCATTTGGGCGAATCATAATCCAAGAGTGATTGTCGAAAAACCAATGTAGCCACAAAGAGTGACTGTTTGGTGCGGTTTATGGGCTGGCGGCATCATCGGGCCATATTTTTTCCAAAATGAGGCCGCTCAGGCAGTTACTGTGAATGGTGTTCGCTATCGTGAGATGATAACGAACTTGTTATGGCCCGAATTGGAAGATATGGATGTGGACGATATGTGGTTTCAACAGGACGGTGCCACTTGCGCGACAATTTCAATGGCCGTGTTATCTCACGTGGTGGCTATGTCAATTGGCCGCCAAGATCATGTGATTTGATACCGTTGGACTTCTTTCTTTGGGGTTATTTCAAAGAAAAGGTGTACGTCGATAAGCCAGCAACAATTCAAGAGCTAAAGAGTGAGATAATTCGGCACATTAATGGCATAGAACCTCAATTATGCCTAAGCGTCATCAAAAATTTGCATCGGGTGGAGGAGTGCCGCCGAGGTCGCGGCGGCCATTTGGCCGATATTTTGTTCCATACATAATTGAACCATACCATATTATCATAATAAAAAGAATTGACAATAATTTCCTAAATAATTTGTGTTTTATTCAAAATCAACATCGGCCCTTAAAATTTAACCACCCTTTATATTCTTTTTATCCGTGGGCCAGTAAGTATGATGACTGGTAGATAAAAAATTCAGGGCTGTACTTCTATAGATTCATAAAGTTAGTCTTGAACCTTATTGAGTATGTTGGTCATTGTTACTCAGCTGACCAAAATAATCGACAAACTGCAATTTTTTTATAGCGTGCATTTCCAGACCATTCCTGCAGACAGATACTCGTTGATTTGATATGATCTGTCTCATATTTCATAGATTCATAATGTTTTAGTTTTCTCTTAATCAATACAACAGTGCCACCATGTGATTTGCCATCCGGATGCTTAGTATCATGAACAGAGTACCTAATAATTTTGAAGTAGTTCTTGCTTCACCTTGTTTCAGATATTAACATTATGTCAATATTGCACTCAATGAGAAATGCTTGAATCTCCATTATATGCTGCGCTAGGCCGTTTGCAATTCATATTGCTATGACGGGTTCATATTCTGCATCATTAGATCCATAGTTCCCTCCATCATTGCCATGAAGCTTTTCATCATACCAGATAGCTTGCGTATAAAGCTGATGAGCGTTTTCCTCCCTCACTTGCCTCCACTTTTCGAACGGCACCAATGGTGTTGGAACTTTGGTTCCGAAATAATGAAAAAATGAATTCCTGAAATTAAAAAATCGGTCTTTTCATCAGAATAAAGCGACCAATTTTCAAAAATATTGAAAATACTTCGAACTTACATAGAACGTATTTTCATTATGAGTTAGCGAATTATTATGTTTCAAATGGGTAGCAAATTTTAATAATTCGCCAAGACAATGTAATTATACTTTTTATGTAAATTCCAAGTATTTTAAATTTTTTTTGAAGTTTGGTCACTGCAGTCTGATGAAAAGGCCGATTTTTTTAATTTAATCCGAATAATTTTTTTACCGGACAAGTGGTGCAGTGGTTAAAGCTTCGGCAATTGGACCGGGAGGTACTGGGTGCGAATCCCACCAGAGGCTGGATGCAAAGCGAATTTTCGTCATCGATTACGATCGGCGATGTTAGTAAACACAACTAAGACCCTCTGTTGGGTTGCATGATTCTGCGCCGACCCACCGTTCATGTCAATGTACAGGTTGACATGGAGCTTGCAATGCGCAGGTGGTATACTGTAATAGTATGAATGGGTGGTGTGTGCGTAAATGAAAAGGAGGGTATTAATTGACCTTCAAGGGACATTAAATCCACTGGACAATTAATACTTTCTTTAAATCAAAAAAAAAAAAAAATAATAAAGCAAACTTCCAACGTCTTAGTTACCTCGCCTATCGATGAAATAAATAAGTGATGTGTTTATTTTTCAACAGGAACTTCAATAAAAAGTTTTTAAGTTCTAGAGATTGACTAGGTTTCTGTCCAGCGTTGGCCTAATTAACACTGTTCATTAATAATATATTTAATCCCCCATTAAATTAAATCTTAGTTAAATATTCTTTTATTACAAAACCATTAGCATTGCTTTTTCGAATAGCTGAAGTGTTAGAAACGGAAATTTTATTTTACACACAAAAATTGAAACCTGATCCTTTTTACGATATAAGATATACTCGTATATTATTAGGACTCGTTTACCCCAACCACATAACATTGATATACGCAAACCATAAAGTAGAAGGGTCTAAAATAAATTTACGATTTGATAAAAAAAAAATATCTAGTATTTCGTAGATATCAATTAACCGGAATTTTAAATGGTCCTTTAGTCTAAATATCCCCATATCCATTTGTAATTGGACTCTCGAGGCTATATAAATCTATATACGAGTACGTATACTATTCTAAATATATCCTCGACATTCCACAGTGGATTTTTTGTACACACTCATTTAGCAAAATGTTTTTGTAAATAGGCAAGGATTTTAATTTAGTTCCAAAACTCGGCTGTATACATATTAGAGTTTTAATTATTTTTAAGAACAAAACTATTTGTAGTCTGTAAAATATGTATCTATATATAGACAAAAATGTAAAAATAAATTATTATAAAGAAAATACCATAAAAATGGAAAATTTTCGGAAAAGTTTTTTTCGTTTTTCAAATTCCCTGCAGATTACTAAAAATGTATTCATGTTGGATCCCAAAAATAATCATAATAATAACAATATATATTTCTGTTAGCGTACAAGTTTACAAGAAAACCAGGATGTATCCACACAAAAAAAAACAGCAAATAGAACATAAATTATGAAATATTTTTATGTATGCGGATTATGATGAAAATTACGTAGGCGTTTAAAAGAGAACCGACCATAAAATAAAACAAAACCATTGATCGAAATATGATACATTCTTAAACGGTTTGGTACGGGAATACTCCTATATACATATATATACGGCTCTGGATCGAATAGTGCTTCCGGATAATAATATAAATCTTTTATTTGGATAAATATTTTTTTTATCCGCTTAACCACTTCAAGTCGTTTGTTTGTTGTTGGCCCTGTATATAAACGGATGGATAGTATACGAGATGGCTATTATTATGATTATTACCACTACGATTATGATGTAGGAACCATTGAAATATTTTATATTATATTATGATTATTATTATTATTTCTGTTTAAGTTCCTATAGCAGGAGACAAAATGAGTTAAAGGAAGCAAACGAGGATGAGTGCTCTACACTTTATATATGGGAACAATGAAACCATATTTGTACATACCTCCTACTCAATTAATTAAAGTGGAAAAACCAATTTTCTTTATAGTAAGCTCGGTATGTAGTGGTATATGTATGTTTATATAATATGTATAAACACTCACACACACACACATCCATAAAATTAGTCTTTTCCATTCTGTTTTGTTTGTTCAAGATGTCATATAATATTGAGGTAACATAAGATCACAAAACGCTTTTATTTTTCATGTTTAGGTTTGAAGAAGAATAATAAAAAATAAATTAATGATAAACTGGAAATGATGACATTTTAATGAAAGGATGACAGATAGTTTATTAGGAAAACTATGGAGGAACAAATATTAAATGTATACAGGATGTGCGACAATTAGCGTTGGCTGTATGTGTTTAATGAAAACGGAAATTGAACGAAAATGGAAAACAAAATTTATTTTGTTTGTTCTCTGTAAGACACTATTTTTATGAATCCTGTGGTATAAATGTACATACTCATATCCTAAACACGGTTGTGAATATTTTCCTAAATACAAAGCGGCACGTGACAACTCGGCGAAACAATCTCGATGACGGACAACTCGGCGATGGACAACTCGGCGATGGTCAACTCGACGACGGTCAACTCGGCCAAACCAACTCGGTGACGACAAACTCGGCGACGGTCAACTCGGCGACGACTAACTCGGCGACGGACAACTCGGCGACAACCAACTCGGCGATGGCCAAACTCGGCGAGGACCAACTCGGCGACAGACAACTCAGCGACGGTTAACACTGTGCCGGACAACTCGGCGATGGTCAACTCGGCGACGGGGAAAAAAATCGAAAACAATCTAAAATGGAGATAAAAATTGACTAATTGCGGGATTGCTGTTTTTCTGTCGCCACAAAGTATAAACAAGACATGGTGCAGGTACATCTTCGAGGTGTGCATGTTTAGTTTGTGTGTGTTTAATTAAAAATAGTGCTTTGTGGAATAGATATTATATTACCATACACTAACTTCTAGTTGCATAATCAAATTGTAAATATTAATATGTTTAATAGCATAGACCAGGTATCAGTATGTAAATTTTAGTGAATAAATTTTTACTCGATAATGGATTCAATATTTCAGATATAGGTGACTAGCTAGTGCAAATGAATTTAACGGGCCCACAATAGCACCAATACACGGCGCCAATCGGAACTCAGTGTAATGATAAGCTGAGATATGAAGAGTAGAAGTATTACCGCCCGAAGTGCCGAGAAACATGAACAAATGTAGCGGACATGCACAATTGTGACGAGCTCTTCTTATTCAACGTTGCAGTAATATGATATAATACGATGTCATCCATTAACGATATTGGGCTGATGATAATGCGCGGATGTATGAATGAAATGTATGTATGTATATGTATCTGTGGCAATTCAGAAAAACCATTTATCTTTGCTAGTAAGATCAGTGATTTTTCTGAATTGCCAATGATATAGCTAAATTTCACTCCATGTTATGGTTGTACGATATTCCGCGAAGGTATTCGATTATGCTCCGACAATCATAATTGATAACTTTGTTTAAGATTCTGTAATCCGCTCCTTCATCATTTCGGTGGACATTCTTGACGTACAATTTTTTGCATTTTTTTAGTTTATCGATGGAAACCCATACACTAGGGCGAGCAATATCACCGCCAAAGCTCAATTGTAATTTGCGATGACGAGCTTCAGAAAAATTATATGTATCGCTAGCTACTGTTTAGTGATCGTTGGTAAACTGATCAAATGTCGTATGAAAATATTGCTATTAATGTTTAAAAAATAAATATAAAATTTAAATTAATAACAAAATATTGGACTTTTATTTAAAATAAATCTTTTGGGACATAGAACACGTATAATTAAGAACTACTTCTAAAATATTTTTTTCAAACTGATGAACTTTTTCCCACTGGCCTACGACAAAAGAAGTACTTTTCTTCATGACTTGTGCACCATTTTTGGAAGTAATTCTACATTTGCTGGGTGTCTTTGGAACTAAAAAAATAATAAAAATCACTGAATTAGACTTTAAGCGAAAAGGTGTTGATTTTCACTATAATTGAAACTATAAACAGAAAATCTAAATTTCCGTCACCAAATTGACCATCTTCGAGTTGGTCATCGCCGAGTTAACCGTCGCCGAGTTGGTCATCGCCGAGTTTACCGTCGCCCAGTTGACCGTCGCCGAGCAGACCATCAACAAGTTGACCGTCGCCGAGTTGTCCGTCGCCGAGTTGGTTTCGCCGAGTTAATCTGTTTCGATACAAAGTTATTCCTAAAACCAACAACAACAATACAAAATGTCTTTTATGGCTAAAAACTTGTATTTTCGAATAAATAAACTAACTACATATTAACGAGTTAAAAAATAATTCAATAGTACTTAATGTGCATCAGTCTGTAAGTCTCAGTCTGCTAATTGGAAAATCATGCACAATTTTCAAAAGGTAGGCTTTCTGGTAGTTAGGATTAAGGCTATTTGGTCACATATGTATACGATACATTAAAAACGCCCGTTTTCCGAGTATTTCCAGTTATTTGTGTTGATTCTGATTTCGGGAAGTCTTTAAGTGAGTTTCTCGCGCATCAACGTTTAGACGGTGCAATTTTAGACTCATAAAGTGACTACAAGTACTTGCTTGGTTTCCTGCGATATCCGAAATGTTGACACTGATCTTTCTTTTTTTGAGATTAAGCTTGTAGGCGGCTACCATGGAGGCGATTAATGTGGCTTGGGAACCCCCGTCTATAAGAACCTTTAAAGTGACTGGCCAACCATTATTCGATATCGCCTTCATCATTGCAGTAGGTAACAGTACTGGTGCCAGTTGGTTTACCAACAGAGATTGTTTGACAGAAGAAGACGCCGCGTTGTTGCAATGCAAGAACGTGTGATAATGTACAGACGATGCATACGTTCACCTAGCATATGCATGAGCCACTGTGTTGCTTGAGGCATCTTACACAGGGGTTCGAGGAGTTCACCAAGCTAACTTTCCCCATTGTCGTCATTTATTGAATTGGTCGCATTGGTTGCGTGGGTAACAATTTCGAGCATACTTTAACCCAACAAACAGGATTTGTTGACGAACGTTTACTCGCTTTGAAGGTTGTACAGCCGATAACCTTGTGTTTTCCATGATGTTGATTTATCGCTGCTTCTAAAGACTGGAATCTCCTGTCCAAGAAGTTGAAATATTCTGTTATTGTTGGTAGATCCCTTGAGTTGGGTAAAGTTGATTCACATAACCGAATGGATTCTGTATCTAGTTTTTTGGATAAAATGAACGCTACGAATGATTCAAATGTGGAACTTAGTTTCAAGCGTTTAATGGTATGCAACCTTTGTTTTGCATTGTCATGTAAGTTCCAAATTCCTCTTGCAGAAGCCGCTTGCATCGTTGGTGCAGATAAAAACGAGTTGAAATATTTGTACGCAAGGAGCCGGGGATTGACCTGGTCTGTAGCAAATCTCATGCTTTCTCATAATTTTCTCTTACGTTTGAGAGATGGCTGATGAGTTGAGCCGCGCGTTTTTGGACGCGTGACTTTAAATATGTCATTTTAACTGTATCCGAGATTTTTTTGTTTATATGAATAAATCGTTGAACGAGCTCTAGTTTTCATAATCTCCGGTGAATGTTTGTATATCCACTTTCGGTAGTTTGATACGGCGCACCTCTTGCAAGGTCGAATTTAGCTTTTGACCCGTTTAAATTTGCTCTATTGTCTCATCCATCTTATTCACTAAAGTACTGTAGTAATCCTTGACGAAATTGTTAATCCTAAGATCTTTCTCATTTCAATGAAGATCGTCGTATGCAAATGTTCGATCTCGTCCCGATTTGATAATTAGTGTTATTGAATTTTTATTATTGAATAGTTTTACTTTATTAGTAGTACGCTTACCTCTGGTGCGGGTTTTCACCACTTTTCAATTATAGAAAACTTTATAATTTTAGTTATAGAAGAGAACAAGCAGGTTGGCTTTTTAAGTTGTTCTAATTTATTTTATCAATTTTCTTGTGTAATACGAGTATACTGGTATTTTTGTACCTTGGTGTTTTTCACAACTCTGGCTAGGAACGTGAATTTTTCCTAAACAAATTCTAAAAATATTTAAACAGTTTTAGGAAATATTTCACGCCAACACTAAAAATCATTATTTTGCTTCAATTTCTGAAAACCACTAAGTTCAACTATTTGTTGAAAATTTAATCGTTTTATATATTTAAATCTTTTAATTTTTTTCTTACTAAATGTTATATTTTTCAAAATCATTGCAAAAATTGAAAAACCAAATATGGAAGCTACGATTTCCAGTACACATATTTTCAATAAATTTTTTAAAAATATTGTAATTTATGAAGAAAGAAGAAGTTATTTAGCTCAAATTTTTTAAAATTTTTATTAGTTATTAAGCTTTTTAAAAATGTTTTTAAGTCAACCCTTGTTAAGAAATGTAACATTTCTTGCAAAAAATGAGAAGCTCCTACGGAAGCTTCCACTTCTGGTACACAGATATATCCATATCTCGCATGGATCCCACAATTTGTGAAAAAACTTTATTGAGACGTTTTATTCCGAGTATAGTAAACCCCTAGTCTGTAGCCGTCTGTACCAAATTTTTGTAAAATAAAATTTTCGATCAAAACTCGTTATATTCGGTAAAATTTAAAAGATGATCTGTACTAATTTTGTTTGAAATTTAATTTAGAATCTTATTATTTTAATCCACTTGAAGCTACCACTTCCGATGGACCGATTTCGATCAAAAGTCACTGGGTTTCCGCTTACACAGACATTTAGTCAAAAAACTTAAAAAAATGTTTTATTATAAATCGACCATTTCGTTTAAATTTTTGGAAAACGGATCTGAACCGACATTGTTGCAAATTTAATTTACCATGTGTTAGCGCATACACGGTTTTCTCATAATTGAGGTGCTTTTCAAATTCGTGGGAACATTTTCCTAAACTATCCTAAAAATAGAAAGAGGATTATGAAGGAAAAATTTCACGTACTTGCACAATCGTCGGAAGATTTCTTAAATACTAAAAATCTTTATAGGTGTGCGTGAATATGACATACTTTTTCGGATAAAACGATAAACCCAATAATTTAACCATTTACAGAAAGTTATAATAGTCAAGCGGAAAATGTAACCGAGTTTTGGAAAAATTTTGTTAAATCCATCAATAGAAGATATTTTTACACGTAGCTGCACGATGCCGTCTTTCAAACTAGTTGTCATTTTAAACAATTTATTTTTTAACAAAAACTCACTAAAATTTTGAATATATTTTGAATATTTAAAATTTTGAAAAGCTGTTACTATAATTTTAAAACCTGTCAAAATATTTTCTCATTTCTGCTTACTTTAAAATATCGATTAATTTCTAAATGACAACAAATAATTTAAGAATTTTGCAATAACAATGCAA